>JBCNJP010000006.1:70177056-70458693 GCA_039602395.1 Deinandra increscens subsp. villosa
TCTCAAATAGAGTTTATATAACTCGACATGCCAAATTTGATGAAAATACATATCCGTTAACCGGGACCACAACGGCCACATGTGAAACATCTCTACCTCTCACCTCGTTCATCCTAAAAAATCCCCTTGATAAACCCCATGTTCCTTTCGAAACCCCTCCACAAATTCACAAAAATGTTTACTCCCCATGTGTCATTAGTGATGACATACTGCCTCCACCTACCAACCATTCCCGAAACTCACCGGCGCCTAATGCTCCAACATCACCTGATTCCCAATCGTCATCCTCAAGCCCAGTTCCATCTTCACCCCCCATCCCAACTTCCTTAGCCCAATCTGAACCTACCTCCACTCCGCCCAACTCATTTCCCACCCAGCCGAATGCTCCACCCGGTTCTCTCTCCTCGCATCCTATGCAAACCAGGGCCAAGTCAGGATATCTTTAAGCCCCGACATAGGGCTGATCTCGCTCACGTTCCCAGCCATAAACTTTTTTCGGCCATTTTCTCTTGCTCCGACCCCAAAACATTTAAAACCGCCTCAAAGTATCAACATTGGTGGAATGCCATGCACAACGAGATGGCTGCACTCAAACAAAATAACACATGGACCCTTGTTGATCGTCCTCTCAATGCTAATGTCGTGGGGTCTAAGTGGCTCTTCAAAACTAAATTTAGAGCTAATGGTTCCGTGGAACGTTACAAAGCTCACTTAGTTGCTCAAGGATTCTCTCAAGTTCCAGGCCTTGATTTTGATCATACGTTTAGCCCAGTTGTTAAAGCCACAACTATTCGGATTGTTCTGTCGTTAGCCGTTATCAATGGATGGAAGCTTCACCAGCTAGATGTAAATAATGCTTTTTTGCACGGAAATTTGAATGAACAAGTTTATATGGAACAACCTTCCGGGTTTGTTGATCCTAGATATCCCAACCGTGTGTGTCTTTTACACAAAGCTCTATATGGCCTCAAACAAGCCCCGCGTGCTTGGTTCCAACGCTTGAGCGCTTTTCTTGTTAACAGTGGCTTCACGTGTAGTCAAGTGGATCCCTCCTTGTTTGTGTTCAAACGAGAAAATTGTATTCTATACTTGTGTATGTTGATGACTTGATCTTGACAGGGAACCAAGAGGCTGCCATTAACTCGTTTATATCACGGCTACATGATGAGTTTGCTATTAAAGATCGCGGTGAGCTAAGTTATTTTTTGGGCCTTGAAGTCAAGTCTCATGACTCGGAATTGTTTCTCACTCAATCCAAATATGCTAAAGATATCTTGGCTCGTGCACAAATGCTTGATGCTAAGCCAATGGCCACACCCCTTGCCTCTGATGTGATCTTCACCACCACTGGTCAACCTTTTGAAGATCCCACCTTATATCGATCCCTTGTTGGTGCTCTCCAGTATCTAACCATCACTCGCCCTGATATATCTTACGCTGTGAATCAAGTCAACCAATTCCTTCAACAACCTACGACTATACACTATCAACATGTTAAGCGCATTCTTCGATACATCAAAGGCACTTTGGATTTCGGTCTCACATTTTCTCGTTCCAAGTGTCCCAATATCCTTGGCTACTCTGATGCCGATTGGGCCCGCTGCATTGAAACACGCCGATCAACCTACGGTTACTCCATCTACTTGGGTGGTAATCTTGTCTCATGGAGTGCCAGTTGACTGAGGCATTTCGTCGAACAGTTGGCGTGCAGGTTCACCGAGTTTCAAAGCACTGGTTCGTGAATTGTAGCGATTTAGTTTGGGTTTTGTTGACATTTTTGAGGATGTTCAGAGCTTGCATTGATGAGAAAATCACATCCATTTGTTCGCGGATTCAACGAATGACAATGTACCTGAAGATCACATCCATTTGTTATGATAGATAGAATTGGCTAAGATTTCGTTTTGCATTTTGACCCCTGTAATTTATGACACATAGGTTCAATCACATATCTATTGAACATAGGGGCGTTCAGTATTTAAATCGGATTCGAAAAATTTATAATTCGACTTGATTCGATTCAAAAATCACTGGTTCAAAATTTGATTCGTTGAACACCCTAATTGAACGTTACAAAGTCAATACTTAAGGCGGTTATACACTTCTAGTCCTTATACTTTACAAACATATAGAATGAGCTAAACTTTGGTCAACTATAAAATGACATGTAACTGTGATTTAGCTGTTAAAAAAATATTGTTGTAAATTCCAGCTTTGAGCATCCTCGAAACAGCTAATAGACCCAGGTTAAACCACTACGACTCACGATCTTGTGCTTTGATACCAACCTGTCACATCTCACCAGATATGCCAGGACTCGTATAACCGATTCATATGACTTATGTAACGCAATACAGCTTATTAACGAAGTCTTATGGTTTATAGATACAACTTTAAATTTACAATATCAACTATCAACTTCAGTTTTACTAGATACAGCTTTAAATTTACAATATCAGATATCAACTTCAATTTCACCACTAGATCCTAAATTCAATTTACTTGTATAAGGGAAGAGTGTTAAAACTCATGTATACTCTAACAAAACACCTAATTTTCGAATTATGGCTTACTGAGTTCAACTTGTCTACACACCTTGAGTTGCCACTGATTCAATCAACTTCAATTTCCTAAAAAACGAGCTAAACAACACACGTATTAAAAATGATGGTAAATCGTAGTCAGCGACTCAAAATCAGTTATCAACAATTCAATTGAGTTGAGTTCAAATAAAAATGAAATATTAATGCATGGTATTATCCCTTGATTTTATTTTTGGTAAACATAATATCATTCCTAAAATAAAAAAGAAACATCATTTATTAAATTTCAAAAATCATGTCATTCTTACAAGAATTTTATTTTTACAATTACCCTACCCATCACCAATTTATATGTGCATATATAAATTAAATTACAAGTACGAAATCAACTTTTGACGTGAGAATCAATAATGGGCTTCTAGGTTAGTAAGTGGTGTTTAGTGAGAGATAGAGAGAGTGATTGTCAGAAAAAATTGAAATGAAGATGATAAAGAAAGTGAGTTATGTTGTGTGAATGTGATGTATTTATACCAAAGGTCACTGTTAATTTTTTTTTATACCAGAGGTTGGTTGATCCGTGGATTGAGGTGCGTCCCCTTCGAGAGTGTAATCTTCTTGACTTCTTATGAATATTTATTAGCAGTGCCTTTGTTGCTATTTTGGTATAAGTAGTTGATTACTGACCTAAAAACAATATTCGGTGGCAGGTTTACAGATCTTATTCCTGACAGACACTTGCTTTATGAGAGAGAGAGACGTTGGACTTCAACCATTTTAGGTAAGTCCATGCTTTGTGCAACTCTCAAGACATACGTCATTCTTTCTTTGGTTGATGACCAGATTACGATGTGAACTTACCACGAACTTAGTGATAAGTTCTCCTCGGCATGTATTTACAGGAAATTCGCAACGTGATGTAGTCCTCGCCCGGGGTTTAGTGCTTTTCTGTATTGAATTGGCCTAGCCCTTTTGACTCTTGACCACTAACCTTAGTAAATCTACTCAATGGTTATAATTATGCCTGATTAATAATGATTCAAAACATGTATACATAATTACATAAGTTTATGATAAGTATACGAATCTATGTTTATAATTATGAAGAGGATAAATACTCAGCTACTCAAGTTATACGGCATATATTAATCTCTATCTATATAATTTAACTAAATATCATATTCTTTTAAAATCTATCTCTAAATTTTATTAACCTATTAAATCTACTCAATGGTTATAATTATGCCCGATTAATAATGATTCAAAACATGTATACATAATTACATAAGTTTATGATAAGTATACAATCTATGTTTATAATTATGAAGAGGATAAATACTCAGCTACTCAAGTTATACGGAATATATTATTCTCTATCTATATAATTTAACTAAATATCATATTCTTTTAAAATCTATCTCTAAATTTTATTAACCTATTACATATTTTTTAGCTGCTTACTCATAAACATTTATTTTATTATATTTTTTCTTTTTCTTTTTTACATAATCATAAAAAATATGAATATAGTTGAATAGTGCTCTTTATATCTATTTTTATAGAACTACCAAACAAGGCACTCCAAACTTTAATGATAGAGACGTTGTTAAAGATTCTAAAATGTATGTAAAATGAAAAAGTTAAATTATAGAGACGAGATAAAAATAAAGATTCAAATGTGAACGCTCTAATTATTTCCAACCTTGATAATCCTACAATTAGACTCAAATCATTAATTTATTAGACAAACATCTCTTTCGTACCCTTTCATGAGATATATCTAGATATTCACATGACATAAAATAATCGTGCATTGTTTTAAAATATACAAAAAATATAAGTCATACCCAAACTTCTCCTAATAGTTTTTTAATTCTTAGTTTTTATCAACGTTTTTAGTTGAATATACTTTAAGGATTCTTGGGATAAATTACAAGAAATCATTTTCATGTTAAGTGGCTAAAACATCAATAATTTAAAAAAAAAATGGATTATTATTCAAATTTCCAACTCCTTATCCATATTAAAATCCAATTTACCATTTCAAAACAAATCGGGCAAAGGGTTTTAGACGGTTTTGCAGTTTTTAGCGACCACTTTTAACCCTTCTGAAGTCCCTTCTAGTTGAATGCAAAAAATGATTTGTTTAAACGTGCCCTTTTATTTATAACATCCAGACTATTTTTTAAATTATTTGTTCACATTAACTTTTTTTAAAATCAATATTTAATAAATAGTACTAATTAAAATACATTGATAAAAAAAATACATAAAAAATTACTTAGAATGTACTCCCGAACCAAGTTGATATGTTCCGCCAAACTTGATCTGAGGATGTCATGTGTATCATGACCATGTACCGTCCAAAAATTTGCACTGATCATCACTTTGGGAATTTAAACGTAAGGTGATTTAACATCGGCGGGATCATATTCACAAAATATCCCTCATCTTATGTAATCATATTATGTAAAATAATGCAAGCATATATGATGAAAGTATTTCTATGAAGTTTCTACTCCGATGCTGGATTTTTAATAATGTGGAATTAAATCTTGAGCACCCAGAATGCTCGTTCTATATCCTTCCTTGTCCCTTTTAAGCTTTTACGAACGTTTTCCATTTAGGAATTGTTGGCACCATTAAAGTTTCACAAATACGGACCATAATGTCATGTTTATTTTCATGAGTCGTGTATAAACGCATAATGTCACTCCATATTGGTTTTGTAAATATTATGAGTTGTATATTTCACCAATATACTTGTAAAAATTATAAAGACACACCTGAAGTTTGAACTTGAAACTTTTAATATATTTAGAAAAATTATTAACTTCTTTATGAAGATGTTGATGTTATTTTTTATGATCTTTTAGTCAAATAATCTTATAATTTGTTTATTTAAAAAATAAAAGCGGTTTTATAGTTTTATCGTATTCAAACTTAGGACTTCACAAGTTCATATGTATATGTGTAAGCCCTTACCAACTCTTATACTTCTAGATAGATTGATGTTAGATGTTTTATTTATAGATATACTATTTTTTTTTATTCTCGTGTATTACACGGCTGAGTTTTAAAAAAACTATAAATACAATCATAATCTATGATAATTATGTATTTTTATAACTATCTAAAATTTCACAGTAATTATAGGTGGGTCAAATGTTTTACGACAGTGACATTTAGGCGGTGGGTTCCCTCTGGGATGGATATGTAACACGGAAGATCTTGGTTACTCGCATGAACTGCGGTCGTAACGTGTCGTGGGTAACATCATTTACCATTATGAGACCCCAGTGTAAGCAGATATTTGCAGTTAAAAAAAATCTAGTAACGGACAATAATGATTTTGTTTAGTATATTGAAATGAATTACTTGGTAAATTTGAATTTAAACTTAATTGTGTGTTACACGACTTAGTTAAAAAATAACTATAAATACAATCATAATCTACGACAATTATGTATTTTTATAACTATATAAAAATTTCTCAGTAATTATAGGTGGGTCAGATGTTTTACGACAATGGGCATTTAGGCGGTGGGTTTCATCTGTAATGAATGTGCAACACAGAGGGTCTTGGTTACTCACACGGACTGCGATCGTAATGTGTCGTCGGTAACATCGTTTCCCATTATGAGACCCCCGAGTAACCGGATATTTGCAGTTCAAAAAAAAATCTAGTCAAGGAAAATAAGGATTTTGTTTAATGAAATAATTGGTAAATTTGAATTTAAATTCAATTAAAGTAAAAAAAAGTAATAAAATTAAATAGAATAAAATATTTTAAATTACATGTATACTATTTAATTAAATTACCTATATATTATTGGTAAGGTCAAACAGGGAACACCCCTGTTATTATCATGAATAAAGTATTATAAGCATTATATTAAAATATATCTAATAAAATATAATATATACGCAATAAAAATATTATCTTTAATATAACATTAACCTTAATATATAATTTTATTTATTATATTGAAATGAATTACTTGGTAAATTTGAATTTAAACTTAATTGTGTGTTACACGGCTGAGTTAAAAAAAACTATAAATACAATCATAATCTACGACAATTATATATTTTTATAACTATATAATTTTTTTTCAGTAATTATAGGTGGGTCAGATGTTTTACGACAATGCGTATTTAGGCGGTAGGTTTAATCTATAATGAATGTGCAACACATAGGGTCTTGGTTACTCACACGGTCTGCGATCGTAAGTGTCGTGGGTAACATTGTTTCCCATGACGAGACCCCCGGGTAACCGGATGTTTGCAGTTTCAAAAAAGAAAATCTAGTCAAGGAAAATAAGGATTTTGTTTAATGAAATACTTGGTAAATTTGAATTTAAATTCAAATAAAGTAAGAAAAGTTATAAAATTAATTAGAATAAAATATTTTATATTACATGTATACTATTTAATTAAATTATTATTATGAATAAAATATTATAAGCATTATATTAAAATATATGTAATAAAATATAATATATACGCAATAAAAATATTATCTTTAATAAATTATTAACCTTAATATTAAAATTTTGTATTTGGATACTTATTACCTTAATATAAAAATTTGTATTGGAATAATTACTTATTGGATAATTACTTATTAAAAGTTTAAACTAAAAAAACCCTAATATGAAAATTTAGTATTTGAATAATTACATATTAAAATTTTGACTTAATCCAAAATTTTATGATCATGACAAGTGTCATTTTTACTAATCAAAGTATGACAAAACTTTTTATTTATTATATAATATAGATAGATATAGATATAGATTAAAGTATATGCAATAAAATATATTATTTTAATAAAACATAATATATATGCAATAAAATATTAACCTTAGTATTAAAATTTAGTATTCGGATAATTACTAATCTTAATGTAAAAATTTTGTATTTGAATAATTACTTATTAAAAGTTTAAACTAAATAAACCCTAATATGGAAATTTAGTATTTAAATAATTATTTATTAAAATTTTAACTTAATCCAAATGTTTATGGTGATAAGAAGTGTCCATTTTTACTATTTAAAGTATGACAATTTTTTTTATATTATATAGTATGATATGATATGATATAGATAATCTAAGGATTAATTTACTATCTATACAATTAAAAGTGGTTGCGAATAATTTTTATTTTATTTTTAATTTTGTGTCTTGTAAGAGTAACGTTTTTCCTTTTGCTTCATATTTTAGGGTAAATTGCTTTCAATATCTTGAGATAATTTTCTTTTCCTTACATAAGGGCAACGAATTTACAATCATGGGACGTAATTTTTATATTCAATACTTAATACTTTTAGTATTTGTTTTTTATATATATATATATTTTTTCAAGTGCAACGTATTTAACACATAAGTTGGCGTGTAATAGTGGAGTCGTGTAATATAGCTTTTAGATAGTTGACTCAATACTTTAAGCATTTGTCTTTTAATTTTAACGTTGATCAGTTTTTTTTTCTTTTTTTGGTACTATGTTTTCTTTACATAGCATTATAGCAATGCAACTACTTCGTGTACCCACGTTATTCTCGCAACAGCATACGAGTAGCAAATCTAGTACTATATATTACATCATCCCCTTGTTAAAAGAATTTCCGTCTCGAAAATTACAAGACGTGGTTAGCAAACTGGACACAAGAAAGAAAGATTTCTCAGTCGTCACACTAGCACCACGTACATGCTCCTCACGGCTCACCCTGTCTAGCTAAACTGAATGCGTAGTTCATCCTGATGTTGCCTAGCTTGACTCGTCCCTGTCACTTACCTGTAATGGATCTAACATACATCAACAATCAAAGTTGTTGGTGAGCCATATCTAGTGACTCAGAAGCAACTGCTAAATACAAGTGTATGCTAGAAAATTTTGGTTCCCGCATAGTCAAATCTCAATCCATTCAAGTATGGGCACGTGCCCTTGTACCTCTATCATGTATAATAGCATATACGTCATATTGGCTCTAATAACTAACATAGGGTCACCCGATGGTATGAGAAAACTATTGTGACAACCCTAAAACTTTTTGCTTTCTTTCCCCAGCGACGATAGCAACGACGACAGCTGATGCTGCGAACGCTACAACACAAGAATAATTTTCGGGACGAAAATTCCAATTTCAGGGGAATGATGTGACACCCGAGAATTTCAAGGTTAACTTCCGTTAGACAAACCCGTTAGTTACGTTATAAGTATTAACTTAAGTAACTAATGCATAACTAGGCCGAATACGTCCACGACCTTTGGTTGATCACCGAACCCGTCCATATGTGTTATGTGTTCATCATTGATTGTCTTTATGTGCAATATGATTTAAATACATGACTTATTATTGTGAATAGCATGATTAATTGTAAATACTTGATTATGTGAAAATTGCCTAAATTTGGTAGTCAGCGAAACTACCGAGCGAAACTACAGATTCGCCCGGTAGCAGGCTAGACTGATTAATGTACTCGAGACCGGAGCTAGTTTCGCCTGGCCAGCGAAACTGCCAGCGAAACTAGCCTCTGATATAAATAAACTTAATAAACCCTAGTAGCCTCATTTGCTCAAACCACACAACAACACACACACACTCTTTTCTCCTGGAGATTCTGGTCAGCCGAGGTTCACACCGAGTTGTCGAGATCTCAGTCTCAAACCATCACCTACCAAGCTAGGAGATCGAACCGTGAGTCTCAAAAACCTCCATTATGTGTTTAATATGTGTTTTTCTTAAAAAGCATGACCAAACCTTCATGATATTGCTTGATCTTCTGTATATATGCTTTAGGATGCTAGATCTGTACTAAAGTTGATAACTTTACGTGTGAAATCCATCCATGTTAGAGATTTATGCAATTTAGGTCATTTTAGGGTTTTGAACCTATTTTAGAGATTTGATGATCAAAATGCATGTTAAACTTGTTAAAGCTGCTTGATTTATGTTGGTAAATGCCTAGGAATGATAGATAATGAATTGCATGTATGATCAGATGCTGTTAGGTTGATTTTTAGGCAAATCCGTATGTTTTTCGCGACCAGCGAAACTGTGTGTTCTCTGGGCGAAACTAAGTAGCGAAATTATATCTCCTTCCAGCGACACTAACCAGCGAAACTATAGTGTCGCCGGGAACCTGACCAGACCAGCTCGAGCGAAACTATCGAGCGAAATACCTGAACGAAAGTTCAAACCAGTTTCCCTGCGAAACTAGGCTAGCGAAACTGCGTCAGCAGTTTCGGGCGAAACTAGCCTAGCGAAACTGTGTTACCGGGCATTGCCTAGCGAAAGTGCTGCCCGTGCACCTAGCGAAACTGCCTAGCGAAACTATGCTAGCGAAACTAAGACCTGACCTAAAAACCAAACTTGTGAAATTTGCTTAAGTGTTATGCCATGACTTACTTGATTATACCATGATGAAACATGCTTGAATCTGATTCATATGAACCCTTGTTTATGATCAACCATTGGTGTCGTGTGTCGGTATGTCGAGTCATAGTTGCAACGTGCTATGTTATGGGCCATAGTGACGTTAAGTAAAGATTAGACACGAAACTAATACCTAAGACCTAAACGTGTTCTAGGTCTTCGTTAAACAACAATATTTGGATTACTTGAAGAGTAGCAGTGCAACCAAAGGTGAGTGTCACTAACCCGCTTACCGTGAGTCCGATGGGCCACACAGAATAACTTAACGAAAACAATGCTGATAAACTCGAGAGTGCTAGGCACCTCACTGATAAACTTGAGAACTCGGGATGCTCGGCACCCACTTGATGAACTGAAGTGTTTTATGGGAACACTTGCGAACTCTGATCAAACTGCTTTTGAAATAAAATTGAAAACATTTTAATATGGCTAGTGTAGGTTAAAGTCTAAACCATATGATATCACATGTTTTCTAAGGATGCCTTATAACTTAAAAGTCCTCAACTTAATTGTACCATTAATTTGTGAAAGCGAGGGGATGTTGGGTAGATCTACTGGAGTTTGACAAACTCCGCCCCGTGGCACGGGGAGTGCACGGAGGAACAATATCAGCCTATTTGACCGTGGTCCCGAGAGGACACGGGGGAGGCAGAAACCGCGATGACTTGGTCCGCACCGTACGGGATGGCTCGGCCCCCACAAAATAAGTCAGCTTTGGTACAAACTTCCTTAGAGCATGGAACAACGGATTAGCTACCCGCGATATCGGTTGAGTCCTTTAACTTTACGGAACTAGTACATACCCGATGACGTGGTCACGGACAAACCATTTATAACTGAGAATTAAATACGAGCATTGCTTTTCACAAATGAATATTTTGTAAGTACATTTTGATACGAACTATGATTATGAGACTGGGCCAATGCATGACAAGCCCACTGTGAACTCACCAACCGTTAGGTTGACACTTGCGTGGTTTAAACTTTTGCAGATCGCTAAGGAGTATCCGGAGCGGGTTGGCATGGCACGTGAAGACCTTTATTTTAATTGAACTATTTTGGGAATTTAAAACAACATTTATGTAAGGCACGTGGTTAGTGCTAAAGACAATTAATTTTTCCGCTGCGTATGTAATTTAAGACTTTGATTTCTATCTTGTGTTTGAACTAACCCTGATTCGTTTAGTATTTGTAACTATGGTTGTGGATTTCTGGTCTAGTCGCGCCCCTTAACGGTATAAACTCCGTTAGTGGTATTTTGGGGGTGTGACAACTATGTTCTACTAGTTGCTAATATATGCCTCGAGGCGACACAAGGACCCTAATGACTCCTAAGATAACTTCGTTCGAAAAGACATCTAAGCGATTCTGAACCCTTAACTTCTAACATATATATCAACATATACACAACACTTATTTATCACAAAAACATGTAAGACGGCTCATATACAGTCCCAAAACGTAGTTTAAAATAGGAAACTAACGGTACTCACTTAATCTGCCACATGTGAAGTAAGCACTAGAACCTAAGCAATGCCCGACTCCATGTTAAACCCGAATAATATGATGACCTATATAAGTATAGGTACATTTTAACCGATGCTAACAGTAGTAATCCTAAAGTTAGACTTAACCTTCGTTGATAATACCGTCACCCGAATAATCCGGATTGACCGTTTTGACAAACATAGGAACCCTCGGGTTTTCTCAGGGACAATTTCACAATCTGAGCAAATCAGACCCTATCCGATACCCATGACCCTATAACTAAACTGATCTCAAAACCTGAGTCTAAAATCCTGATTATGGTCGTATGTTACAGGTCCCGTTACAACCGGATGTATATGGTCGTATGTGTGACAATTGTGAAAATCAGGTTATTTATTTATTTAATTTATCTGATTATCTATAAATACGTGTTAATTGACTATATATGTTTAGAATTAACTAGATTTATTCGAACGTATTTATCAGATATTGGGAAAATATTTATTAGTGTATTCCATTTTCAATGTATCGTTACAAGACAACAATCTATTGTATTATCTTATGAGAAGATATACACTCCATGTTTATACCCGTTCGTTATCGTATCCGAACCGTTTATACTCATGTAAACCCTCAAGACTTATAATATGCATTAAATCATTTGGTTTTCATTTACGAAATACCCATTTATCTAAAAACCCTAGTATTATTTTTCCACCACCTTTGATCATATCAGAACCCGACAACTAAAATCCTAGAGCCGACACCCTCAAGACACTATCACCAGTCACCCGATATCATCGCTCAGCACCCAGTGGCGAAGCTTGAAAAAAACTAGTGGGGGGTCGGGATCTATATAAAAAAATTTCACAACTAATATGGGGGGTCGAAACCGGAGCATATCGAAATTTTCTACACGAATATTATATACTCGTTACATCGCAAAAAAAATTTCGGGGGGTCGGGCGCCCACCCCCGCCCCTTATATCCTGCGCCCCTGTCAGCACCCACCAACCGGCGGAAACGGTCCCACTTCCCAACCGCCGACTACCATACCCAACACTCCCCATCTCCACCAAAATCTTCCATAGGATTCATTTGTACAATCCACATTATTAGAGAAATCCTAGACTAAACCAACTAATCTTCTATGTCCCCAATGATGGCTGTACCATCCAAACAACCACCACAAATCCATCACCTTTCATCATCTTAGTCAAACCTCCCATGCATATCCAAGAACCATGCTTGGATTAATTTCACATGTTTGGTACAAGATTTTGAGTGATGATAATGTTGGAAAGTTGGTTCAAGGCACACAACACACTCTCCTCTCCTCTCCTCTCTCCCGTTTTCCCTCCCTCGATCTCTCAGTTATTCTCAACCACCATCAACCACCTCCAACCACCTTAGCCACCACACACCATCATCCTGTCGCTATCGAGCATCAACCCCCATCTGTCACCTTATCGCACGCACATGGAGTTTCCCGATCGAGCATTCAAGATCTCCTGTCATCTTTCTAGTTCAAACCCGTCACCTAACATTAAGCTAGAGGTAAAATCATTAGACTCATCGTTCATTTTCATTTCACAAGTGTTCATCCAAGATGATCGCTAGCTTAATGACTATTTTAATTTATATAAAAGAGTAACTTAAAATGATTTTAAAACCACTATCATAAAAGGGTATTATGTTTCGTTTATGATTCGTTAGTGGATTAATCCATGTTAATAATCTTGTTAATTAAATGTTACATGAGAACTATGAATGTTATGATAAACCAAGTTAGTGTGTATACTTCAGTTGCATGAAATGATAAACCCTAATTAGTATTTAAGTGCATGCATGTTAAAAAAAAGGGAAAATTCCTAAAATGTGGATTTAAAAAAAAATCAAGGTTTTGTCCATTTGAAAAGTCACTCTCTCATTTTGTTCATGTTTTACGGTCTTTCTCTACCGTAAATTTTTTGGTCATCCTACCATTAACTATCATATTAGATCTTGCCACGTGACACTAATGATTGATTCTATCATAAAATATGGTCGAATCTACCATAAAAGTATGGTCGAATCTACCATAAAAGTATGGTCGAATCTACTATAAAAGTATGGTCGAATCCTACGTATTTTTTTTTCATTGGTTCCAAAAAATGTGTAGTTGACATTACTTATGGTCGATTAGACAACTTTTATGGTCAAACAATCATTAGTTATGGTCGATTAGACCATACTTTTATGGTCAAAAGTGTCACGTGTCAAGATATAAGAGGATGGTTAATGCTAGGACGACCACAAAATCTACAGTAGGGGAAGACCGTAAAACAAAGACAAAATGAGGAAGAGACTTTTGAAATGGACAAAACCTTGAATTTTTTTTTATCAAAATGGACATTTTTGAAACTTTCCCAAGAAAACAAAATGTATAAGTGTTAAAATTGTAGAATTTTATGTGTATTATGTATACGAATGTTACGTACGTGCTTTAATATGATGTTTGTATGATGAGTATACCGAACTCATTGTTACGAACTTATCATATATATGTTTATCACATGATGAATGTTACTTGCTATGTCTTAAATGATGATGTTATGCTATGATTATGTGTGATTTGTAGGAAAACCGTTCGTAGATTTAAATAAAATAAATATTTTATTTATTACGATTACAACAAAGAATAAAAACTATACTATTACAATACACTTGAAAATGAATCTACTCCTATAATACGATTACAATGAAAGAAATGAATAAATACAATACACGAAACGAAAAGAAGATTACACTGAAATGAAATTACACTACAAATGAAGTGACATACAGAGCTTGACAAAACTTGTAATGAAAGTAATAAATGTTTGAATAAAGAAAAAGGTTACAGAAAGTTATAAAATTGGTTTGAGAAAATCTTTTGAAGTAGTTTGGGAAAACAGAGAAGGATTGAGAAATCCTTTGGCAAAGTATTCGGGTCAAAACCGGGGTCCCTTAAAACAAATTCCGGGTCTACCAAAGATTCGTTTTGTTTCACAAGGTACAATCGCCTAAACCGTATTGTACGACCGGGATAACTCTAAGCTTGAAAATACCTTCGAAGCTTGAAAAGAACAAGAACGATAAAGAAGATGAGAGAAAGAGTGAGGAGAGGCAGAGATAAAGAATGCACTAAATTCTGGTGTGTGTTGCCTCAACTAATGAGGCTGTATTTATAGTGGTGAGAATTCTTGTTGAGCACTCAAAAGTTAATTCGTAGTCAATCTTTGCATTAAACGTCTTTAATGCAAACAAGATGATGACCCGCCCGCGCTTCGCGGCGGGCCACCCATTTTCTGAAACGCCGTGACCAAAGTTGAAAACTCTAAAAGTGATTTAAAAGTTGACCACTTGCGTTTAAGTCTGAAAAAATACCACATGTACATGACACGCGACCTAACACCCATTTTTCAAAACGCTGTGAGCAAAGTCAAAAACTCTAAAAGTGGTCTAAAAGTTGACCACCTGCGCTTAAGTCTGAAAAAAATATCACCTGTACATAACACGTGGCCTAACATGTAACCACGTGTCGCAAAAACATTGGCCTAACACGTGGCCACGTATCGCCATACGTGACCTAATACATGACCACGTGTCGCAAAAGCATTGGCCTACATATGACACGTGGCCTAACACGTGTCCACGTGTCACCACATGGCCTAACACGTGGTTACGTGTCAGGCCACGTAGTGGCCTAGATATAAATAGTGATTATGTGTCACAACCAGTAAAATTTTAAAAAGCCACTACCACACGTGCCAATCTATTATTGTTTGAACATGACACGTGTCATATTATTAGTGGTGGAACATGACACGTGTCATGTTCCTATAGGTGAGCATATGAATAGTGGAAGTTGTGTGTTTGACACTCATTTATTAATGTAATATATATAATTGATTTCTAATTAACGTGGAATTACTTTAATTAGCTCAAAAACGCGTTTACCCAACTGTCATTCCGGAAGACTCCGCGTAACAGCTGTTTTCCGGAAGAACTGATCTTCCGGTCCGTTCCAACTTCAACCGGAAATTCTTCCGGTTCAACTTCCGCTTGAACTTCAACCGGAACTACTGTTCAGGTTGAACTCGGTTCCGCCCGGACCACTCAGGTCCGCTTGAACTGGTTCGAGCAACTTCCGGTTGAACTTAGAAACAATAAGGCGGCTCTCAAGCGGCTCGCGGCAATGCAGAGTGCAAAGTGCGCCATCAAAGCGCCACATTGCGCCTCATACGCCCACGCCACGCGCACGCACGTGTGCGAGTGCGAGCCAGGGTCCAAGGGATGTGTCCTACTAAAGGAAACTATAGTTGATAAGGTTCCCACCTTATAAACCACTTTTGGTTTCATTCCCCAACCAATGTGGGATGAGTTAACATGCTATACTTAACATTTTTTCTCTCTAATTTTCGCAGCTTCACATGTTGCGAGACCTCAACTTTGAGCTTCGATATCTAATTCATACGAGCTCGGATTTGGACGTGGTTTGATGCGTTGGAAACCCCTCACAACGTACTACACAAACCCATAAAGTACAGATGCAACAACCTATGTTATCTGTATTTTATTTTAGTCCAAAGTTGGTGAAAAACGCATTTTCACACTTAGTGAAAAAACCCATTTTCCACTAGTTTTTCTCCCAAAATTCCAACATGATTAGGAATAACATATATGGTTATGATATTATTATATACTAAAATCGCTAAGATTGTATTTATTTTTCATGTGAATCCATAACTATTTTAATATCGTATGACTACGTCTTTAGGTGAATCGAACATGATTATATGACATATGTATATTATGTTATCAACGGAGCATGTTGGAAATAATAATGAGGGTTGGGTTCTATAGAAAACCAATATTTTGCAAAAAACCAAAAAACCAAGAAAAAAATTTATTTTTTTAAAAACTTTTTTTATATGTTTCTTTCATGATTTTAAGAATACTGGAAAAAGAAAAAACTTTAAAAACATTTTCGAGTTTTTTTTTTAAAATAAAATAAATTCGGATTTTAGCTTGAAATTAATAATGCATTATGCAGCAATAATATAAAATCGGTTTATGAATGTCAATTCTTTGTTTTTTACATTATTCGCATAAACCACATCCATATTTAAGTTAAGTTTCTTCTTTTTAAGTAGTTTTAATTATAATGCATCATGCAATACTATTAGTACTATTGCATGATGCACTAATAAAAAAATCACTAAACTTTTTATTTTTTAAAATTTTTTTCCCATAAATAAAGCTAATAAAATTATAGACTTTTTGGTGAAATTCTTTTTAAAAATTATTAATATATGAAGAAGTTATAGAGAAAAAAAAATTGGTTTTTTGGTTTTTTGGATAATTATTGGTTTTCTGTAGATCTTTTCCCATAATAATGAATGATATATATAGGTTAACAATTTCATAGAATTGTCTTGTATTATGATACTAATACGAACATATGGTACATGATGCTATGCATGTAAGTTGACGAACGTTTTGTATGTATACTTACATTAATAATTTTATTTTGTAACGCTAAGTGTTTACGTGTACATAAATGAGCAAACTAGCTACTATTTAAACTATGACGTTTCAGAAAATATTATTATTTAAACAATAATAGTGTTACATGTTGCCTTAAGATGATTTTAATGTAATACTCATGTTTTATGATCCTAATTATCATATATATATATATATATATATATATATATATATATAGAAAGAAGTTCACGTAAGAAGTTTATTGAAAATAAGAAGGATAAGAAGGAGGGCAAATCTGGAAACATACATATTTTTCACTTTCCCCCCAATTATTAAAACGTTTATAACTTTTACATACGATATTATTTTTTTATAAAAATTTCACCATAAAAACAAGCGCTTTTTTATCTATAAAACCCATTCAATATTGCTATATATATAAAAAACAAAAAAAAAATTGTGTATGAGCTGAACATATAACACAACGACCTGAACATATGACACAATAACACAACGACTTGAACATATGACACAATGACACAATGACACAATGACCTGAACATTGTTCAGATCATTGTGTCATATGTTCAGGTCATTGTGTCATTGTGTTATATGTTCAGGTCAATTGTGTCATATGTTCAGGTCGTTGTGTCATATGTTCACGTCATTGACATAATTTTTTTACTTTATTTTTTATATAGCAATATGGTATGGGTTTTAAAGGTAAAAAAACGCTTGTTTTTATGGTGTAATTTTTATAAAAAAATAATATCGTATGAAAAAGTTATGAAGGTTTTAATAATTGGGGGAAAGAGAAAAAGGGGCAATTTGACCAAATTGCCCCTCCGTGTACCTGATTAATAATTTTTTAGTTTTAATTACGGAATTAAATCTGGGCCATTGATCATCAGATCTAACGGATGAGAAACCTTCTTATCCTTCTTATTTTCACCATACTTCTCATTATAACCTCAATATATATATTAGGACTTGAAATGCTCTAACTATTATATTTTTATAAAATATATTTTCACCAATTGCACGGTCCAGTTCACTAAACATTTTTCTAAAGAATCGGTTATCTATGACTATCTATGATTGGATGAACCACTCGTATTGACAAGTTAAGACCTTAGTGTCGTATATATCATGATAGGACGCTAATAGGTTAGGTTATCTCTCTAGCCATTATGCTCGTAACTGGTGAGTTCACGACCCCTTTTTACAATGTTTTTTGGGGACGATTACATCCTATCAATTGTTTTCAAATCACAAGTTACAATGATTTCTTTTATAGCATGAGACAACTTACTAATACAACTAAGTCCCCTATCTTGTTTTGTTAGTTTCGGTTAAGTATGATAATTGTGAACATATCTATTTGGGATTGACACCTCTGCTTATGGTTAGTCACTCTAACCTAGACTGGTTGTTAAATGGGTACATAATTAGTTATTTTCTACACAATGTTTGTATTAGAACATTGAGATGTGGCATGTAAACGTACAGTCTAGCTTCGAATACAAGAGCTTAAAATAATTGCGATATTAATTGTTGTGATGACAATATTACTTTAGAGACCATGTGTATTTATTTTCAATACTTATGCTTTCTATATATAAAAAGGTATGAATTCACAAATTTTATGTTGACTCGTTTTAGCATGTTAATATCAGGTCTTTAGTTTCCATGTTGCATTCTGGACATCTAGGAAGTTCAGCTAAGGCAACCCCCTTTTAAAGATTTAAGCTGCATAACATATTGATTTATGTCATGTTTATTAATTCTTGTATTTTGAGTGAACTCCTTTAACGTTATGGTTATTTAGTATTTGTACTAGATATTTTCAGACAATGTAATATTATCCATTGCCAAGCGATCTTTATATACATGTTAATTTAGAGGTCGTTCAAAGTAACCATGACTATGATCCCATGACACGTCACGCCTCGCGTGTCCCATCATTTGCGGGGCGTGACAGTATGACCTTAAATCGAAAACATGCTTATGTCAACTGTCAATAATTTTATAAGGGACATTTACATATATCCCCTTATTAAGCCATCTAATTACATATATACCCAAGCCTAACATTTTATTACATATATCCCCTTTTCCGACTAAAATTACACATTTACCCTTTCATTTTTTCATTTTGCAAAGAAAATAAAGATCAAGACTAAAAGCCTCAAACTATCCATTTCCACCGTCGGTCTTCTCTGTGATACCACCATCAACCACCCTCCACCACAACTACCTATTCACAATAAAACCCCCAATTCTTTCGACAACCGCTCTCTAGTCCTCACCTGCAAACCAAGATTTGGAGCCGAATTTGAAATCAGAGAAAACAAATCAACATCGACGATAGGTTTCGTCTTCATCGCACCACCACTATCTCCGGCCAGCCACCACTTAGGGATGGAGATCTGTTAACCCCAAATCGGTCCCATCGATTGTTCCTGTTTATTGATTGTGTCCCAAAATCTATTAAGCCCTAGATCGATTGCATCAGAGATCTTCAAAACAATTGGAATTAGATCTCTATTTCGTCGATTGTTGGTTGTTTTCACATACTAAAAAGATGACGACATAACAATTAACAGACGCAGCGGACTACCCGGTGTTGTGAATACATTGGCTCAACCACAATCACAAAATCTCGATTTTGATTTCCCTAGTCGATGTGATTTGTTTCAAGTCACTCGTTTTGTTCGATTATGAATATTAAATAACTTGACTGGTCTATAAATTGAAGCTGAACAAAACTCTGGTTACATTTGGATTGATAAGAACTGGTTTCAAAATTGTTGTTAAGATTCATTTTTTCCATAACTACTATGCGTCGAGTATTTAGATCAAAGTGATATCTTCATTTCAAGATTAATGACATCAAAATTGTAGTGTAAAATTCAAAGGAAAAGAAGTAATTATAAATGGAGAAATTTACGTGTCCGGTGATCGGAGATGATGACCAAACACGGTAACCGGAGCAACCATGCCTTCTAATGGAGTCGGATTTTGCATTATAAAATTGGGGGTTGTGTGGTTGAAATTTAGATGAATAGGGAAATTGTTGTGCTTCTTACAATCTTCCGGATAATTTTATTTTATTAGCTAATGATCTGATGACTTGTTTAAGATCGAATATGCAGATTTATGATCCTCCTGCTTATTGTAAATTTGTTAAATATATAACTAATATAGAATGATAAGTTTTATTAATTATATTAGAATGAGGAAATATATAAATATTAAGAAGGGTATAATAGTCATTTAATAAATTATTTTAAATGAATTGGATAAATATGTAATATGTATGTTTTAAGAAGGGGATATATGTAATTGAAATTTAAGCTTGGGTAAATATGTAATAAAATGACTTAGTAGGGGGATATATGTAAATGCCCCATTTTATAAAACCATCGACCCATGATACGACCCTATACCCGAATATGCATATGGTCGTATTGCTCGTTTGACAGTTTGTATAATTTGGTAGATTACGACCAGTTGATTAACCCGAGATTTCTTAACCAAATCATGGTTTTAGTCTAATTGAGCCCATATCTGGTCATGGATTAGCCACTTGTACAATGACCATAATAAATTATACTCACCTCTCAAAGGTGCATAGATCTCTGATCTAAATCTGATGAACTCTTCTAATGATCCCCAATAACTCAATGCTTTGCCTGCATGCAAGCATCTATGGCTTAGATCATCAACTAGTACGCACCTCTCCAAGGGGCACTATCTATGATCTAAATCTGATGAGCTTTTCTAATGATCCCCAATAACTCAATTGCCTGCCTGCATGCAAGCATCTATGGCTTAGATCATCAATTAATACCATTCTTACTAAAAATAGGTTTATACGCAATGCATGTGCAATCTAACCTTAATCTTTTGTAGCCACAACTGGCTCTAAACACTTGGTGGAATCCAGATGAAGCTACAATAACCACCAAACGTCTCAAGACACAACTGAAGATCCATTAACAATGAGTGGATTTAAGTTTGATGGACTTATACTTGCTTTTATGCTTCACAACATCTGAATTATGACTAAAAACTCTCTGGAAAACTCCTCGTGGTCGAACACAGGAGAGAGAGTGGAGTTTTCTCCAAGTGTTTGTGTGAAAAATTACCAAAATTTGATAAAAAATTGTTTATATTGCCCAAACCAATACGGTCGTATTGACTTACCAATTTCGGTCGTGTCTGGACACGCGGGTACCATTTTGAAGTGTCAAATATCCATAAACCAACCTGAACCGATACGACCCTACTACCTCCCATGGGCCTAATATGGTCGGTCGTATTACCCTTGGGACTTAGAAAACTTTTCTATATTTTTCCTACTTCATTCCCGGTACGATCACGATCTAATTAGAGATGTTACATGTGTTGCTGGTTCAAACAACGTAATCAATGTTCATAGTGGAAAATTGCATATATCCCTTGTGAGCTTTCTTAATTGCATATTTACCAACACCAAAATAAAATCTGCATATATCCCCTTACTAATTAATTTACCAATTTGCCCTTTTAAGAAAAACTTCATCAATTTGTTAAGTTTTGAATACGCCGCTAAACCCGCCAGTCCCACCCTAACCCATTCGACTTTTTTCGGTTTTTGGCCCCAACCGAACCGAAAACCGAATTTCTCGATTCCTAACAAAAAACCGATCTTTTTTTTAGTATGTAGTTATTATAATTTAAATATTAAATATTTAGTCTTAGAATCATAGAAGATAAATATATGGGAGTTCTTGGAATTAAGAAAGAGACTAGGGTTAAAGAAATAAATTAATGTTTTAATTTTAAAATGGCCCTTCCTAAAATGCTAATTCACACATGGACCTCTCGGTTTGGTTTTTATGTTGGTTCGGTTTTTCGGTTCGGATTTTGTGTTGGTACGGTTCTTAATTGACATGAAACCGAAACCAAACCATTATTTTTGGTTCGGAATTTTTTTATTCGGTTCGGTTTTTTCGATTCAGTTTTGTTGGATTTTTTTTTTGTTTTGCTCACTAGTGCTTTCATTTGACTTCTGCTTTCTTCATCTATTGATTGTATTGAACTTTTAATTTCTATTATTTTCATTATTTCCACACCAATTTTGATTTTGATTTCTTTTGGATTTATCTACACACTACAAGAAATCTAAGTAATAGTGGCGACTTCATTTGCGGAGACGTCCATCAATAGTGGCGACATCCTTTAGTGGCGACGGGTCGCCGCTATTTGTCATAGATCCGGAACTTTCTTTTTGCTTCATATCTCACCGTTGGATGATTAGGTTGATCTAACGGCTCTGATTATTGCCGCCAATGTGCTAAACAAAAAAGCGGGGATATGATTTCCCTCGTTCTTCATTCACCGCCAAAACATACTCCCGTTTCCTAGCCCTAAATCATCATCGGCTTCATTCGTTCGTCATCGTCGGCTACCGTCGTTCGTCACAGTCAACCGTCGTTCGTCATTGCCGGCGTCCTTCGTTCCTCTCGTCGGATTTCTCAGCCTCTCGTCGGATTTGAAGCTGCGCTTGTAACAACTAACCGATCGACAGCCACCTCTTTCACAATGTGAGTTTTAATTTTTGATTTTAGGCTATGATTTGAACCAGTTACATGATTTATTTTGCTTCTTTTTCACCTCAGCGGCTCCTCCTAAGTTTGCTACGGCAGCCGTAGTCGCAACCGGAAAAGTTGCGTCAGAAACAGCGCCGGAGGAATCTGAGGTTTAATCTCTGTTAAGTTTTCTGTTCCCTAATTGTTGTGAGTTAGGGTTACCTTATATGCAAGTTCAGTTCACTTTTGGATAGATTTGTCTGCGAAATAATCGAACCCCAAATTCAATTTCGGATAATTAATACTTTGGGGGGTGATTTTTTGTTTGTATTATTTGATAAGTTGTGCAGATAGTATTGATAGGTTACAAGTTTGATTGTTTGTATTTTTTTGTTTGTGAACGGACAGAACCACTGATTCGAAAAGGTAAATCATCGGTTTCGTTTCATTTCATTTCCTATTTTCTTACAACAAATAACATCCTTGAATCGCCTGCAGTTCACCGTATAACCTTTTGTTGGTCCGCTTATCAACTCTGGTGATACAGCCATCGCTCGATCATGTCTATTGTCGTCTAGCTCGATCATGTCTACTGTCGTCTAGCTTGTCCGAACCATCGATCGAGGTACCGTCAAGCCTTATCTATGTAGGAAAAACGTTCGTAAAATTAAAATAAAATAAATATTTTATTTGAGTACGATTACAACAAAAGAAAATAAATCTAATCTATTATAATACAATGAAATGAAATTCTACTCCTACAACAATTACAGGGAAAATAATGAAATATTACAAGGAAATGACATACAATACAAGTAATGAGTAAAAGATTATATATAACTTCCAACTTATGGAGGTTAGATGGTTTTTAAAGAAAGTTTATAACGTCCAACTAATGGATGTTAAAGATATAAAGAAAAATTTAACGTCCAACGAATGGATGTCAAAGTTTTGTCGTAACCGACAACTCGTTTAACTCTAATTCCAACTTTGAGTCAAAACGAGTTAAAATATTTATTTTTTTAAAACACTAAATCACCTCGAGAAATCTAAGTCCAACTTTGAGACTCGAGGCAATGAAGTTTTTATAAAACGAACGGTGTTTTAAAAAATTTGTTTTAAGTTTGTAGGAAAACCGTTTGTAATCGCAATAAATAAAAGTATTTATTTTATTTAAATTTACGAACGGAAGGTTCAAAGGGGACACCTACCTATCCTGCAATACTGGACTGCCGAAATTACCTTTGATTCTTGAAGAATAGATCGATACCCATTCTTGTGGGGGATTGTTGGAATGTTGGGAGAAAAACTAGTGAAAAATGGGTTTTTTCACTAAGTGTGACAATTAGTTTTTCACCAACTTTGAACTAAAATAAAATACAGATAACATAGGTTGTTGCCTCTGTATTTAATGGGTCTGTGTAGTACGTTGTGAGGGCTTTCCAACGCATCAAACCACGTCCAAATCCGAGCTCGTATGAATGAGATATTGAAGCTCAAAGTTGAGGTCTTGCAACATGTGAAGCTGCGAAAATTAGAGAGAAAATGCTAAGTATAGCATGTTAACTCATCCCATATTGGTTGGGGAATGAAACCAAAAGTGGTTTATAAGGTGGGAACCTTACCAACTATTGTTTCCTTTAGTAGGACACATCCCTTGGACCCTGAGGGGTGCGAAGCACCCCTAACGCGCACACGCACGCGCGCGCGTGGCGTGGGCGTATGAGGCGCAATGTGGTGCTTTGATGGCGCACTTTACACTTCGCATCGCCGCTTGAGAGCCGCCTTATTGTTTTTGAGTTTAACCGGAAGTTGGTCCGGTTGGAGACCAGGCGGAGAAGTTCAGGTGGAACTGAGTTCAACCGGAAAATGTTCCGGTTGAAGTTCAAGCGGAACGAGTGAGGGCTGTGATCCAGTTGAAGTTCAGCCGGAAGGTTCAAGCTGAACAGTTGAACTGGAAAAGGTTCAGGCGGAACCTGTGTGGTCCAGCCGGAAGATTCAAGTGGACCTGCGTGGCTCCGCTGTTCGAGCAGAACGCGTGTTCCTCCGGATTGACAGCTGGAAACGCGTTTTTGAGCTAATTAAGGTAATTCCGCGTTAATTAGAAATCAATTTGCATTAAAGACTTTTATTGCAAAGTTTGACTACGAATTATTTTTGTGTGCTCAACAAGTCATTCCCACAACTATAAATACAGCCTCATTAGTTGAGGCAAAACACACCGAATTCCACAGAGAATTCTCCTTTCTCCTCATCATACTTTCTCTCAAGATCTTCATCTCGTTATAGAATTCCTCAAGCTTCGAAGGTATTTTCAAGCTTAGAGTTATCCCGGCCGTATAATCCGGTTCGGCGATTGTACCCTGGGAAACAAAATGGGATCTTCGGTAGACCCGGAATTTGTTTTAAGTTTGTAGGAAAACCGTTTGTAATCGCAATAAATAAAAGTATTTATTTTATTTAAATTTACGAACGGTTTTCCTACAATCTATTCCCTTGTAGACTACACATAAGTATCGATTCGATCAGCGAAAGTTAATTTAATTGAAGAAGATGATTACATTTAAAAGAAATATGAACTCCACATGGTTTTCAGTATATAGTTTTTTTAGGATTCTCTTAAAAGAAATATTTATCAATTTATTAAATCACTTGGAGCTACAACTTCAGTAAGGTTTTGCATGCTCGTGTCATTGAAATCACAGAGAAGAAATAAGTTGATAAACTCATGAACAAAGAATTTGATTCGAAATATAATTAAACCATAGGTTTTCTGTTATTTGTGGAACTCTAAAGATTTTGCTTTTTGTAATGTTTAGCCGTTAAAAGGCATGATTTTCTTTTACTTTTCCTCGTAGCTTAATCATTTTCATTTGAGTTTGTTATCATATTAGCTTTTGAACTGTTTCATTGACTAGTGACCTGCCTGTTTCATTTGACTAGAGTCCTACTGTTTTGTCAAATTTCGTGGAACAACACACAAGCTTAAGTAGTGAGGTTGTAGGAGGATACTTAGGTCTATTACAAAATGGTTTCCCATTATCAAGCTCTGTTATAAGAGTTGTAGTCAATTTTATTGTTGTTTTTGTTTTGCAGGTATTAGGTGCGTAGCCTCGAATTCAATGTAAGTTCTTCGATCCCCCCCCCCCCTCCCTTTCTATTTTGGTGTGATATGCATGCAAGTAAAACTTAAATGATTTAATTTTAAGATATTTCCATATATTTTAATATTCATGTCATGATGTTTAGAAATTATATATTTGCATGATGATTTTTTATGTCTTATTATTCATGCTTATATATATGCAAGTGTATAATAATCACTATCAAGATATGTTATATGACATAAATGTATACTTTTTACATGCTTTGGGATCTATGCATTTTCTTATGTAAATATATATATGTTAGTTTATAATGATCATTATCAAGAATATGGTTTGTGTATTATAGGGTTTAGGTTGTGTGTCTTCATTCTTGTCAGTTGTAGCATGGTTGTTGATAAGAGATGGCTTAACAATCCAAATCGTAGCTCAATGGAGTATAGTAATGGACTTGATTATTATCTGGAGATGTGTAAAGGTGTTGTCGACGAAAGAGGCTATGTTTTTTGTCCGTGTAACAAACGTAAGAATACGCTCCTGCATCCCTTGCGAACAGTGAAGTATCATTTGAAAGGATGGGGTTTCTGGGCGACATACAAGGTTTGGAACTATCATGGTGAAAGTTTAGTTCCTGAAGCTGTAGTTATAGATGACGTTGCGTCAGGAAACAATATGGGTGGTGCTCTCGAAGATCTTATGCAAGTGGATACCAACATCGAAGAAACGGGGAAAGGCAAAAAACGATGGGCTCAAAGCATTGGTAAAAAACGGGGGTCCATTAACATTAAATTTTGATCACCGTGCTACATTTGATCCACTTGATGATGCTGGAAAGTTTTTCAAACGGGAAGTCGGAAAGTATATCTGGAATTGTATCCCCTTTGATAAACCTTCTTGGCAGGATGTTTCAGAAGCCCAAAAGAATGCGATGTTACAACATCTCAAGGTATATGATTTATTTATGTTTAATTTAAATGTCTGTGTTAATTTATTTTTACTTAAGTAACTTGTTTTGTTTAATTTTGTAGGCTTCATTCAATCTCGATAAGATTGATTCTGAACCCATGCCCATTAAAAACAAAATTAGGAAATCAGTTCGTAATATATAAATGAAGCGGTATAGAGATCGAAAATATAATGCACATGTGCATTTTAATGAAAATGGAGGGGATGATAATGACATTGAGAGAGCTTTGGCCAGTTTGACAGAAGGGATGCAGATTGATAATTGGCGTAGGTCTGTTGAGTTTTTTATGTCAGAAAAATATAAAAGTAGGTCAGCGGCCAACACATCAAATCGTAAAGCCCAACTAATCACAAACCGTGGGGGGACGTTATCATATAGTAATACGAGTTACAAAAAAATAATGATATGTACATATATATAAATGTATATATTTGTTATAGTAGTTCTTGAATTACTAAAGTAATATTTGAATTACAAACGTTCATCGATGCTCATACCCTTCCAGACGGGACGCTTGACCCATTAGTCGTCGATACAATTGTATGTATTTATTTTATATATAATTATTGAATATATATACATGATGTATTAAATCATCTTTGTAAAATATAGCGTGAACTTCAAGAGGAGTTTGATTCCCAAACTCAACCTGACGGTGAGGGGACTTGTTCGCAAGTAGCGAATGAATTCGAAGTGTTTCAAAAGGTGTTGAAACCTCGACGTGGATGGATCCGAGGAATTGGTTTTAAAGCATGTTCTGAAGCACTCGTTCCCGATATGCAGTCGCAACCGCCGCCACAACCCTCATTCACACGGGTAACATTATAGCTTTGTTTATTTTATGTTTGTATAAGTAATTTGATGTTTATATTTGTTAAATGTTGGTAGTTCGACCCGTTTGACCCGTTTGACCCGTTTTACCGAAATATTGTATGCATCTAGATGTATGTATCATGTATGTAAACAACCCGTTTGATGTATGTATTTATGTAAAACAACCCGAAGAACATAAGTAACAAGCACCACTTTAACACAAGTTGTATGGAATATATATATGTTAAACAACACCAAGGGTGCTGTATGCCATGGGGTCTATTTGTTAGCTAGAAACACCAACCACCCATGATTCTTGTTTACTAATCAAACAATAGTCAGCAACAAAAGCTCTTATGACTTCAGTAGTATATGATGTTTTAGTTAAGTGTGTAACAGTTGACTATAAATATTTTAGCTCAAGACCATAAGGAATGGTCACCCTAAGGGACTATAAGTTCTTAAACTAATGATGATCCAAAGGGACTTAAACTAAAGAAGCTGCATCCTTTTGAAAAAAGGTGTCTGCATAAGTTCTTTGTTGTTTGTTTACTACTACATGTTTGACTTTTTGAAGAATTAAATACTGATAAATAAATCACACAAATAACTAAGCACAGATCATTCATCAATTCATATATTTATTTAATTGTAAGAGAAATATATAAAATAAGTTTTCATTATAATAATTTTACTTGCCCTATACAAGTATTGATAAAGTTAGTATGTACTTACATTATAGTATAAATTTGTATGTTTGCAAGATGACTCGTTTGATGCAAATGTTTGTATATTTTTGTAGGATCAAACTAAGGAATTATTTCAAGACCCGTATTTTCAAGAGCAACTCTCACAGATAACGGGTTTGAATGTTGGAACACAACAACAAGAAAATGACGATGACGAGGGAAACGACGACGACGAAGGAAACAACGATGGTGATTGATGGATGGAACATCATCTTTAAGTAACTAGTTTCTATGTTATATATATGTTCACGATATTAGTTTGTGTTGGTGTGTAACTTTTTAAACTTGTTTCGGACCTTAATGGTTTTTGTACGACTTGAATGTTTATTAATGATGGCGTATTGTATGAATTTATTTTGTCAATCTGCAGTTTTGTTAGCGTGTTTGGATATAAAACTGAAACGTATAAAATACAAAAGAAAACACGTTATGTAGAATATCTAGCAATAGTGGCGACAAAGGGCAATAGTGGCGACATACTCAACAGCGGCGACCGGTGGAATAATAACGGCGATAGTTGACAACAATAGCGGCGGGTCAGTAGCGGCGACATGTCACCGCAAAAGGCAATAGTGGCGAAAAATCGAAGCAATAGTTGCGACAATTGTCGTCACTATTGACCTTATTTCTTGTAGTGACATGCATAATTATCCTATTTTCCTTCTACCATTATTCGTCAAATTTGTTTGATTTTACTTCGTTTAGTCTGATTTGTGTTTCTTGCAATCGAACACTGTTTCGTTGTGCGTTATCTTAATTTTCCTCTAATTTTGATACATAAGTGAGTTTCGTACGGATCGGTTTCTTGAGCCCAACTTCCACCTCATATCTCTTCATGGCAAGATTTATGTTGGTACACAAGTACTTTTCTGCAAATAAATAGAGTTGCATCAACGAATCTTAAACCTTAAACCTTGTGGTTTTTTTTAGTGTGATTTAGGACATCTTCAAAATTATTTCGCTTTCAGACTGTTTTATGTGCTATGTTAAATCGAAATTCTTGTTTTTTTTCGTTAGTATCTACATGTGATATGTAGGCATCATGTCGTAGGAAATGAGGTTTTAGTGTATAGTATGTTTTTACATGTGATATAGTATCTTTTTACTTGGAGGTTGTTACTTCACTAATATAGACAAAAAAATACGATGTAAAAGACAAAAAAAAAAAAAAATAGCGTAGCAAAATAGAAAAAAGGTAAACGAGCATATATATGTAATTTACAATGGAATAGAAGGGTATATATGAAATTTATAAAGTTTATATAACTAAGGGTAAAATAGTTATTTTATATATTTTTCTAAATTAAATAAATTAGAATGAGTAAATTTGTAATATTTTTAATAAGAAAAGGGAAATATGCAATTTATGAGATTTGGAGGAGGAAATGTGCAATTGTCACATGTAATTAACTAGTCACATTTGTTTACGAAGAGTTGCAAGGAATCCCTTCAAAGTGTCATTTTGTTGTTAATGGTCGAGTGTACACGCATGACTATTACATTGCTGATGGCATATATCTTTCGTGGTCTACTTTTGTCAAGGTTTTTCGTTTTCCGACCGACAACAAAGAAAAGAAAATGAAGAAGGTACAAGAGTTGGAAAGAAAAGACGTATAAAATGATGTTATAAAGTCCAAGTGGGTGATAATTAACCGACCGACACGTGCAATGAAATGCGAGAAGATAGCGAATGTAATGTATGCATGTATGATATTGCACAAGAGTTGGGTTAAAATACTAGGTACCTTTTGTGTGAGAAGTGTGATAAGTGCATGGTGTTTGGATATTAATGCATATTGTTATCTTTTAATTGTGTTTTTGACAAACATATATGACAATCCTAAAATAGAAAACATCATTCATTTGATTCCAAACACCATCAAACACCATTTATTAAGAAACTTAAAAAAGGCATTGTGTTTTTATATTAGTACATTGTGTTATCTTATAATTTTTATTTTGATAAATATATGACCTTTTAAAATGGAAAAAAACTATGTATAGTGTTGTCATTAATTTCAACATTCCTACTCACATGAAAATCATTCATTTCAGTTCGAGCAACCTCATAGAAAGAATATAAACCAAGATTACATGAAGTCAAATAATCATATACCTTATTAAAATTGCTTGATTTCATGAAGTTTGACTTTTCAAAAGTCAAACTATCATACTTTGGATCACAAATTGGTCACGAATTCAAGTTTGTTTATGTATTTATTGACTCTAGAAGATTTTATATGTCAATACGAAACTATATCAAGTTTCAGAATCAAATTTCATGAAGATTTGAGCAGAATTCGAATTTCACAACTTGTGTTCTTCATGAAGGTCCTTTAATGGTGAATTTCTTAAATCTTAATGGATTTGATTCTATAGATTCGTTTTGAGCATATGAATCCATTGATACAATAAATTTTGAGTATTCTTCAACGAATGATCGAATTGATGTTCGAGTTCATCAATGGAGGGTAAAGAAAGTCGCGACTTTATTTTTTGATTCGTTCATCATCATTCGCTGATCGAAACCTAAGCAATATGGATCTAGTTTTGTTAAGTTTTCTATCACGAATCCAAAGTAATTTATGGATCGAACTTTCGTTGTGAAATGAAGGAGATATGATGAATTAAAGTTGTGGTATTGTTAGGGGTGTTCAAAACCGGGTACCCGGATTTTCGGATACCCGAATTTCGGGTACTCGGAAATTTCGGAATTTGGATTTCGGTTTCCAAGTCCAAGTCCGAATTTTCGGATACCCGGAATTCCGGGTATCCGAAAATTCGGACTTGGACTTGGAAATTAATCGGATATCCGAAAATGGCTTTTTTTTTTCAAAAACAATAAAATTTTAAATTTAAATAGACATAAACGTGACTTGTTTGTTACCTAAGTTCGAACTAAAAAAACGACAATACAAATAAACATTGTTTAAGTCTTCCAAATACAAATCAAATTAACAAAAAAACAAACATATTAGATAACTCAAACCCTAAATCTTTTATCTTTTATTTTTTATATAAAATATATTTAAATTTATTAAAACTTTCGGAAATCCGGGTACCCGAAACTTCCGAAATATCTAAAAACTAAATTCCAAGTCCAAGTCCGAAAATTCGGATATCCGAATTTCGGGTATCCGAAATTCCGGGTATCCGAAATTTCGGAAAATTCGGATACGGAATTTCGGAAATTTCGGATACGGGTTCGGACTCGGATATTTATGAACACCCCTAGGTATTGTAGAAAAAATATGAATAATTTTTGTATGAAATAATTTAAATTTTTTAATTTTTAATTATAAAATCCTTGACTTTTGTAAATACCATTTAATTTTCTAATTTATAAATCTGTAAAAATGACACATAAGCCTAATCCTAGGTGGCACACTTTAAATTGTGCCACCTGGACATCAGAAACTTATGTTTATTATATGTATAGATATAGATAGATGTTATATTTTAATTGTGTTTTTGACAAACATATATGACAATCCTAAAATAGAAAACATCATTCATTCGATTCCAAACACCATCAAACACCATTTATTAAGAAACTTTAAAAAGGCATTGTGTTGTTATATTAGTATATTGTGTTATCCTATAATTTTTATTTTGATAAATATATGAACTTTTAAAATGGAAAAAAACTATGTATAGTGTTGTCATTAATTTCAACATTCCTACCCACATGAAAATCATTCATTTCAGTTCGAGCTACCTCATAGAAAGAATATAAACCAAGATTATATGAAGTCAAATAATCATATACCTTATTAAAATTGCTTGATTTCATGAAGTTTGACTTTTGAAAAGTCAAACTATCATACTTTGGATCACAAATTGGTCACGAATTCAAGTTTGTTTATGTATTTTATTGACTCTAGAAGATTTTATATGTCAATACGAAGCTATATCAAGTTTCAGAATCAAATTTCATGAAGATTTGAGCAGAATTCGAATTTCACAACTTGTGTTCTTCATGAAGGTCCTTTAATGGTGAATTTCTTAAATCTTAATGGATTTGATTCTATAGATTCGTTTTGAGCATATTAATCCATTGATACAATAAATTTTGAGTATTTTTCAACGAATGATCGAATTGGTGTTCGAGTTCATCAATGGAGGGTTAAGAAAGTCGCGACTTTAGTTTTTGATTCGTTTATCATCATTCGCTGATCGAACCTAAGCAATATGGATCTAGTTTTGTTAAGTTTTCTATCACGAATCCAAAGTAATTTATGGATCGAACTTTCGTTGTGAAATGAAGGAGATATGATGAATTAAATTTGTGGTATTGTAAAAAAATATGAATAATTTTTGTATGGAAATAATTTAATTTTTTAATTTTTAATTATAAAATCCTTGACTTTTCTAAATACCATTTAATTTTCTAATTTAAAAATCTGTAAAAATGACACATAAACCTAATTCTAGGTGGCACACTTTAAATTGTGCCACCTGGTTATCAGAAACTTATGTTTATTATATGTATAGATAGAAGATAGATAGATGAATAGATATAGATTACGTTACAAGCCTTTTATAATTTAATAAATATAAATCAAAATTAATATTCAAACAATTAGTCATTACTATATTAAATCTTATAAGTTCTCTAAACCTAATTACCCAATAATGTGTATTTGGCGCGCTAGCTGATAAATTAGCTGAAAATACAAAATGATATAAAAGTACATGTCATAAATGTAAATAAGGTATTTATTTATAAGTTAGGAAAAATAAAACTGGAAATATTATAAATGCTAGTTGAAACGCTACTCCAACTAGCTTTTCAAAAGCTAGCTTATAAGCTAGCTTTTTGACGTTACCAAACGGGGAAAAAATCTAGATTTAAAAAAAACCTCATTTGCTATGTCAAAAAGCTAGCTTATCAGCTAGCTTATGGCGCGCCAAACACAGCCTAAGTTTATTCTCACCCTTAAATTTAAAAAAGCGAACAACCATTTTTCTTTTGGTAAGGGTGAAACCCGGAAATTTTTTTATTTCAATACAAATGTAATTACAAAAATATATAAAGGGGAAAATAAATATTAGTTTTATACATTTCTGAAAAACTAATATTTATCCCAAACAAAACATTTAAGCAGTTAATACTAGAATTTAAACTAATACAAGTCTTAGAATGCAAGCGAACAACCATTTTGTTCCACTTTGGTTGGTACTTTTAAAGTCGTTGCTCTTGAAGCCAATCGAGCATACTAGCAACCATAATACTTGTTGTTATCAGAGACGTTCTTTTTCGAATCACATTCTAAATTGCCTTAAATATTTGGTTTAGATACTTATTTGGAAACTTTATATTTAAACTTTACTTTATTATCTTATAATTTCATTTATAATTTCATTTATAATTTGATTATGAGTTTAATTTTTTGAATTTTGGATAGTTAGCTTATATCAAAATACTAGATTGTTGATTGGATATTTTATTAATGTTACATTAGCTTGTTGGTTAACTTTGAGTTTGTTAATGTGACCCAACCCGACTGATATTAATCAGACAAGAAGATTTAATATTTACCAATACTCAAATTCTTAGGTTACTGCCATATTTTATAAGGTATAATAGGAAAATATAAACGTATAAACGAAATCATGAATCAACTCTCACTACTTGTACATTTGTGCATTAGTGACTTGTAAGTTATTACACATCACTCCATTTTTAATAAAATTCACATCAAACATAGATAAAAATAAGTGTGTCGTAAGTACGCAATGATGTATTCAAAACTATATAAAATATTATATTTTAAAAGTTATAAAAAAAGAAAAAAAAAACCAAAACTCTAGCGACTTATACACTTGAGTTTTAATTACTTTGTAAATGTTAGTTATATAAAACCAGTAAGACTTCTGTTAGTCAGAGTTTCCGTCTAAAATTTCTACGAAATGCATGCTTTTGTTAATTATCAAGAGTTTGAGTATATTACGGGAATCGTCTCCGTGGTTTGTTAAATTTCATATTTCGTCCATATGTTTTAAAAGTTACAGTTATGGTCCGAAGGTCTATATTCTTGTAACACCTTCATCCCTAACATTAACTACTGTTAGATTTTACTGTTAAGTCAGTGTAAAATGACAATTATACTCCTATCATTTTGTTTAAAAACAATTCAGAAGCGGCAGGGGTGACGGTGACGACGACAGTGGTGGTGACAACAACGTTGACGAAGTGGTGGTAGATGATTTTTTATTTTTTAAAATAAAATGGTAGAGCTATAATTGTAACTAGGTTAGTAACCCGTAAGATATACGGGTTGAATTTTGATATATTAAATGAAAAAAATGAAAAAAAAATGAGAGATTTCAAAATTTAAGTTTAGAAATTTTAAAAGATTTGAAGTTTAATTACATTAATTAGAAATTTAAATTTTATTAAATGTAAGGTTCAATTTTATATTTGGAAAGTTAAAATAATATATTGAATTTATTTTAAAATTTATATATTGATTTAATTTAGTGATGACATGTGGACATGATGATGTGGAACCCTTAGAAAAAGGCCATGTGGCAACCATTTTTATTTCTTTATTAGGATTAAAGATTTTACACTGATTTAACAAAAATAATCTAATAACACTTAACTTCAGAAACCAAAGATGTTACAAAAGTACAAAGCTACGAACCATAACCGTAATTTGTAAAAAATAAAATCAAAAAGTTAAATTTGGATGAACCGACGATTCTCGTAATAATTTACTAGTTTAAAACTATCTAATGTTTGAGATAATAATAAAAAAAAAAAAGATAGAGATAACGACAACAAATTACTAATTTTCAAATCTTAGAAAATCATATATTATTAAAATACAATTCAAATAAAAAAAGAATATTACGATTTTCCGTGTTCGCGGGAGTATAAATACCCTCCTTCATTCTCCTACCCCTTCGTTCTCACCCTCGCTTCACGAACGCCAGTTTTCTGCAATTCTGCGTGCAATGAAAACGGGCAACAAAATCAGCCAAATCGTCCGCCTGAAACAACTAGTCCACCGGTGGCGCCGCCGCCTTCCCCCCGCCGGCTCGCTCGCAGTCTACGTCGGCGCCGAACGCCGCCGCTTCGTCATCCCTACACGCTTTCTCAACCTACACGTGTTCGTCTCGTTACTCCACAAGGCGGAAGAGGAGTTCGGATTCCGGAACTCCGGCGGACTCATCCTCCCGTGCGACGTCGTTACGTTCAACAAACTGTTGAGCGTTCTCAACAGAGACGAGCGTGGAGTCGGAGATCTGGATTTCGATGATTTCACGGCGATGTTTTCAGATCCGGTCGTTGATTCTTCTTCCTCGTGTAAATACAGTTCGATTCGTGATTCTCGTAGCTTCAATTTGATGTTGCCGAAAGCTAAGGTCTGAGAATCGTTCTCGATTGAATATATTTAGCCGATCGATTTAGGTTCTAGCGATTTCAGTTTTGTATATACACGATCGATCGATTGATTCGGATTCGATCAATCGATCTGTTATAGTTTGATACTTTGTTACCCTAGGGTTTTTAGTTTTCAATTTTACTTGAACATTCAACCTGATTGTCATCAAAACAGGAGTCAATTTGATCAACTTTGCGATTTAACCGGTTTTAGCAGATTACAGAATCATGATAATATTATATTACGTTTTGAATTAACGATTCGCTGGATGTTAAAAGTTTGAATCGAGTATGATCACATATTTTGGAAAGAAGATTGTGATAATTAGTGGAAAAATGTTATTATCTGCAAATTGGATGGTGTCATTTTTGTTGCTTTTGTTTGACATCATAGGGAGGGAATCTGATAAATTAAATATTAAATAACAGTAAAAATAATATTAAATCGGTTAAGCTATCTGAAACTCGTTACTATCGAATTTTTGAGGTCATAGGGTATGCATGAGGATGTATAAAATCTTAACCACAATTCAATATATCTCATCCTCATCAATATTCACAACAATCTTTACCATAAATTTCGTCACAATTTTCCACTCAATTACAAACTTAACAAGTTTTGTCTCCTGCTCGAGGGACATCGCGTTATTTACACGAGAAGAAAGAAGACAAAGAAGAAGAATGCCCCTCGCAAACAGATTCAATTCTTTAAAGATGAAAATTAAAAAAAAATGGAGGGGGAGAAAAATTGTGAGGCCTAAAGCTTGGGTTAAATGTCAAAAAAAAAAAAAAAAAAAAAAAAACCTCATGTATATATGGAATCAAGTCGGGTGTAAACAAGGCGAGCCTAGTTTGATCACGTCTAGGCTTGAGCCTCGGCTCGTAAGAAATTATTTAAGCTCGAATTCGGCTTATTTTTTTAATAATTTTTATTTTTTCGTATATTATTATAATTATATTTTTTATATAGTAAAGAATACATGGTATTTACTTATTTTATCATAACTTTATATATAATAATAATTAACTTTTAAAATATATTTAATAAAAATTAGATAAAAAGCTATATAAATTAAAAGGCCCGTTAAGTCTTGTCGGCGGCTCGAGCTTGATATGTAGAGTTTGGGTACAAGCTTCTTTATTAAACGAGCCATATTCAAAGCTTAAGCTTGGCTCGGGCTCGTTAAGAAGGCTCATCTTGTTTTGAGCTTTTTATCGATTCAAACTCGAGTTCCTTGCCCAGCGATTCGTCTTGTTCATTTGATGCTTGCATTACACAGGACTTTAGCTTCTTTTTTCCTCTTTTATGTAAAGCTTCTCTGCACAAAATCGATTTGTGTCATTTGCATCTTGTTCATTGAAATCATCCGATTTTAAAACCATCTTTATATAAGCTCTTATGTGTTAACGTTAGTAGATGTAGATAATTATGGTTTATTTCTCTATGGGTTTTCACTATTTCTATTTCGAGAATCATCACTCCCATCATTCTCATCACTTGCATCCCCTCTCATCCATATCACAGTCATATCATATTTTATCCTTTACATAACGTACGATCGTCATTAACTCTTATTCACCATCCACTGGAAGAAGAAGAAAGCTATAGTCCGGGAAAGAAAAGAAAATAATTCCTTAAACCGAATGATACCACAAAATATAATTCGTAAAACGCATGTTTTGCGTAAATATTACTAGTAAAAAGATTCACTGTTTTTCAAGCATTACAAATTATTGGTGGAATCAATTTAAACAATAAAAATCCATTTATTACTTTTGTTTGAAATTCTATTATATAACATTTATCAACTTTTTATACAATCAAAGATGCAACCATTACAACTTCAAAGCATAGCTTACAAGATCTGAAGCACCGTGTACAAGTTACTCATGCCCTTCCTCAGTTTACAATAAACAAAGCACCATGTACCATCTCTTTTTACTTTATCCAAAGTCATGAAAGCAGGTGAAGAATACAGTGTTTGAAGGACGATCCACCTCAGGCCATGCTTCAAAGATACAGGACGATTGAGTAGGTATTATCCTTACCCCCCCCCCCCCCTTCACTGTCCCACACTTTGTCTCTCAGATCCACCGGCGATTGTGATAAATAGGGAGTCTCTTTCTCTCTGTTAAGAAACACCATCGGTTTCTTCGATCGCCGCTACATTTGGTGATGATCGCCGCTACATTTGGTGATGACCGTCACTATAAAGAACCTTCAAGAGATTCCGGTGAGGTAACCTCTTTCAAGAACGAGTAAAGCATATTTTTGCATGTTTTTTTCGTATTTATTTTGTTGTTTTTGATTAAAAAAACCCCTAATGTTGTTCTAATTCGTTGATTTACGATTTGGGTTGTTTTCAGGGGATGATTCCATCATTCGATTCAGGTGAGTTTTTGCCCTATTTTTGTTTCGTTTTTCGTCTTTTCTTTTTTGTGTATGGTTGGAATTCATCCCCAAAGCAGATGTTAGAAGATGTTGTAGAAACATAAGCATTCGCAAGCCTGTCTTATGTCCTACATTGCATTCTAAGCGGTTGTATCTGAGGGTGAGTTTTGCTGTTTGTGTGTCAATTTGGTGTTTGTATTGTTGCGTTTCCATCGATTTGGTTTTTTGATTTTACTGCTTTTTGGAACTGCAACAGTAAACAGTTATCCCATATGGTTCTATTGTTGATTATATATGTTTTTCTCTAAGTAGGCTTTTTATAGTGAGACTTAATAACACTTATATAGACTGGCCGTTTTGTTTTGGGGCTTGCAGCCTCATCAGGTTTTCTCTGCTCTCTTGAAGTAGTATTTAAAATATTGTCTTTTAAATGTGGTTTTCTAAACTATTATAACTTTTAAAAATTAAACTTTAGTTCATATATGGATGGTATAAGGAATTGTAATGTGTTTGGGGGCTAATAGTTTTAATGTTCATTTCTAATAGTTGAAGGAGGTTGTTATTAGGCAGGCGGTTATTCATTAATCTTTTATAAGTTTAAAACATGATATTAGCTCAGTGTTCTATCTATGTCTTTGTAATGAACAATCAGTTTAGATGCTATAATGAATTGCAATGTATTTGAAAACTATATGGTTAAATGTTATTTTTAATACTTGAAGCAGATTGTTATTAGGCATGTTGTATCAAGATGGAAAAAAAACACCATTAGTTTCACCGCAAGATGGGGCCTCCAAGCCTTCAGCATGAGAATCAGTAAGGGTTTCTGAAGGTAAGTTTTTAGAGAGAGAGGGGAGAGAGAGAGAGAGAACGGGAGAGAGAGAGACGGTAGTAGTAGTAGTAGTAATAGAGAACTGTTGTGTGAGATGATTGATTGTTCAAGTTGTGATTTTACCTTGGCAGAGTTCTCCTATTATACCCGAGGCTTGGGATTCGTGGGAATCTGGCTCATCCTCTTTGAAGATGTAAAGATCCTGGCTTTCTTATCAGCTTGCTTGAGAATGCATTTTTAGCTATCTTAGTGTAAAGAGTGGACTAATGTTGAATGCCAGTCAATGTTTGATGTAAGGTGCCAGTATCTAGCGTCAGAATCTTTCCACCATGCTTACTTTAGTAGGGTTTAACCTACGCATGTTGCTTTGAATGGACAAGCGTCAGTTTCATGGAGTTCCCATGTTCTAAGCTATCTATTTTGGAAGATTCTCATGATTTTATCACGACCCGAGGCAAAATATTGGAGACTTGCCTAGTATTGATGACTAGGGCAAGTTACTAGGAACTTGCCTAGCGTTAATGACTAAGGAAAGTTACTGGGAATTTGCCTAGCGTTAGTGACTAAGGCAAGTTACTAGGAACTTGTCTAGCGCTGCCTTTGCTAAGGCGTAACTTGGCGGCCAGGTTTACGGACTTGCTTCTATGCCTTGTGACTTTTCTAGCTATTGGGCATACGTTGGATTACCTCCGGCATAATTACTAGACTTGTGGCTGGAGTCCGTTCGATATTTACCAGATGTCATTAGCCCCCTAGTTAGGTTTAGTCTTGGCAAAGGCAAGGCTATGCCTGACTTGAGAAGTCTCTGAAACGTTGTTTTTATGGTCAAGGACCAGATTACCATATGAACTTATCACAGCCTGCTGGCAAGTCTTGGTGCGATGTTTTCCTTTCCTTGGGGTTTAGTGTTTTTGTGGATTAGCTTGGCCTAGCCTTCTGGACTCTTAGCTAGTATACGTTGGTAAATCTACCCACGTCATCAATATATATTGATGGGTATTGTCATTTGTTGCTGAGTTGCTTAGGTTGCACGAAGCTATAATTGGCCCTAAAAAGCTATAACTATTACATTAATAAGTATTGTAATATATTATCAGGTTGTGTATGTTACATGAAGACAATATGTTTTTACCCATTACATTTCACATCTTACTAATAAATTACCTTATATTTTCAAATAAAGATTAAGACGTAGTATGTTAGTGTAGACTTAATGAGACATGTGTACCAATGACCAGACGTGTCCAAACCATTGCCCTATTTTTGTGCCTAACACATGTTATTATTATTTTTTTTTTGAACAACCAAAACTTTTATAACCACAAACAAGCAACCCACCAGCGAGAAGCTAGGAAGGAGCGGAACAATACGCGAGTTCATCCCATACAAAGAACTGTAGGAAAACCGTTCGTAAATTTACTTAAAATAAATACTTTTATTTAAGTACGATTACAACAAAGAAATAAACCTATTCTATTACAATACAAGTAAAATAAATTAAATCTACTCCTATTACAATTACAGGGAAATGAATTACGTTACAAGAACAGAATTGAATTGCAATACAATGAAAAGAATAAAAATTACAATCAAATGAAATTACATACAAATGAAATGAAATAACATTGATTTGAATGAAAGAAAAATAGAGACAGAGAGTTCAAGAAAATGTTTTGAATGATAAAATACTAATTGAAAGTCAAAGAAAAAGGATTTGAGGAAAATCTTTTTATATTGTTTAAGAAAACGAGAAAGGTTCCAAGGAACCTTGGCGAAGGCTTCGGTTCAAAACCCGGGTCCCTTAAAACAAATTCTGGGTCTACCGAAGATCCGTTTGTTTCCCAGGGTACAATCGCCTAAACCGTATTGTACGGCCGAGATAATTCTAAGCTTGAAGTTACCTTGAAGCTTGAAGAAATGAAGAACGAAGAGGAAGAGTTTGAGAGAAGGTATGAGGAGGAGAAGAGAGAATTCTGTGTGAATTCGGTGTATTTTGCCTCAACTAATGAGGCTGTATTTATAGTGGTGGGAATTCTTGTTGAGCACGCAAAAGTTAATTCGTAGTCAAACTTTGCATTAAACGTCTTTAATGCAAATTGATTTCTAATTAACACGGAATTACCTTAATTAGCTCAAAACTCGTTTACAGCTGCCATTCCGGAAGAACTGATCTTCCGGTTCAACTTCCGCTGGAGCTCCAAGCGGAGCTCCTTTTCCGCTTGAACTTTAACCGGAACAGTATCCGGCTGAACTCACGCACTGTTCCGCTTGAACCAGTTTTTCCGGTTCAACTCACATTCCACCCGGACCACACATGTCTGCTTGGACTTCAACCGGAACAACTTCCGGTTGAACCCAAAAACAATAAGGCGGCTCTCAAGCGGCGATGCGAAGTGCAAAGTGCGCCATCAAAGCGCCTCATACGCCCACGCCACGCGCGTGTGCGTGTGCGAGTGCGAGTTAGTGTGTCCTACTAGAGGAAACAATAGTTGGTAAGGTTCCCACCTTTTAAACCACTTTTGGTTTCATCCCCAACCAATGTGGGATGATTTCTCATGCTATACTTAGCATTTTCTCTCTTATTTTCGCAGCTTTGACAGCTTCGAACCATCAACTTTGAGCATCGATATCTCATTCATACGAGCTCGGATTTGGACGTGGTTTGATGCGTTGGAAAGCCCTCACAACGTACTACACAAACCCATTAAATACAGAGGCAACAACCTATGTTATCCGTATTTTATTTTAGTCCAAACTTGATGAAAAACTCATTTTTCACACTTAGTGAAAAAACCCATTTTCCACTAATTTTTCTCCCAAAATTCCAACGAGAACTAGATAAGAAACGAAGAAAAGTACAAAACCAAAAATACCTATCTAAAACATGAAAACTTGTTATTTTTAATTAGCGAGATGAGCTCTATTACTATGTAATTTAAATTCTACTCACCAACTAGTCAAAACTTTATTTATTAACCACTACAAGTATTCAACATATGTAGTCTATCATGCATTAATATCAAGACCAAGACACATATTACAAGATCATTTTTTTCAAACACATATTATTTAGTTATCACCAAATTAACAAAGCCAATGGACCCTTAGTCTAGTGGTCAAAGAGAACATGGTAAGGCAAAGCCTTATCTGGAGATTCTGGGTTCTATCCTAGACATAGACGGGTTTTTGATGATTTAAGATGTTTGGTTAAGAATAAATAAAGCCTTATCTGGATATTCTGGGTTCTATCCCCGACATAAACGGTTCTTTGATGATTTAAAAGGTTTGGTTAAGAATAATTCGCCGTTAAAAGAAAAGAGAGGCTTGGCATATGAAAGTATGAATGAGACCAATAAAAGTTAAATGTATCGAGCAAAAATGAATGACCATTATCATTTCTGGTTTTAGTTGATGTTGGGTTGTCATTACAATTTATATTTATAAATTACGACCGAGAGATTACCTATGAGCAATGTTTTGAAACCCGCTTTGAATCAACTGGTTGAATCGACGACAGGAGGCTAAGCCGGTTCGGGTGTATCCGGTTTAATCTAATTTCGAATAAAGCTTTTACCCGATAATTTTTATTGTTCAACCAGCCGAAAACCGAAACCGGGCCGCTAATTGAACAAGTTTTTAAAACTTAAGTCACGGACTCACATTAAATGCTTTAAAAATTATGGTTATCGAGTATTTGCATACTATTAGTTCTCTTCGTCGATACAATTCAAGGTAAGTTCTCTTCGTTCGTATCTTCTCTCTAGCTTCCGTTTTAAGTTTTAGTGCAAGTATTTCAGATAAGGTTTATTCATCTCTCTGAACAAAATATTTTTATTTAAGAAGATAGAAAAATATGCAGCCTTGTATTCTATTCTAGGGTTTATTCGATTAAAAGTTAAATAAAAAAACTTATCGATTACATGTTTTTCCTTATGGATCAATCGCAAGATTTACAAACCAGTTTAAGGCAGAAAAAAGATAAAGCTTGAGAATACGTAACTACTTAAAAGAATGATATAAGAGAAAATGTTCTACATTCTACATTCGGTTTTTCTTTTTGGATAATTGTAATTTTTTTTTTACCCATTTCTTTTTATGAATGGACCTCGATCCATTGGTCTAGCAAACAAATGATGATCTAATGGGCTTGCAACGGGTTTAGGGCAGAACAAATGTTAAAGGGAAAGGGTGGAGGTTATTGTGTTCTCTTCCCATCTATATCTTCTTGCTTCTTATCTCATTCTAGTTACTCCTTAATTCACTGAATTCTTAGTTGTAATCAATTTTATGCCATCAATAGAGATATAGTTTAATTGATTGACTCTTTTAGCCTTGTGATTATATCAAATCACATTATTTTTCGTGTTTAAAAGTTTATAAAGTGTATATTATAAAATTACAGGTTTGAATAGTTAATCCGGTTTGAACTTTCGAGTCAACTGATTGAACCTTCTTTGACACAAATACAGTCCGATTTTAAAACATTTCCTATAAGTTAGTCCATCGTAAATGTACCCCACCTCGACAAAATACTAAAAAGCTTGGCTAAGAATCTTATCAGAAATCATAATCTCATTTTAGCGATGAGTTATTGATGGATACTACATCATCAATGAGTTCCCACCAAAACCAATGAACTATGGATCTTGGGATTTCTGTTTTACAAGATTCTGTCATTCATACTCATTTGTTGTTTAATGATGTTGATTAAATTTGTTCAATGGTGCAAAATCCCATCGGTTTTCGCTTTTTCCTTTTTGGACCTTGTCAATTTGCACAAGGAAAAGTCTCTCCCTCAGTGGAAAGCGAACGCTATAAACGTTATCGTTCTCACGAGTTGTTGGTGTTTGTGGTTAGAAAGGAACAAGACAATTTTCAATAATCGGGAAACCGTCCATTCACCAGGTGATTTTAGACATTAAATATTGGAGTTTTTTATGGTATGTGAACCGTTGTAACCTCCATTCTTCCTCTTTGAAAGATTGGATTTCTTTCTCTTTGTAATGTTTTGTTGTTTGCCCCGTCTAGTTTCTTGCTAGACGGTGTCTTGGTTTGTTCCTTAATAAAATTGCCATTCCAAAAAAAAAAAAGATTTGTTCAAAGAGTAGCGGTTGCTTAGTTTTGCCATATATGGCTTTACAATATAATTTTTAAGAAATAAAAAAAACAACTTTTCGTTCGTATAAGAATTTTGTCTTAATTGTTAACATATAAATAGTGTGATGTGAAGGTGAAATTAAAATTATGAATCACAAAACTAGGGTTAGGTTATATAAAAAACCAATATTTTGTAAAAAACCAAAAAATCAAAAAATCAAAAAAAAATATTTTTTAAAAACTTTTTTAATATGTTTTTTTCATGATTCTAAGAATACTGAAAAAAGAAAAAACATTAAAAACAGTTTCGAGTTTTTTTTTAATAATAAAGTAAAATTTGGATTTTAGCTTGAAATTAATAATACACTATGCAACAATAATATAGAATTGGTTTATGAATGCTAATTTTTTTTACATTATTCGCATAAACCACGTCCATATTTAAGTTAAGTTTCTTCTTTTTAAGTAGTTTTAATTATAACGAGATGTTTACCATCCCGCACGTTGCTGCGGGGTTGAATTTGTATACCGAACGAAAGTCAAAAAGTTAATTTTAATTGGTATAATACGTAAAAGTTTAAAAATCTCGTGGTGAAAGTATAAAACTATTATGTAGAGTAAAAGCGAAAATATAAAAGTTAAAAGTTTCATGGCAAAAGTAGAAGACAAAAAAACTTAAAACAAAAATAAAAACTTTAAAAGTTAAAGGCTTAAAAAGCTAAGGAGTATAAAACATAAAAGTCTAAAAAGTATCGTGGTGAAAGTATAAAACTATAAAAATATACTAAGTTAAGGGGTATAAAAACGTAAAAGTCTAAAAGTCTCGTGGTGAAAGTATAAAACTATAAAACTATACTAAAAACGAAAGTAGAAAAGTTAAAAATTTCGTGGTCAAAGTAGAAGACAACAAAACTTAAAACAAAAACAAAAAAACTTTAAAAGTTAGAGGGTACAAAACGTAAGAGTATGAAACATATGTGACTAAACTATGAAAACCAAAAGTTTACTATTTCGATAAAAAAATATTTAAAAGTTTAAGGGGTAGAAACTGTTAAAACCCCAAAGTTTTGTGGCCAAACTATGAGAAATGAAAAGTCTCCTATTCATCTCCCAAATTTCATTGTTATATATAATAATGCATTATGCAATACTATTAGTACAATTGTATGATGCATTAATAAAAAAATCACTAAATTTTGTATTTTTAAATTTTTTTCCCATAAATAAAGCTAATAAAATTATAGACTTTTTGATGAAATTCTTTTTTAATATTATTAACATATAAAGAAGTTATTGAGAAAAAAAGTTGGTTTTATGGTTTTTTGGTTTTTTTTAGATTTTCCCCCACAAAACTATCAATCTACTTATCCTAAAAACTAAGGCATATCAAGAAAGGAAGTGAAATTATCTTTCCTTTTATTGGGAAACTAGGTGGGTGAATAGCGCCTTGAGGTTGGAAATTGAAAATCAAAACGCGTCCATGACATATAAGCTAAAACTAAAACACATCAAGAAGATGACGAAGAGAACATATGAAGCTCATTTCACCCAACAATCCTTAAAATGAGAAAGTGTAATCCCAAACGGTTCGATTCAAAACAAAAACATAATATACTCCAAATCAAAAGATTACAAATTTTACCTTTATATCTATCTATCCGTTTTTTACATTAATCCTTTTGATCCCAAACAAATTAAGATTACAAATTTTACTTTTATTCAGTCTAAAAAGACTAAATTACAACTTTTAATCTTTATACTTTACAAAACTTTGGATTTTAACCTTTTTTAAAAAAACTTTCAAATTTTACCCTTTTTTTGAAAACTTGTTTCATGTTTTAACCTTTACACTAACTCAGTTAAATTTCTCCGTTAGTTTACTAATAAAGGGGGTAGTATTGTAACTTTATTTGAAAACTTGTTTCATTTTTAACCTTTACACTAACTTTACAAACCATATTTGAATTTTTTTATAGGGTAGTAGTTACAAAAATCAATTGATTTGTTAGTTTTTTATTTTTATTTTTTAATATATAAATTTTTTAATAAAAGTAGTTATATTTCTTTATATCTCTTTTTTAATCTTGTCAAAATATTCTTATGCGTGTAAATATTTACTTATTTTTTCTCGTATGAGAAGGTATATGTAACATCCCACATTGGCGGAGAGGGGAACTAAGCATGCCTTTATAAGGGTGTGGATACCTCCCCCACCAAGACGCGTTTTAAATCCGTGAGGGCCGGATGCCTGAGGGCATGCCGGCTGCCAAAGCGGACAATATCTTGGTGCGACGGGTCTGGGCTGTTACAGATGGTATCAGAGCCGGTCGTTAGCCAGTGTGCCAGCGAGGACGCTGGTCCCCTAAGGAGGGAGGGTTGTAACATCCCACATTGGCGGGGATGGGAACTAAGCATGCCTTTATAGGGTGTGGATATCTCCCCCACCAAGACGCGTTTTAAATCCGTGAGGGCCGGATGCCTGAGGGCATGCCGGCTGCCAAAGCGGACAATATCTTGGTGCGACGGGTCTGGGCTGTTACAGTATATCAAATATGCAACATTATTTTACATAAAAGAAAGTTTTTTTTTTGTATGCCTGTAATTTCCAATTTGATCCTCTCTCTGTATATACATATATATCATCTTTTTTATTTATTATTAATATAGAAGTTCTTAGATACAATAATACGATATTAGAATTTACAATTACAAAAAAATAAAATAATAAAAACATAAAACAAAAGAGAAACCGGAAATAACAAATATATAATACCTATGTATAAAATAAAGTTTCTTAAAAATTATTTTATTCATATTATTGATTAAGAATGTGGATAAATAAAGGATTTAGGGTGTATGCTTAGGGTTATATTTAAATTCATCTTCTTTCATCTCTTATTGATTGAAATTAGAGGTGTACAAGCCGGTTTAATTTGACAACCAGACTAAGTTATGACCGACCTGGTTCTATCAAACTTGGTCAAAATTGGATTGATCCGAAACCGGATTTGATCATAAACCGGTTTGTGATTGAAATCCGGAATCTGTGTTGAGCCGTTTGGGATCGGTTTGGTTCAAACCGTTATGGAACCGATTTTCAATATTTAATATTTTTTATTTTCAAATACAATGAAAAACCAAACAAAAATAGCTATAATTCATTTATTTTATTTAAAATTTTAAAAAAATACAACAATAATAAACCATATATACAATCAAATAAAATTATAGTCTAGAGAAAACCTTAATAACAATATATAGGCATGACATATTAGTCTAAAGTTACAATACTATCCCCTTTATTCGAAAATTAATGGAGAAATTTAACTGGGTTAGTGTAAAGTTAGTGTAAAGGTTAAAACATTAAACAAGTTTTCAAATAAAGGGTAAAACTTGAAAGTTTTTTTAAAAAAGGTCAAAAACCAATGTTTTGTAAAGTATAAAAGTTAAAAATTGTAATTTAGTCTAGTCTAAATTAAATTTAATATAAGTTACTTCAATTAATTAAATTAATTAAAAGATACTCTTTTAAATTCTCTTCCACCACCATCATGGACGTGTTAGTCTCTTCAATCATCACCAACGTCAAACAACAATCATCTAACGGCCTCAGTCTCTGCATAAAAATAGAAAATGACATGTTAAAAATATCAGCCAGTTTTGTATTCTGATCTCTGACTCCGATTATATCTTCTCTTAGAACTAATTGGAGAGTGAGACAATGTGTAAACATAATAGGCTCTAGATACCACTTGTTAGGATTCGTATCCACTTACACAAAATCACAAATAATCACTATAGAAAAAATAAAAAACATACAAGATTTACATTGTTTGGTCAGAATGACCTTTCATTAGGGGCTCCAACCAAATTAATTGAAATACCCTATAACTAATTAAATTAGTTATGAATCAATAAAAATATAAAAATATATGGTTGTGGGTTTTAAATGGGAAGAAGGATGTACAGTTCACTTTACGACAAATGCATTGGATCCCTATCATGATATAAAATACTTTTCATGTATTCCCAAGGCTTTAGAAAACTATTACTGTTTTAGTTCAAATAATATAATTGTGATTAGCATTCTAAGACACAATATTGAAATGGTTATGGGGTGGCTATTCCTTCCTCTCCATTGCTAATATTTTCGAAGCAATCAGTAGGTTGAACAAAAACTCCTTCATCACATGAAAGTGTTTGGAATTAAAACCATTTGTCAGATCGCAATAATATAACTGTAACACTCCAATTCAAATAGGGCTGACATGTCACTAATACAATATACAGATATAACAACAATTCAAACACTTGATTCAATGTTTAAAATTCAAAAATCCAGGTTTTAAATAAAAACATGTCAGGTTCAAAAAAGTAGTAATTTAAACTAATTAAAGTTTTCAATATCATTCCAGGTTCTTGCTCTAATGGTTTTAACTGAAAGCTCCAACAAAACAAAAAGTAAACGGGCCAAAGACGGATCCAAACCACCCAACCAATCAAAACTCCACAAATTCAACAGGTTGATTCACTCCGGTCAACCTAAATAAATTGTATATATACATATATATGAGAGTACTAAACCGATTATTCTGGGAACGTGAATATGTCGATATCATGGCAAATAAAAAAACACTTACGAAGTTATTGCTTTGTATTTTGTATCATACGGATAACCATGATTACCTGCCTGCCTTAAGTGTATTATTTTGACTCTAATGTTATTGCTTAGTGCATGTCTTTTTCAGTTCCAACTCATTACCTTCTAACTTCTAAATTTCGGTTTCTAAGGGCATCTCCGAGATTTCAGGTGCCTGGTCCGAGTTTAAAAAAGATTCCCTTCTATAAATTTTTTTATGAATCGATGATAATTGTTATAAAAATAGAAAAATAAATTGATCAATACAACATTACAACTAGTCAACTATCGATCAAGTTCTCATCACTAATTTAATTACATATGTAGTATATTATCTATATATTAAACATGAAGTGATAGCAAATAATCAAACCATAAACAAAGAAACACAAATAATTTTAACAAAATTAAAATTCTAAAACAAAAAAAAAAAAAAAAAAACTAGAAAAAGAGAAAGAAAACTTACCACTAAGAAAAGTGGTGACCACTAAGAAAAGTGGTGATCTTGAGTAAATCACAACCACAAACTCAAATATGCCTCAAATTCTAATTTTTTTTTTAAAACAACTTTCCGTTGTCGTCTAAGTTTCATGAATTTGAGTTAAATAATTTAGGGTTTTAAATTTTTTTAATGTAGAAGTAAAATATAATTAATTTCTTATAAATAACGGACCCATAATTTGATTAATATCATACCTAAATATTTTCTTTTTGACTTATTATTTAATATAACTTTTTTTTAGTTCTTTTTATCGATCGTATGTCGGCTCAATAAGAACACCCCCTCCCCCATTATTTATTAGACTTGTGAATATTTTTATATAATTGTCTCTTAATTACTTTAAATATGAGTCTGAACTTAAAAAAAACGTAAAATGGCGTATCTTTATTAATCCTAATAAAGCACTAAAATGGGTGTCACGTGTCTCATTTTTAGGAGATCCACATCAGCATTGTCACATGTTAAAACCACATTCGAGTATCAATTTATTAGATTATCAATTAAGTATAATTACCAATTTTGTCAAAACTAAATTTCCATTTACTTTTTTTTTTGACAAACTTAATGTGAATTTGATAAATTTACTCAATAATTTGATTATTTTAAGAAAACCAATTAATAATTTGTCAAACATAATAAATTAGATTGTTTTAACTTTTTTTTATATGTATCTAATTTTATATCAAACATAACCTAGTTATATATAAATAAGAAACTTTTTATGCATTCTTTTAAATATATGCCCTTTAAGAGTCGCTCATTTTACACACCCTAAAAGATATTTGAATTTATGCGTAAGATGTGATTGAATAAAGATCGCAAGCTTAATTTTGTTTATCATAGTTTCTATATTGATAATTTGTCTTTGGTCTTTGACTTTGACCTTTGATTATATATTTTGGTGTTTTATGAGATTACATATAATATTGCTTGCTTTCAAGTATTAGAAGGATTAACAGAGAAAAGGAATCGACATTGAAAGTCGACATGCAGATTTAACAAAATATTTGTGAATAGCTGCGAAGACAAAAGACTTCACTTTATAAAACTTTTTAAAATATGTACGTCTAGCTGATCTTCTTCATAAAACTTTTTAAAATATGTACGTCTAGCTGATCTTCTTCATTTGTTATTAACCTATTTACAGCTTTTACAAGACAAGGCACATGTTTTACACCCGGCCTTCTCTTTTTGGTAAATTATTGTATAAAAGTAATAAATAATAATTTAGTGACATTATGGTATGAAACCTAACTAGATGAAGATGACTATTTTGGGACAATCATAATTTTCTTGGTATTTTAGTGTAATCGGATTTACTATCGATCAATTGGATTTCTAACTTATATTGATCGGTTTGGAGGTGCAGGGTAGTGTACGTCCGTATTGATAAGGTTGTAAGTCGAGAACCTCAAAAGGAGGTTCCAAGTGGGCAACGCCCCCATAGAGATCGGGGTACACAAGGGACAGAGCCCCTAACTGGGGTCGAGCTACTTGAGCAATTATCTGATTTTGGACCTTCCTCCCTAATATATCGATTGATCATTGTACCTAGTTTCTTCTGGTTTGAATTCATCACACACAAGTTCTCTGATCCAAATTGATCGTCCAGATCGTATCCTATTAATATCATCGAGTGAACCGTTGAATATTCAATACGAAAGTATCTCATCGCTTTCTGAATAATCCAAACAATTCGTGATTTCTAACGAATCTAACTTTGACATGGACGATCAACAAATGGGATTAATTAAAGATTATTGACACTACTACAAAAACTGCTTTCCTTGACACGCGAACGATGACACTCGAAAATTCTTGACGTGCAATTTCCAAAGTGTCAAAATAAAATGTCAATTATAGGTAATTCCTAAGAATTCATGACGCGCATTTTTGCGTGTCAAGAATATCTGTCATATTTAGAGAAAAAAAACACGGAGGACACTTAAAATACGCGTGTCAAGAATTATCCGTCATTTTATAAAAAAAATTTCCCGCCAAAAAAATTGCCCTAAATTTCACTCCCCCCCCCCCCCCCCCCGCTCACACTTACATTTGTTTTAACTTTTTCCCCAAATTTGCCCTAATTCCCAATCTAAGTCTAAACATCCCAAATACACTCCCGCTGGTGAATCACTCCTGCTCATCCCAAATTTGCCCTAATTCATCTCTGGCCGCGACGAAGCTAGCTCTGGCCGATGCCCCAATCTGCTCAGTTATCCTTGATGTCTGCCGGATTTAGCCCCAAATTGCTGCAGAATGGATACGCCATCGGATAGCCGCCGCTCCTTACCTTCAAAGGATAGCGCCATCGGATTCGCCGCCGCTCGCCGTTCGTCTCCGAGCATTGTTAGGGTTAAACGTTCGTAATGGAGTAACTCGTGCTGTGGCAACGGAGCCGAAGCCCAAGGCGGATTTCAGTTATTTGTTCAGTGGTGACAACGGATCTTCTTCGATTAATGGCACTTCGACGGTACGTTTTCACTTTCGTATGAATTTCAGTTATTTGTTCAGTCGGTGAGAAATTGTTTAGGTTTAGATTTCGATTGAGATTGTTTTGTTTTGCGTGCAGAGAAATTGAGACCGTTTCACAAGAGATAAAAATAGTTAGGGCTCAGATGGAAGAGAATGAGCATTTGGCATCGCTTATGAAGGGGCTTAGGGGTCAGGTAAAAGCTTCTTTTTCGGTTGCTGATAGAATCATGTTTTCAGCCATCTGCCAGGCTTCTTTTTCGGCTGTAGATAATCAATGTGTTTCAGGTCCCAAATTAAGATCAGGATATTATATTTCTAAGGTCATGATAGTTGTGTTCCTGGGCTGAAGATCTAATCTTCAATTCTAAGCGTAAAAGCCAACTTTGGAAACTCAGCAAGTGTGTCTAAACTAAAATTTGTTAGGTACTTGAGTCTTTTAGGTTTGAAAAACAACATCACTGTTTGGTAATCTCAGTTTTATATATTTGTAACACTACTTTTACTATGGTATGCTCTTTTTGTATTGTTTTACTTTTATTCCTGTTTTGATAATGTGTTTGTGTTTGTGCAGGTAGTGTTTGTTTCTATTTTCTGTGTTCTCGACTGAAAAGGTAAGTTTCTTCTTAGGTTTAGTATACATGTATTGGTAATGTAATGCGAAAATGTGTTGGCTGATAGAAAAGAGTTGCAGGAATCTATATGTGAACATGAATTTGGGATATTTTGTTGGTTGTATGGAGTGATTAGCTATAGATTTTTATTTGGGCGTTTCGGTTGTTTTGATGGGTTTATATTTATGGTTTGGAGGCTGCATTTTTATGTTTTTAGTTGAGTTTTTCGTATGTGTTACAATAGGCTATGAGGCTTCAGCTTGATACTAGATAAGTCATCGAAGAATTTAAGGTTTATATAGTCTTTTCGTTTTAAATGATTTCGTTTCTGCTTTATATAGTCTTTTCATTTTAACGGTTTGGTCTTTGTAATTACTATTTTATTGTGACCGAATGAATTTAAGGTTTGTTTATGTTAATTAAGTGGGTATGCAAGTAGTGTTTCTATTTGTTTAGAACCTTTTTACTATAGTATCTCTATTAAATAAAACGAAGTTTCAAAGATGGAGTTTGGGCTGTTTATGTCTAAGTGTATGGCTTTTTTTTGAAGTAAGATTATGTTTGTGTTTTCCGATGTTGTTTATCCTTCGTATGTAATTGGTTTTTTCTTATGTTATTAAATGATATCTTTGTTTGTGCAGGTTTTTCGCATGTGCTGGTTTGGTACATTGTGGGTTAGTATTTCTAATCTGTTTTTTTTCTATTATTGCTTACCATATGCTTTTAGTCACTTTATTTTGTTGCTGCTGGTTTGGTGACATTTTTATTTACATGTTGTTTCTTTACGAATGGATTGTAAGGGTAAGTCCTTTGTGTCTTCTGCTGATTGATCTTCGCTTCCTGCACTTTGTTCTTCTCTTGAATTTAGGATAATGTTTTTACATATAAACTGTTATCAAAATTAATAAACAAAAACAAATAGAAATACAATTAACTTTACTGCTACTCATTATGGCATATTAACTAATCTGAACGTACATGATACAGGTAGAGACAAATGGAAATTGAGAAGGTAAAATCATTTATATAGCAACCCGGCACTCCACCCGCCCGGTTACTTTTGCCAGGTATAGTGCATATAAGCCTTCCATGGCACACTGATCTGATTGTTTGACTTTATATAGCAAGCCTTGTCATTTTTCTTGCAGAATCAGTCATAATTGACTATAAAAAATGTTGCAAACTGAAGCTTCTAGAGAAGAAAATGTGCACCTGGCCAAATTAGCAGGTCCGGCAGAACGGTATGAATAAGTGGTTAGTTCAGCAGCAAAACAACAGCAGCAAAACAGCAATAGGGGCGGGCCTGTTATGGTGGCAAGCAGCAGCAAAAACAACAGCAATCATTGATGGAAAAGCGTGTTTCTTGTTCAGCATTGGAGGTAAATTTGAGGCACATGCTACTTTATTTCTTGTACTTGAATCATGTGTTTCTATAATTCTCTCCACTTAATGACTTTAGCATTTTCAAGATTATGTGTCTTTACTTTGGCTTTATGTATCATATATATACCAAGAATGTTATGCTTATATCCACTTAATATCTAATTTGTAGAGATGTGAAATTGAGCAGTTAGAGTCAATTGAGTAACGGGTCAAAATGGGTTTGGATCGAAACATGCAGCTTTTACAGGTATTTTGAACTTTTTAACATTTTTCCGATTGAAAGTAATGCCCTATTCTGTTGGTACAGCTTTTTTTTCTAGGCACGTGGAATTCGTTGTTTGAAATGAATTTGGATACCGGTTGTTATTATGAGGCTGTTGATTGTACTATGCTGCTGTTATTTATACTTTTGCTTTTTAAGTATTGAAGATGTATTCTTATGAATGATTTCATTGGTGTATTTTTCAGGTACTTTGTTTGTAGATTTCTATTGATGTCGTTCTTCATTTCTTTGTAAGCACATATAATTTTTCTGCATTTTAAACCATCTGATTTTGGTTGTTTGTGTCCTCATATTTTAATTCTTATTGAGGTGGCACCAAAGAAAGCAGTCCATGCTGGTAAAAAGGTAGTCAAGGAGTCAAGGTTGGTTGTGGCCGTCAGTTTTCTACAATAGGTAAGAGTTTTACTCTCATGAATGAGTGACCTGTTTATTTGAATTGAAGGAACTTTCTGGTTGGTATAGAAAAAATAGGGATAAGCTGGTAAAGCATGTTGGTCGAGAGAGAGGAGAGCCATCCTTATTTCATTCTTAATTGGAGTCGGCTGGTCCCGTGCAAAGTAAATGTGTTTGTGTGGCAGGCTCAACGGGAGCGTATACCTACGTTGGATGCCTTGAGAAAGCGAGGATGTACGTGGATTCAGACTCCTGTCGGTTATGCATTGATGGTAACAAGTTGGTGCTGCAATGATGCTAACATTTACAAGATTTGGGTGATATGAACATTGAGATAATGAGAAATACTCGTTACAAGGCATATCTTGAGGACTTCTACTGGTTTTTCCAGGTAAGCATTTGCTGTTTTGTTTTTTTTTTTTTTTTTTTTTTTTTTTGAAATCTGCAGACTGCAAGTACTTCAAAAAATCTGTTTTCTAGAATTGTTTTTGAATAGAAACTCGGTGGCGCGACTGCTGAAAATTAAGGTATGAGCTTGGAAGGCAGCCTGCCAACATGAAGATTTCCAGCAACAAGACTGTAAGAAGGGTGAGGATTTGTATAAGTTTTAGAAAGGGCCAGGTTGGTTGAAACTTGCACTTTTTTTTTGTAGATTTGTATAAGTTTTAGATAGTCAACCTGCTGAATTTGTTCCTGATAGTCAACCGATGGGTAAATGATAAGTTTACATATTTGGTTGGTTGCAACTGAAATGGTATTCTTCTGCAGGAACTTGCAGGTCTACCAACAATGGAGCTAATTCACAAAGATGGCACTCATCCGACTAATACATTTATTTGTTAATGTAGAAATATTTTTAGTACTTGTATGAAATGTTCGAATTGTTTTTAATATATGAAATGTATTGTTTTACTATAAGTGTATTTTTATGTTCTATTATCTGGTTAATTGTCATTATTTGTAGAAACTAGTGATTCTATTAAAAATTATTTTTTTTTAATTTTTTTTTACATTCTTGACGCGCAAAATTGAGTGTCATAAGCAGATTTATGACTGGGGCTTCCTTGACGCGCATTTTATGACGCGCAAAGCATGTCATAAAATGCGTGTCATTGTTCGCGCGTCAAGAGCTTCTTGACACGCATTTTGCGCGTCAAGAAGCTTCTTGACCCCTGCATCCTTGACGCGCATTTGCGTGTCAAGAAGGCCCTTTCTTGACGCGCAATGCACGTTAAGAAAGCCAGTTTTTGTAGTAGTGTGAATTCTAGAAACAAATATAAAATTAGTTTGTATGTGTATGCATGTGAAGTCGACGAGAGAGGTGCATAACACAAAAGGACAAGAATTATCTATATCGGCTTACCGTTGACCTGGTTAATATATTTATATCTATATTACATTATCCAAGTCAAAGTCGGAATAGTTGTGGCTGCTTGCTTACCAATTTACCATTGACCTGGTTAGTATATTTATACAAACGATAGCCACACCTGTTAGCAGTTGCTGCACTGGCGCATTGGTTAGGCTTAATAACTGATCTGGTTTCCACCCGAGTTTGACACTCTACTTCTTTTTTGACATGTTTTTTCTCCACCCTTTTTTTATCCATTTTGTTAGACAAGGCCACGCACGTTTTTTTCCACCCTTTTTTCCCGCTTTGTTAGACAACGCCACGTACGTCATTACGTGGCAACTTTACCTGCGCCTATGCAGGGTAGCCTTTCCAACTAAGCCTTTCAGACCTTTTTCTAGCCCATTCGCACAAAAGCGCCACCATCCCTTTCTGATTTCTCTCCCGGCCTCCTCCGCATCGGTAACCTTTTCCTCTCTCAAACTCTTTTGGCTTTCTTTGATACGCTTTCTAGTTATGATACTATTGCTCCATACTTAGAATGCGCTGATGGATGTTATCTCTTATATTTAGTGTTATTTTCATCTATGATTTACTATTCAATTAATGGTTTTGTGCCAAAAAGCGTATACATTTATATGATGTATATGTTGTTAAGTAAACTCACATAAGAAATGTATAGATCATAGATGTACATGTTGAGCTTACTTATTAGTATTCTATGATTTAGTATACATTTGGTGTACGTTATTTTCATCTATGATTTAGTAGTCAATGGTTTTGTCCCATAGCCTACTAATAAATAGCCTACTAATAAGTAAACTCACGTAAGAGATGTATAAATGTATTTGTTGAGCTTACTTATTAGTCCTTTTCGTTCATTTGTATGTGAGTTTTTTTTGGTTTAGAGTGAGTTTTTAAGTTATCTGTTTTTTCTGTGGTATATATAGATGAAAGGAATGACATGAAAACAAACGTGATCTTTTTCTCTGAATTCAGACCATTTTTCTAATAGCATATGTTTCATACGGTATTGAAGAAATTCAAGGTTTGGTTTTATTTTATTGAATATATTTTTCACTGTCTCATATGGAGATTGACATACATATTTATACTTAGTCTATGAGTAACACAAGAGACACAAAGAACACCAACAGACTGTAGTAAAGACAAGTAACTGAGACATTCATTGTTGACTTGCAGAGGAAGTTGTGATGGAGACCAAGAGACCACATTAACATGCCCCCTCAAGCGAAGCGGCGGGAAGGACGCTGAGCTTGATTCTTAGATCGTTGAAGCGATCGGCCATCAACCCCTTGGTGAGGACATCTGCGAACTGAGAATTTGTAGACACGTATTTCACTGTCAATGTACGACTGAGAACCATATCGCGGATAAAATGTAGGTCAATTTCCAAGTGTTTGGTGCGTTGATGTAGGATGGGATTGGCTGCCAGGTAGGTAGCCCCAATGTTGTCACACCATAAGGTAGGCGGAAAGGAAAGCGAGACCCGTAGCTCAGATAGAAGAGACATGATCCACCGAAGTTCTGCAGCAGTATGAGCAAGCGCACGATACTCAGATTCAGTGCTAGATCTTGCAACCGTGTGCTGTTTTTTGGAGCTCCAACTAATAAGATTTGGCCCTAGAAAAACACAGTAACCAGTAGTTGACCGACGATCATCAGGACACCCAGCCCAGTCAGCATCAGCATAAGCATGGAGGGTGAGGTTGCGAGAGCGACGAATACATAGTCCATGGGTGATGGTGCCTTTCAGATAGCGAAGAATTCGTTTGACTGCAATCCAATGTCGATCAGTTGGATTTTGAAGGAATTGGGATGCTTTATTGACTGCATAGGCAATTTCTGGACGAGTTAAGACAAGGTATTGCAGTGCTCCAACTGTACTTCGATATTCACTGGGATCCGGAAGCAGTACTCCTGTGTGCTTGGATAGTTGTTGACCAGATGACACTGGGGTGGACAAGGGCTTGCACTGACTTAAGCCTGTACGTTGAAGAAGTTCTAGCAGATACCGTTGTTGTGAAAGATGAAGAACATTATTATGTGTAGTGGCTTCAATCCCTAGGAAATTGCTGATGATGCCTAAGTCTTTTAATGCGAACCGTGAGTGAAGACGACTTACAACTTCACTCACAAACTCTGGAGAGTTCCCTGTAATGATCACATCATCAACATACACAAGCATATAGCATGTCACAGACTGATGACAGTAGATGAATAGCGAGGTATCTGAGACACACTGAGTGAATCCAAATTCCAACAGGGTGTTAGATAGTTTGGAGAACCAGGCGCGGGGAGCCTGTTTGAGACCATATATAGCTTTTTTAAGTAGGCAAACATGGTGAGGATAAGTTGGGTCAATAAAGCCCGGTGGTTGAGCCATGTAGACAGTTTCGGAAAGATCTCCATGTAGGAATGCATTATTAACATCAACCTGCCGAATACCCCACCCGAGGGAAAAGGCAAGAGATAACACAAGACGAATGGTAGTAGGTTTTACTACAGGACTAAAAGTGTCCGTGTAGTCTATTCCCTCGGTCTGATGGTAACCTTTCGCAACCAACCGTGCTTTATAACGACTGACAGAGCCATCAGCGTGGCGTTTAATTCGAAACACCCATTTACAACCAACAACGTTAGTCGTGGAGGGAGGTGGAACCAACACCCATGTTTGAGCAGAATGTAAGGCGTCTATCTCTGTTTGCATGGCATTACACCATTCTGTGTATTTTTGGGCTTGAGTATAGGTACGGGGTTCAGTTGTAGGAGGAGTGGATGCATGAAACGTAACAAAATCAGGGAAGACCCTGGGTGTTCGGGTGTTGTCTCTACTACGAGTAGTCATTGGGTGATTTGATTGATTAAGTGGGGGTGGTATTGTGGTTGATGAAGGTGGTGAAGGTGATGAAGGTGATGAAGGTGGTGAAGTTTGTGGCGACGTATTTGGTGAAGCGTGCGAAGAAGATGTGGATGAGGAGGTTGGTGAGGGTGGTGTAGTAGGATTGGTAGTAGGATTTGGGACATGTGGTGGACGTATAGATGATATAGATGGTAGGATTGTAGTGGGTGACTCATCAGAGGTGACAACAGTCGGGATAGTGAATTGATTTTCATGAAAACGCACGTGGCGGGAGGTATAGTTCCTATTCTTTTGGGGATCGTGACATAGGTAGCCCCGATGGTTAGGAGCATACCCAAGGAAAATGCATGGTGTAGATGTCGGTGAAAGTTTATCAGCGCGTATATCACCAAGAAATGGATAACAGAGGCATCCAAAAGTGCGAAGCATAGTGTAGTCAGGTGTTTGTTTGAACAAAAGTTCATATGGGGAGCAATGATTAAGAACTTGAGATGGTAACCTATTAATGAGAAAGGCAGCTGTGGAAAAGGCATCGAACCAATATTTTTTATGTAGATTGGCATGAGTGAGTAGTGTCCGAGCAGTTTCGGAGAGGTGGCGATTTTTGCGTTCAGAAACTCCATTTTGTTGAGGTGTATAAGGACATGTTATGCGGTAGGTTATACCAAAGTCAGACAGAAGTTGACTCATTGTCCCTTGTGTTAGTTCGGGTGCCCCGTCACATTGGAGATGTTTAATAGTGGTTGAGAAAATGTTTTCAACTAAATTTTTGAAGTGACGAAAGGAGTCAACAGCCTGTGAGCGATATGTGAGTGGATACATCCACGTGAAACGACTATAGTCATCAATAAAAATTATAAAGTAGCGATATCCTAAGCGAGATACTACAGGAGCGGGCCCCCAAATGTCACAATGTATAATGTTTAATGGTTTATTGCTACGAGACACACGTGGAAGAAAAGGTAACTTGGTAGATTTAGAAACACTACACGAGTTACAAGTTTTATTGGTACGTGACGAAGTAGAAAAACTAAAATTCTCAAAAACATAAGACGACGGGTGTCCAAGACGACAATGCCATAAGTCTTGAGATCCCGAGGTGATGGCTGAGAGAGAGTAAAGTTGATGAAGTCTAGGTGGAAGATGATGGATCACGAGCCCTTGAGGAGTCTGAAAAAATAAACCATTACGTGAGAAAACAATAGATATAGGGTTATCACGAACAAGTTGTGGTATGGAAATAAGGTTTTTGGTTAGACCGGGTACGATCAAAATATTTTTTAGAAGTAAAGTGTGTTTGGAGAGAGGAAGAATAGATTGTCCAAGATGTGTTATTTCGAGCGCCATACCATTCCCAACAATAACTCTCTCGGATCCCTTGTAGCGAGTGGCACTAGTAACCATGGAAGGATCAGAGGTCATATGAGCCGTGGCTCCCGAGTCAAGGACCCAGGACTCCACTTTAGCACACAGGTCAGAAAAATTGTCAACAGTTGCATTCAGACCAAAATGTTGCGGTGTGGTAGCAGATTGCTTAGAAACCCAATGAGCAAGGTGATCTGGGCCATATGAAGATGTTTCATGAACTTGGGCCTGTTCATTAAATGTTCCTGGCCCAGTGGAATAATAAGAAAAATCTTCATGTGGGCCATTGAAAGAGTTACGACCTGCAAGAGAAAAAGTAGGGTTATCAATTTGGGAATTGAAATTCCCTGCGCCTCCTGTAGTTCCAGCAGCCATGGCTGATTGCCCTTGGGGAAAAGACTGGTTCGCAGACTGAGCACGAGGAAGAGATTGATTGCTGCGATTTTGATTGTTGTAGAAGCGCTCACGGTTGTCCGTTCCCTGACCTCGGTACGCATTGTTACCACTACCACCACCACCACGAAAATTATTGCTCCTAAATGACGAGTTGGAGTGACCAGACCCACGATTGAAGTTTCCTTGTGGTGAGTTGCGATCAAAGTTTTTTGAAGGGGCCGATTGGGAGTAGCGATAGTAGCAATTTGGAGCCTCATGTCCGAGTTTTTTGCAGATCTGACATTTGCGGCTGGTAGGAGTGGTGACGGACGCCACCATCGCAGCAGTAGGAGGAGGTGTTTGAGCACTTTTTCGCTGGGCAACCCTTTGTTCGTGGATTAGTAATTTGGATCTTAGTTGAACAAAGGTTGGTTGTTTTTCTGCACTTTCAATGTTCAAAACAATATCATCAAACGAAGAATTTAAACCATGTAGAACCTGTATCACCAGAGTTTCATCAGTCACTGGATCGTCAATTGACCTAAGTTGATCGGACAACCTTTTAGCTTCGTCACAGTATGCAGTAACAGACTTGTCACCTTGTTTCAAGAGTTGAAGGAGAGTTCTGAGATGAGCTTTTTTGGCGAAAACCTGTTCAAAGTAAGTGTCCTCAATCACTTTCCACACTTCAGCAGCCGTTTTGGTGTTGTTGGCTAAGTGGGCAATCGACGGGTCAAGAGTGGCGTTGATGCAAGCACAGACATAAGCATCGTTTTGTTCCCAGTCAGCAGGGGTGTCTTTCTGATCATCAGAAGGTTTTATATGGTCCAAGAGGCCCATTGATTTAAGGACGGTGGTCATCTGATGTTTCCAACTCAGAAAGTTTTCACTGTTGAGTTTGAGGCTGACAAAATTGGTTATATTGGTTGAAGTGGAGAATCGGGGGTGGGTTTTGTCTGTCTCAGTTTCAGCCATGGTGACAAAGGGGGGAAAAAAAAAGGATTTATGCTAAGGATCGAAGGTTAGCTCTGGTACCATGAAGAAATTCAAGGTTTGGTTTTATTTTATTGAATATATTTTTCACTGTCTCATATGGAGATTGACATACATATTTATACTTAGTCTATGAGTAACACAAGAGACACAAAGAACACCAACAGACTGTAGTAAAGACAAGTAACTGAGACATTCATTGTTGACTTGCAGAGGAAGTTGTGATGGAGACCAAGAGACCACATTAACAGGTATTTATGTTATCGGTTTGACATGAAAACAAATGAGATCCGAATCGGTCGGTTTTTCCTGGTTAAACCGGTCCGGTTCAACCGGTTTTCTAATTTTCTTATTTTTTTTGAATTATTATTATTATATGTGTATACTTTATTGTTATTTTTTATTATTTGTGAACTTTAAAACTTATATTTTTTTATGGAATACCTATTTGGTATCATTTTTTAGTGGACTAAAATTGTATTTTAACTATTTTTGTTGTAATATACAAGTTTATTAGCATTATTATAAAAATATATATTAAAATCCAGTTGAACCAGTCTGACCGGTCGAAGTGGCCCCGGAAACTTTTCCGGTTCAACTTCAAAACCGGTTTTTTAAAACATTCCCTGTACTTACTATTTGTAAGTTAATTTATTTGTTGTTGGTGTTTTAGATTTGATGTTTTATTAGTGTATTAATTAGTTATACTTCCTTCAAAATCAGTTCTGTTGGCTATTAGCGGTTGAGATTGCTATATGTTGGTTGGTATGTTAATGGTTTAATTTTTTTTTTTTTTTTGAGGATTGTTGATGTTCAATGGTGCATACGGCTTTGTTTTTGTTAGTTATAACATGTCTGAAATGGTAATTTTCAAATAAAACGCTTAAACCGGATTCCAATAATATTTCAATTGAAACATGGTATCCAAATGAAGTTCACATTAATAAAATCCAAATTTGAATAATTTAAAGATGACCCCTAATTATTCAATGATAATATTGGTGGGATTGTTCAAAACTTAATATATCTGTTAATAATTTTCTTAATTAACATCATGATTCTCAGTAGCAGATGGCTGCTCCGATCAAAACAAGAAAAGAAAGAATGCCGATCGAGTAAAACCACAGCTAGCTAGCTGCTCTTATGAAGCAAAGTAGCTAGTGACTACACTAAGTACAGAGAAGTGATTATCATTTTGGACAAAATATGTAATAGGAAGCGGCCACTAGATGTCTTTTTGCATGTGTAGAATAATTGTAAATTTTGTAAAGAAGCATAAAACATTAACCTATAAAACTGGCGCAATAAACTTGTGAATTTTGTAGTAGCTAAAACCACATGAACAACTCAAAAAAGAAATAACCAACGCACGGAGGACTATTACGTACGTACGTATTACCCTAAAATACTATAGGGCCATTATTATTAAAACATATGGTATTCTCAAGGGGGGCGAATTGTAAATCCGAGAGCGCAAGCTTCCATTGGCTCTCTCTCCTACGTTCCGGACGCTTCCAGAAACAAGCAGAGCACTATCTATTGTTCTGTTCCTATATATATCAATTACGAATCAGAAGAGTTCAAAAATCATAGAAATTGCTTTCTCTCGGACGTTGAATTTGCAAACACCAACTGAGATTTCGCATTGCTGTACAATCGTAGGTAGACGGTTATTGGCGTTAAAGATGAAGAGGAAAGATGCAGATCAAGTTAACGGCGACTTCACTCTGTCTTCTCCTCCTGCTCTGAAAATCCGCCGTCTGGTAAGTGCATACATAAACATCTATTTAGATATTTGTGTGTTTCTGTTTAATAGTGTCTAATTTTACATTCTGTTTTGGATCACCTATAGCTCGTATTCGTCTGATGTATATTTTTGTTGAATATGCTCTGTTTCGATGGACTTACAGATTGATTTAAGATAATCTGATCTCTAATTTACATTCTGTTTTAGATCACCTAGGGTTCCTGTAAATTTTTGTTGAATTTGCTCTGTTTCGAAGGAATTATAGATTGATTTTACGATAATCTGATCTCTAACTTACATTCTGTTTTGGATAACCTAACAGGTTGATTTTACAACAATCATATCTCTAATTTCTATAGGTTGAATTAATTTGTATTGTAAACTAGGCTTGAATTGAGCAATCGAAAATATCTAGGGTTTAAAACTTGCACATGCTTTTGGCTGAGGTGCTTACATCTTAACATGTGTAACGTACAAACTAACAACTTGCTATATTGTGGTTAGGATACTGATTTGGTCCGGGTAATTGATGAACAATCAATGGAAAGTAGTCCCATAACAATTGATGAGCTGAGGAGCAGTCTGCCTGTGAATGAAATGAAGAGAGGGCTATTGTTCTCTTCAACCCGAAGAACAACACGCCTGTTTTACAGTCTCGAATTCCCTTCTCCATCTCCTCCACCACCACCGATTCAGACTTCCTTTCGCGGTTTAAAAGTAAGCTGCATCAAATCTGAATATGTTTATGTTACATTATTCAAATAGCTTGTAAATTTCTCACTGTCTACATTATGCATGCAGATCCTGTTATTTGGTCGAACGTACGGGTTGGATACTACGCCTAAACCATTAGCAGCAGATGCAACACAGGGCCAGGATGATAATGTAGAGATAAACAATGGATGTATGGCAGTTGTACCATGGGTTCCTAGCCATTCCCAGCGCCCTCCAGCCATGGATGTTGCAACAAATGTGACCCAAGGATGGAATGTGTGGCAACATCATCATTGCATGGCCGTTCAACAGCCTCCTAACAACTTCTCAACCCCAATTACTGTAGGAAAACCGTTCGTAAATTTAAATAAAATAAATACTTTTATTTTGTATGATTACAACAAAACAAATGAAACTAATCTATTACAATACAAGTGAAAGGAAATGGATCTACTCCTATTACAATTACAAGGAAATGTCTCACAAAGGGACATACCCTCTGCGTGGACCTCATGTGGTATAATTTGAAGCTCTTGGACTTGACTCATCACGGTTTTATTATCAACCATTTTGTAGTCCAAGAAACGGGCTACCACGAATTTCTTCGTGCCAGCATCCTCCGTTCTATACTTCTTGTCTAAAGACTCCCATAATTCTTTGGAAGTCTTAAACACCGAGTAGACATTATACAGAGAGTCCACTAGGCCGTTCAACACATAGTTACGGCACAAGTAGTCCGAATGTTTCCAAGCGTCAACCGCATTAACGGTTTCAGCGTTGGCTTCCCCTTCACCGAGTTGGGGAGCGGACTCTGTGAGACACCTCGCAAGGTTCAAGGTGGTTAAGTAGAACAACATCTTCTGTTGCCACCTTTTGAAGTGCAAACCCGAGAACTTCTCGGGTTTTTCGGCATGACTGGCGATGGTGTTGGCCGTTATGCCAGTGGAAGTACCAACCGATGGTGTTTCCTTAGGCTTTTCGGTCGTCTTAACGGTTTCGTTAGTCATTTTTCTGAAATATAAAACTACACAAGTTAATGTTCAGAATTGTTATTTAAACGCGCACGTTTAAAACGTAAGAAAAAACCTCCAACTAATGGATGGTTTTCAAGGAGTAGAAGAGAGTTTTAATCTCTAAACGCGCACGTTTTGAAGAGATTAAAGTCCAACAAATGGATGGAATTAGAGATGTAATAAATTTTATAACTTCCAACTTATGGAGGTTAGATTGTTTTAAATAAAATTTATAACGTCCAACTAATGGATGTTAAAGTTATGTCGTAACCGACAACTCGTTTAACTCTAAGTCCAACTTTGAGTCAAAACGAGTTAAAAAATATTTATTTTTTAAAACACTAAATCACCTCGAGAAATCTAAGTCCAACTTTGAAACTCGAGGTAATGAAGTTTTTATAAAACGAACGGTGTTTTAAAAATTTGTTTTAAGTTTGTAGGAAAACCGTTCGTAAATTTAAATAAAATAAATACTTTTATTTTGTATGATTACAACAAAACAAATGAAACTAATCTATTACAATACAAGTGAAAGGAAATGGATCTACTCCTATTACAATTACAAGGAAATGAATTACGTTACAAGGAAATAAAGAATTACAATACAATGAAATGAATATAATTACACAGAAAAGAAATTACAAGACAAATGAAATAAAATGATATGGATTTGAATGAAGAGAAATTAAAGACAGAGAGTTTGAGAAAAGATTTTAAATAATGAAATACTTAATTAAAATTCAAGAAAAATTATTTGAGAAAGTCTTTTGATATTAGTTTAAGAAAAACGAGAAAGGTTCCAAGGAACCTTGGCGAAGGATTCGGGTCAAAACCCGGGTCCCTTAAAACAAATTCCGGGTCTACCGAAGATCCGTTTTGTTTCCCAGGGTACAATCGCCTAAACCGTATTGTACGGCCGGGATAACTCTAAGCTTGAAGTTACCTTGAAGCTTGAAGAGCAAGAACGATGAAGAAGATGAGAGAAAATATGGAGGTGAGGCAGAGAGAAAGAATTCTTGTGAATTCTGGTGTATCTAGCCTCAACTAATGAGGCTGTATATATAGTGGTGGGAATGACTTGTTGAGCACACAAAATTAATTCGTAGTCAAACTTTGCATTAAACGTCTTTAATGCAAATTGATTTCTAATTAACGCGGAATTACCTTATTTAGCTCAAAACGCGTTTACAGCTGTCAATCCGGAGGAATCTCCGCGTAACAGCTGTTTCCGGAAGAACTGATCTTCCGCTTGAACTTCAAGCTCCTTTTCAGCTGAGCTTTAAGTTCAAGCTCCTTTTCCAACTGAGCTTCAAGTTCAAGCTCCTTTTTCCACTTGAACTTCAAGCTGGAATTTTTTCCGGTTGAACCCAGTTCCGCTTGATCTATCTGATGCGAGCGTGCGAAGTGCAAAGTGCGCCATCAAAGCGCCACATTGCGCCTCATACGCCCACGCCACGCGCGCGTGCGTGTGCGAGTGCGAGTGCGAGTTAGGGGTGCTTCGCACCCCTCAGGGTTCAAGGGATGTGTCCTACTAAAGGAAACAATAGTTGGTAAGGTTCCCACCTTATAAACCACTTTTGGTTTCAATCCCCAACCAATGTGGGATGAGTTAACATGCTATACTTAGCATTTTTCTCTCTAATTTTCGCAGCTTCACAAGTTGCGAGACCTCAACTTTGAGCTTCGATATCTCATTCATACGAGCTCGGATTTGGACGTGGTTTGATGCGTTGGAAAGCCCTCACAACGTACTACACAAACCCATTAAATACAGAGGCAACAACCTATGTTATCTGTATTTTATTTTAGTCTAAAGTTGGTGAAAAACTCATTTTCACACTTAGTGAAAAAACTCATTTTCCACTAGTTTTTCTCCCAAAATTCCAACAATCCCCCACATGAATGGGTATCGATCTATTCTTCAAGAATCAAAGGCAATTTCGGCAGTCCAGTATTGCAGGATAGGTAGGTGTCCCCTTTGAACCTTCCTTTGTGAAGCATACTTGGGTTACTGGTGTTTGGTAGACGCGATGTCTTTGAACCAATCGACCGTTTGTGTAACCGTTATTACACCCACACAACACTTTCCCTAACTTGGTTAGCCCTCATTGTCGTGTCCAATCATGGTCCTGGAACACTCGCCTGGTTCTGCTAGAGCTCTAGGATTTGTGCCCAACAAATCCATTCGAAGCGACCGCACTTCTCTCTTGCATAGGTGATTACCACAATCATTAAAAGCATTGGTATTATGATTTACTCAAAATCATCTATGACTTACACAAAGTCATTGACCATCGTATGCTTAACCTCACACATTTCACTGTTTGGTGATAGGAATGGACTAGGAAGTACACAACTCCCTTTTAAGATTTTAGGGTACTCCCCCACAGTGACCTTAGCCAATGCGATTAGGTTGTCCTATTGAACCTAGAGCCTGGGATCTCCATTTCCATAGGTTAGGTTTTCCTTCGCATCAGCTTTCAACCCAATGGGCTTTAGTCCCATTCCCCTTGAAGACTTCAAAACTAACTCTTTGCTTAAGCCTTTTGTAAACGGATCCGCAGTGTTATCTTTTGACTTCACATAGTCAATTGAGATAACTCCGGTAGAGATTAGTTGTCGTACCGTATTATGTCTACGTCTAATGTGCCTTGATTTGCCATTGTACATCATGGATTGGGCGCGCCCAATTGCCGATTTACTGTCACAATGTATGCAAATAGCCGTCATTGGCATAGGCCACCTTGGAATTTCTTCCACAAATTGACGTAGCCATTCCGCCTCTTCACCAGATTTATCCAAGGCGATGAACTCAGATTCCATTGTGGACCGCGCTATAACAGTTTGCTTAGCCGATTTCCAAGCAATAGCCGCGCCACCAAGCGTGAACACATACCCGCTTGTTGATTTGGAATCCTTTATATCCGAAATCCAATTCGCATCGCAGTATCCTTCGATAACTGCTGGATCTCGGGTATAATGCAGTCCATAGTCTCTCGTGTATCTTAAGTACCTTAGTAAACGAGTCATTGCTTTCCAATGTACCGCGCACGGATTACTCGTGTACCGGCTTAGTCTGCTCACAGCATAAGCCAAATCTGGTCTGGTACATGTCATAAGATACATGAGACTCCCAATCACCCTTGAGTACTCTAACTGAGCAACCCCTTTTCCTCTATTCTTAGCAAGATGAAGGGTAGTATCAACCGGAGTTTGAGACACACTCTTATCTCCTGCATTGAACTTCTCAAGGATTTTGTCCACATAGTGAGATTGACTCAAGACAATACCATTTGGGGTTCTGATGATTTTTACACCGAGTATCACATCTGCGAGCCCCATGTCTTTCATGTCAAATCTCGCTTTCAACATGTCTTTAGTAGCTTTGACCATCTTATCATCACTCCCGACGATAAGCATGTCATCTACATAGAGACACAAAATCACATAACCTCTAGGTGTGTCTTTCGCATAGACACACTTGTCGCACTCATTTATTTTGAATCCGTTGTCAAGCATGACACGGTCAAACTTCTGGTGCCATTGCTTAGGAGCTTGCTTCAAGCCATACAAAGACTTGACGAGTCTACACACCTTGCCTTCTTGGCCAGGAGCGGTAAAACCCTCAGGTTGTTCCATGTAGATCTCTTCTTCTAAATCACCGTTTAGAAATGCGGTCTTTACATCCATTTGGTGAACCTCCAAATTTCGTAAAGCCGCTATAGCAAGCACCAACCTTATCGAGGTTATGCGTGTAACAGGTGAGTAAGTATCGAAGTAATCCAGACCCTCTTTTTGTCTGTATCCTTTGATCACTAGCCTCGCCTTATACTTGTCAATGGAGCCATCGGCTTTCAACTTCTTCTTGAATATCCACCGATATCCAAGTGGTTTGCAACCCTTAGGAAGATCGACAAGCTCCCAAGTGTGGTTCTGCAAGATAGACTCTATCTCACACTTGATGGCTTCTTTCCATTGAGGCCCATCTGAGGAGGTTACCGCCTCGCGGTAGGTATTGGGATCACCCTCAACCATGTAAGCCGTGAAGTCAGGTCCAAAGGATTTTCCAACCCTTTTTCGCTTACTTCTTCTAGGCTCACCCTCATCAGATGCAGACCGTTTACGAACCTCGTTACCAACAGATGGTTGTTCATAAACCTCGTCACCAACAAATGGATCTTCACGAGTCTCGTCACCAACTAATGGTGTCGATGAACTCGCACGTTCTCGTGACAAACACGGGAATACATTTTCAAAGAATGAAGCATTCCTTGATTCCATGATAGTGTCTTCGAGTATATCGGGATTTTTCGAGTCATGAACAAGAAACCGATATGCACTACTGTTTTCTGCGTATCCAATGAACACACAGTCCACGGTTTTGGGTCCTAACCTTTGCACCTTAGGCAAAGGAGCTAATACCTTAGCTAGGCACCCCCACACTTTGAGGTATTTGTAGGATGGCGTTTTGCCCGTCCACAATTCATAAGGAGTCTTATCCTTATCTTTGCGGGGTATCTTATTCAAAAGATAGTTAGCCGTCAAGATGGCTTCCCCCCACATGTCTAGGCTCATCCCAGAACTATTCAACATGGCATTCATCATCTCTTTCAATGTACGGTTCTTTCGTTCCGCAATGCCATTGGATTGTGGAGAATAGGGTGCGGTGGTCTCATGGACAATTCCACTTTGTGCACATAAGTCCGCAAACGGTGAAACATATTCACCTCCTCTATCACTCCGCAAAACCTTAATTTTCTTGGTGAATTTATTCTCAACCAAGTTCTTAAACAAGACAAACTTGTTTATTGCTTCATCCTTACTCTTAAGTAAGTATACATAGCAATATCTTGTACTATCATCAATAAACGTGATGAAGTACTTGTGTCCGCCACGCGTGGGGACGACTTTCAAGTCACACACATCGGTGTGAATTAAGTCTAGGGGTTCGGTTATTCGTTCAACCGATTTAAATGGTTGTCTTGTAAGTTTGGATTCGACACACGTTTCGCATTTTGATTTCGAGTCTATTTTAAAGTTTGGCAAACATTTTAAATTCATTAAACGGCGAATTGAATTAAAATTGACGTGTCCTAATCTACCATGCCACATATTTGAATCATAAAACTCAATCATATAAGTAGAAGAGGAGGCTTTCGCCATTTTATTAATAACCATTGTAGACAACTTAAACATAGAGTTTTGGGCATAGCCCTTGCCTACAAACATGCCGTTTTTGGTCAACACGACCTTGTCAGACTCGATCACTATGCGAAATCCAAACTTGTTGAGCAGCCATCCAGAAACAAGATTCTTCCTGATTTCTGGAACGTACAAAACGTTGCTCAACGTAAGCTCCTTCTCTGAAGTGAACTTCAAGACCACATTGCCTTCACCCATGATGTCGGCAGTAGCTTTATTCCCCATATAAAGCTTCTCGGCCCCCTTCGCCTCTTTAAACGTACTAAAGAGGGACTTGTCTCCGCACACGTGGCGGGTGGCACCGGTGTCAACATACCAGCCAGGGTTCTCCCCCACAATGTTGACTTCAGAAATGAAGGCAGACGCCTCCGTGATCATGGCCACCAGTGGCATGTCATCCTCCATCATGTGAGCGTGCTCACGTTGTGGCTTCGGGCACTGATCCGCCCGATGACCATGCCCCCCACAGTTGTAGCACTTTCCAGAGAACTTTAGAGGCTTCTTTTTCACAACCCCTTTCTTCGGTGCCAAGTGCTCAACCGCTTTACCTTTGCCTTTGGCTTTGGCCCCACCATTGCGCTTGCTTCCCTTGGAAGACTGACCAACCTCCACCATATTCACCTTAGCAGAAGGTTGCATGGTGGTGGCTTTTTGAGCCATCTTATTGTCCTCCTCGATACGAAGACGGACAATGAGATCCTCAACGGTCATCGCCTTTCTTTTGTGTTTAAGATAATTCTTAAACTCAAGCCACGAAGGCGGGAGCTTTTCAATCATTGCCGCCACTTGAAATGTCTCACAAAGGGACATACCCTCTGCGTGGACCTCATGTAGTATAATTTGAAGCTCTTGGACTTGACTCATCACGGTTTTATTATCAACCATTTTGTAGTCCAAGAAACGGGCTACCACGAATTTCTTCGTGCCAGCATCCTCCGTTCTATACTTCTTGTCTAAAGACTCCCATAATTCTTTGGAAGTCTTAAACACCGAGTAGACATTATACAGAGAGTCCACTAGGCCGTTCAACACATAGTTACGGCACAAGTAGTCCGAATGTTTCCAAGCGTCAACCGCATTAACGGTTTCAGCGTTGGCTTCCCCTTCACCGAGTTGGGGAGCGGACTCTGTGAGACACCTCGCAAGGTTCAAGGTGGTTAAGTAGAACAACATCTTCTGTTGCCACCTTTTGAAGTGCAAACCCGAGAACTTCTCGGGTTTTTCGGCATGACTGGCGATGGTGTTGGCCGTTATGCCAGTGGAAGTACCAACCGATGGTGTTTCCTTAGGCTTTTCGGTCGTCTTAACGGTTTCGTTAGTCATTTTTCTGAAATATAAAACTACACAAGTTAATGTTCAGAATTGTTATTTAAACGCGCACGTTTAAAACGTAAGAAAAAACCTCCAACTAATGGATGGTTTTCAAGGAGTAGAAGAGAGTTTTAATCTCTAAACGCGCACGTTTTGAAGAGATTAAAGTCCAACAAATGGATGGAATTAGAGATGTAATAAATTTTATAACTTCCAACTTATGGAGGTTAGATTGTTTTAAATAAAATTTATAACGTCCAACTAATGGATGTTAAAGTTATGTCGTAACCGACAACTCGTTTAACTCTAAGTCCAACTTTGAGTCAAAACGAGTTAAAAAATATTTATTTTTTAAAACACTAAATCACCTCGAGAAATCTAAGTCCAACTTTGAAACTCGAGGTAATGAAGTTTTTATAAAACGAACGGTGTTTTAAAAATTTGTTTTAAGTTTGTAGGAAAACCGTTCGTAAATTTAAATAAAATAAATACTTTTATTTTGTATGATTACAACAAAACAAATGAAACTAATCTATTACAATACAAGTGAAAGGAAATGGATCTACTCCTATTACAATTACAAGGAAATGAATTACGTTACAAGGAAATAAAGAATTACAATACAATGAAATGAATATAATTACACAGAAAAGAAATTACAAGACAAATGAAATAAAATGATATGGATTTGAATGAAGAGAAATTAAAGACAGAGAGTTTGAGAAAAGATTTTAAATAATGAAATACTTAATTAAAATTCAAGAAAAATTATTTGAGAAAGTCTTTTGATATTAGTTTAAGAAAAACGAGAAAGGTTCCAAGGAACCTTGGCGAAGGATTCGGGTCAAAACCCGGGTCCCTTAAAACAAATTCCGGGTCTACCGAAGATCCGTTTTGTTTCCCAGGGTACAATCGCCTAAACCGTATTGTACGGCCGGGATAACTCTAAGCTTGAAGTTACCTTGAAGCTTGAAGAGCAAGAACGATGAAGAAGATGAGAGAAAATATGGAGGTGAGGCAGAGAGAAAGAATTCTTGTGAATTCTGGTGTATCTAGCCTCAACTAATGAGGCTGTATATATAGTGGTGGGAATGACTTGTTGAGCACACAAAATTAATTCGTAGTCAAACTTTGCATTAAACGTCTTTAATGCAAATTGATTTCTAATTAACGCGGAATTACCTTATTTAGCTCAAAACGCGTTTACAGCTGTCAATCCGGAGGAATCTCCGCGTAACAGCTGTTTCCGGAAGAACTGATCTTCCGCTTGAACTTCAAGCTCCTTTTCAGCTGAGCTTCAAGTTCAAGCTCCTTTTTCCACTTGAACTTCAAGCTGGAATTTTTTCCGGTTGAACCCAGTTCCGCTTGATCTATCTGATGCGAGCGTGCGAAGTGCAAAGTGCGCCATCAAAGCGCCACATTGCGCCTCATACGCCCACGCCACGCGCGCGTGCGTGTGCGAGTGCGAGTGCGAGTTAGGGGTGCTTCGCACCCCTCAGGGTTCAAGGGATGTGTCCTACTAAAGGAAACAATAGTTGGTAAGGTTCCCACCTTATAAACCACTTTTGGTTTCAATCCCCAACCAATGTGGGATGAGTTAACATGCTATACTTAGCATTTTTCTCTCTAATTTTCGCAGCTTCACAAGTTGCGAGACCTCAACTTTGAGCTTCGATATCTCATTCATACGAGCTCGGATTTGGACGTGGTTTGATGCGTTGGAAAGCCCTCACAACGTACTACACAAACCCATTAAATACAGAGGCAACAACCTATGTTATCTGTATTTTATTTTAGTCTAAAGTTGGTGAAAAACTCATTTTCACACTTAGTGAAAAAACTCATTTTCCACTAGTTTTTCTCCCAAAATTCCAACAATTACTTGGTTAGGTTAGTTTTACAAGTAGCACTTTCAGATCTACTTTTGTACAATCAGATAAATACAAGGGTTTGTTTAATGAGAGCATCTCCGAGTTCAATCGTTGTTTCAAATGTGCCACCTTATAAGCACATTAATTTTCACTTATCGTTAAAAACACTCATGTTCACTCTAACACTATACTATAATTTTTTCTTCAAGTATTTTAACAAAAACCAATAATTCACTCTCAACACTATATTTTTACGACAACAGTCCTTAAATATGTAAGAAATAATGAATATTTAAAAATTTATAAATAAAAAATAACAAAATTTTAAGAAAATTATATCTTAAGCTTGAAATCTTTTTATGACTTATTAAGTTTTAGTAAAAACTATTACAATAAGAAGATTTATAATTTTAATGTCCGATTGGTTATTGATGATGACGGGAGGCTTGCGACATTTTTTTTTAACGGTAAATTTAGATTAATGACGGGGGCATTACACACCCTTTCGATCATTTCCATCCTCATTAAGAGAAAACTTGCCATATGTGAGAAGACCCCCCGGTCCAACCTGGACACCTTATTTTTTTTTTTCTCACAAGTGGGACTTGAATCCAAAACTTTTCACTTTTAATGTCTTAGGGACTTTGGGTAGCCAATTGAATTAGGGATCATTGGTGACTTATGACCTTAAGGTTACAAGTTCGATCCCTAAAACTTCTATGTTTTACCACATGATCGTTGGTAGATGCAAGTATTTCATCTTGCTTTGTTTATTATTTGTTTGAGTTGAGTCGAAGAATGGAACATCGGTTCTATACAAGTATTACATCTTGCCTGATTTTTTCAACTCACACAAGCTAATTTTGTTTTTAGAAGCACTTGCTTTATATTTATCAAAATTATCATCAAACCAATTAGCTCTAAAAAGGAGAATCATATTTGAATAAGTACGACAACTTTAGTTTTTCTCTTCAATTCTGTAATAATATAATTACTTTTGTTTAATAGAAAATTAAATATGGTTTGTATTTTTTTTCTTTAATAACTATTTCTCATTTAGGGTTCGAAATAAATATATATATTTTATTTTAGCAAGAAATAGTTAATAAGGGTAAAATAGTTATTCTACACAACTATTAAGAGCTATTAAGAGATCCAATTAAATATCACTTAGTGATTCAGTACTATCTAATTTAGAGTCTCTTATCCAATTACACTTCTTACTAGTTAAAATCTAAGGATGATATTTGATGTAAGTTCTCATGCATGAAAAACATCTCGAAGGATAAAATTGAAATAGACTATAGTTGTTAATTTTTCAAGTTCCCCCAAAACTTTTAAACACATATAGTTTTTTCAAACGGCATCATTTATTTCTAAAAAAAAATTACAATATAAAATCAAGAATTTTATTCTCTTTAGTTCTCTTTATTATTTCACATAACTTGCGTAATTTATATATAGATGTGTAATTATCAATATAAGTTGCGTGACTATAATATAATTTGTGTAATTATTATCTAGACATAACTACAAAATATATGTTGCGTAATTATAATATATGTTGCGTAATTATAATATAGGTTGCGTCATTATAGTTTTAGTTTACATGTTTATGATATAACTTCCTATAATTATTTACCCTATGCGCATAACATATATGATTACTTTTTTCACCAAATATACGTGTACAAAATATACCTGATGTGTCTTCATTCCTACATAGCCTTTGTATGTTTTCAAGACTTTGTATAATAACTTCAGGGGAGGGGGTATGGTTGCCACAAGGCTTCAACAAGCCATGCCCACCAACCAATAGGAGCATGCCAAGTCAAATAGGGGGAAAATGAAGCCATTTGAAGCCACACCACATGGTATGGTTGTGGTGTGGCTTCTTGAAGCCATGCGATTTTTATTTATTTTTTATAAAAAACACTTTTAATAAATAATCAATAATAAAAGTAAACAATATTCATTAAAACAAAAATAAAATACAAATCTAGGGTTGAGGATTTGCGTTCACCTCCTCCTCGGTTAAAAACATTTCCATTGTGTTTTGGATGTGCTCGGTGATATCGAATCTGAGTTTAAAATGAGTCTCACTATCTCGCAATTCGAAAATAACATTCGGGTCGAGAACCCGGCTAACTGGCGGATCTCGAATGTGGACCGGTGATATAGCAAGGCCATCGTCTTTGAGAGTCATGTTGTGTAGAATGATGACATCGTACATAATGTTCTCCAATAGTTTTTTTTTATTGGACGACCCTTTCGATCCACTATTGCCCACTTTTCCTTTATCCGACCAAACGCTCTTTCGACGTCTTTTCTAGCCCCCTCTTGTATCTTCTTCATTTTCTTCTCTTTAATCTCATAAGGATGTGGAAATGCCTTCAGAAAGACCGACCAAGGGGGGATATATGTCATCCGCAAGGTAATATCCACGTTTGTACTCTCGATCGTTGCAAACAAATGGCATTCTAGGTGCAACTCCATGCATCTCATTGTTGAACAATGGTGACTGATTAAGCACGTTGATGTCGTTGTTTGAACCTGCAACACCAAAGAATGCATGCCAAAACCACATATCTTGGGAGGCAACCGCCTCGAGTGAAATTGTTGGTTTTTTATGATCGCCACGATGATATTGTGCCCTATACTTTCTAGGACAATTTCGCCACTCCCAATGAGTACAATCGATACTACCTATCATACCCGAAATACCATGCTTTTCTAAATGGGCATTATATAAAAGAGTGATATCGTGGCTAGTAGGTGCACGCAAAAATTCATCTTTGTAAAGCTTAATTACGGCGTCACAAAAATAGTGTAGGCATTCACGTGCAGTTCTTTCAGAAAAATCTAAAGATTCATCATATTCGTTAGGAACGTTACCGTATGCGAGTTGACGAATAGCCACCGTGCACTTTTGTAAAGGCGTGAAACTTTCTCTCTTCGCCGCGTCCAAACGGGGTGTGAATCACGGAAAGTTGTTTGTGATGTCGTCAACAATCTTCAAAAATAGCCGCTTAGACATACGGAATCGGTCTTTAAAAATCCCCTCGTGGTAACGGGAATTTTCGGCAAAATAAAGCTCCACCAATCGTTGGTGACCGTTTTCACGATCACGGTAAATACGTCTCCTCCGTTTAGGAGCGGAAACCTCTTCTTGTTCTTCGTGTTCTTCTTGTTGGATGACGTTAATACATAGGTTAAGGTAATTCATCGCGTCCTCGTACGAACCATCGGAGCTGCTTGACGAAGTCCCAATCTCGGGTGGTGGAATAAAGTCGGCCTCATCGTTAAGACTCATTTTATAAAAAATTTGGTAGAGAGAATTGGAGATGAAATGGGAGTATAGTGTGGTTTTCAAAATATTTGGGTTTGTATATATAGTAAAATTAGAAAGAAAAAAAAAGGTAAAGAGCTGTTGGGGGCTCAACTGTCAAAAAAAAAAAATAACGGATAGTTTTGGGCCGGCTCGACCTGGCTTGGAGGAACCGCCCAAAACCATGAATTGGAGTCGTGGAGGGTGAACCGCCTCAGGCGGTATGGTTGCCGGCAGGAACCGCCCGGCTCTGTGGGAACCGGGGTGTAATTCAGTACTATCTAATTTAGAGTCTCTTATCCAATTACACTTCTTACTGGTTAAAATCTAAGGATGATATTTGATGTAAGTTCTCACGCATGAAAAACACCTCGAAGGATAAAATTGAAATAGACTATAGTTGTTAATTTTTCAAGTTCCCCCAAAACTTTTAAACGCATATAGTTTTTTCAAACGGCATCATTTCTTTCTAAAAAAAAATTACAATATAAAATCAAGAATTTTATTCTCTTTAGTTCTCTTTATTATTTCACATAACTTGCGTAATTTATATATAGATGTGTAATTATCAATATAAGTTGCGTGACTATAATATAATTTGTGTAATTATTATCTAGACATAACTACAAAATATATGTTGCTTAATTATAATATAGGTTGCGTCATTATAGTTTTAGTTTACATGTTTATGATATAACTTCCTATAATTATTTACCCTATGCGCATAACATCTATGATTACTTTTTTCACCAAATATACGTGTACAAAATATACGTGATGTGTCTTCATTCCTACATAGCCTTTGTATGTTTTCAAGACTTTGTATAATAACTTCACCATGCTTCCAATTGCAACTTTTATAATATTCCTAATCATTTATAAAAACATATTAACATAAAGATTTGATAGATTGTTTTTGTTGCTTTTTTTGTCAAAAGAATATTTAGTAACAACAATTATACATTTATATTTACTTCACTTTCAAAACTTTCTATATTTATATGTTGGGCTTAAAGATAACTGGTCACTATCTAATTCGAAAAGTCTGATAACTTTAAAATTTTTTGTTAGTGGAAATAAAGAGATGTTCAATTTCGTATTCTAGCAATCATGACTCGTCATATACTAATCGTTCAAAATTTTAAGATAGCTTCCAAATTCACTTTTACATACTACTGGTTCTAAAAAGATCGAGTACAATTATCTATATCTCGAAACGAGAAATCTCGACACGGTTCAGTGACTTAATCACTAGATAAAATCAAGTAACTTTGAGTTGATTTCATATAAGATATGATAGCCAATGCTCTCATCCTTGAGAGATTGGGGGATTAGGGTTTATCTCTTGTTCATATCCAATTATGTTGAGAGAAAATGGAAAAATTGATCTAGTACGTTGTTTTGATCTAGTGGTTTTGATCCCTTATAGATATAGTGGTTTTGCTCTCTTGTTCATATCCAATTATGTTTAAAGAAAATGGAAAAGTAGAGAAAATTGAGAGATTGGGGGAGCTAGGGTTTATCTCTCGGAAAAAAAGGCCAATGCTCTCATCCTTTTACCCCTTTCCCTTTCATGTTTATCCAAACACTTACACAATCCCTTTAATCATTCTTTGTATTATATATATCCTTTCCTGTTTTTATCCTCATGGATTCTCTGCTCATATAATATTATATATTTTCTTTTTCTGATTTTTATGATTTGCTCACATGTGAACAAGATCATGACCACCAATTTATTATCTCAATCTTTTATTGGACTATTTATATATTATTTGTTTTTCTTTAAAATTGAAATTTGGGTCCTTCTGAAATTCCTAGTGTCATAATTGTTAGCACTAGCGAAGCTTGGGCGAAAAGTTTGAGGGGGCGAAGAGTCATGGATCCTAATTCCGGGGGGGGCGGTTCTCAATATATATAAAAAAAATTTCAAAAATCGCAAAAATTAGCACTACGGCCGAAAAAAACCGGGGGCGGCCGCCCCCCCCCCCCGGTCTCAACTAACCTTCGCCATTGATTGTTAGATTCATGTACACACGTCACGGTGCGTGAGACCGAGTCATTTAGTAGAGTTTTTTTTTTTTTTTTTTAATTAAGGTTTTAGGTTTGAAATGAGACTTAATATAATTTAGCATCTAAAGTAGTTTAAGAGTATGAGTAAAGTAGATTGAGCATATGGTTGAGACTCTTATATTTTAGTTTAAGATTTTAGGTTCAAGCTCAGATAGATGTAATTTAGTATAGATGTAATTTAGTATGAGAAGTAGTTTAAAAGTAGAAGTAAAGTAGTTTTGCCATGAAAAAAAAACTAAATGTCCTTCCAAAAAATGAAATAGACTTTGTCCGTTTTTATTAACTTATGGTCAGTTGGTTTAAAACTTTCAAAATGTAATGAAAGTGATAGCGTGATGGATAGTAATTAGAATTGACAATGCCAACCCTTTACTAGACAACTCGCCCGATTTCTTGCTTTATTTACGTGGTGGATGTGTTGGAGTCGAGTCCTAGTTTAAATCGGGGAGATGGCTTGACAATTGGTTCGACCCTAAGTCATTTGAAGTTGTGTAATGGCCTGACTCTAACGTCTTCGACCTTTTCCCTGGATGATTAATCTCACCAACCTTCCTTGGATTGGGGGCACATTCCTGATGATCTTTGACTATTTTTCATGTTTCAATATGACCAAATCATTTCTTCTCGTATACTTTTTTTTTATATTCTGTCAATGTTCACTCGAATATATTTATATCTGCCGCTCCACCAGCCACTAGACCATCGATGTTGCTACATATATAAACAAAGCCAAAAATATTCACTAAAAATTGTTATTTAAAAAAATAAATTTAACAAAAAAAGTAAATTAAATATTTACCGCTGGAATGTAAAGACCATTGAAGTTGGTCATTTTCTTGTTCATTTTTTCCCACCATGAGTTTAATTGTTGAATGTTTCAACCGGTAACACGACCAACCAACCAGTTAAAGTGTTGAACCACTCGACCCTAAAGAATCCGACTTTGGTTGATCCCCCCTTTATCTTTGGATATATGAATATACAACTTGATTTCTTGATTAGCATTCCAGGGTGTTCTACATCAACTTCTTCAAACTCTTCTTCCACATCCTCCTCTTGTACCTCTTCCTCCACGTACTCGTCTACTTCTTCAAGCTCTTGTTCATCTTCCTCTACATCAGATTCATTCAAAGTACGTCGTGGCTCTCAAACTTGTGTATTTTAGTACTTAGAATGGTAGTGGTTATATTGATGGATTTGTGAAGAATGTGAAGGATATGAATTGGGTTGAGGTCTGTATCGACCTGCTAGAAAAATTGGTTGTGGTTGTGGTGGAGGTGAAGGTGCTTATGTATTAAAAACCGGTTGTTCGGATACAAACGGTTGTGGAGGCGATTGTGTAGAAGGTGTAGAAGATTGACTGGTTATTAGTACGTTCGGTCTAAACTTTCAGTGGAGGCGGGTGACATTTTATTTCTCTGATCCATGCTAAAGAAAGTATATAGATGAGGTAGAAAATAATAGGTAGGATTGGGGTAGAAAATATGGTTGAATGGGGGTTTATTTAGAGTGTAGGGGGGGGGGGGTGGGGAGGAATTCTTTTTATTATGCTAGTAGCCATTGGCAACTAGCCGTTACACACCAACGGTCCAAAGAAAACGATAACATGCCTCGGTCTTGTCCAACTTCGTGAAGCCGCTAGGCTTCAATGTTGAAGCTGATTTTTTGTAGCCAAACCGAGTGGTGTACAAACCGATTTAGCTGAGTGAAGCCTAGAAGCTGAAGGTTGACTAGGCGAATCCATACCCCCACCTTAATGGTAATAGTCTAGTTTTAAATCTAAACAATTCGTTTTTTTATTTATTTTTAGAAACTAAAATGATATGATCAAAAAAAGTAACCCCTTGTACGTCGCGCATTACGACGACAGTACTGTAGCCTGTAGGTACATAAAAAATTAAGTAATTATATTTCGACACGTAACTAAATTTGTACTGCAACATAAAAAATGTAACCCCTTATATCGAAGAGTTGAACCTAAAATCACTAAAGAGTAACATATGATTCTAAACTTTCAATTCTAAAGCATGTAAGAATAACACTTAGTTTAAATCAAATAAAAAAACCTACACAAGAAACACACAATCATATTATCGTTCGGTAAGGAAAACATTACCATTAAAAAATAAGAAGAAAAAAGCAAAACAAATTATTAAAAAAAACAAAAACAAAAGTTAAAAAAATAAGTGTAGAGAGGAGTAGGAGTCGACTGATAGTATCCAAGGATCAAACCTGGTTTTTTAATAGGAAACATAAGGCATTTACGAACTGAGATGCAGGAAGATTTGTTTAATATTTCAACACTATAAATATTTAACATAAAAGGAATTGAAGAAAAAACGTATGAAAAGTAACACTTAAATAAGACAAAATGACGGCAAGTTGTCGAAAAGAGGAATTAAACCTGGATAGACAACCAAGTAGAAGAAATAAACCCATCTACCCAAGTTTAATTCCTCTTTCAACTACGCTAGTATAAGATTTGTTTATTTTTCCCGCTGAACAACCAAGTAGAAAGAAATTCCGAAAAATCAAGTTGAATACTTAAGTGAAGAAACAAGCAGCGAGTTGTCGCCAGGGGAGTCAAACCCGTGTTGACGTGTAGCAAACAAAAGCTATAAACCACTGTGCTAGGATTTGTTTATTTTACTGCCGAAGAATTGATCTATCTAGAATGAAAAAATAAGCCCAACAAAAATGTTTATTGTAGGAAATTTGTTAAAAGATCTTGTGAGATATGAGTCATGTGTCTCCTACTCTCATCTATACCTAATAAAATAATAAGATGAAGAAAGCTAGTTTTAGCATTGCAGCCACCGCCACTAATATTTAAAAAAATATAAAAAAAACATGTCTAGACAGCTTATAAACATGTGTGTTTTACTCCCACACATGGGGTATATGAACTTACGAGCAGAAATCAGGACACGAATTCACATCTAAATCTAATCAATCATTTTATTATTTATTTTATCATAGCTTCAATTCCCAACTTTATTCTGTTTTATATTGCCTCAAAGACAGAATGTAACGGTGAGTTTATAAACTATGCTAGCTGGTCTAGTTTTTTTTACCTCTGGGTAACTCTGTCAATTTTTTCTTAAAGTCAATTTCTTCAACCAATACATTAACTTAACATTGACAAGGGCATTTGTTCCAATAGTAGTACGTGATGATAGGGAGACTTGTTTATCAGTGGTCATAAGTTTGATTTCTAAAGCATTCAGGTTTTATCACAGTGAGATTTCGAGTAATGGGTTTTTTTCTGGGATGAATTCAGTTGATATATTTGGGCTACCTAACACACGAGATAGTATGACAATGCCCTCTCTTTTGCCAGTACGGGTTGCCTTGGCCGGACGTTAATCGTTTTTCATCCAAAAAGTTAACTTAACATTGTATTTGTAAGAATTTAAACTCTTATTAGACTAGGCTACAAAACCATAGATAGAACAACTCTATATGTTGAGGTATATGTGTATTCCTGTTAAAGAATGTTTTTATGGTTATTGTGGAAAATAAACATCCAAAAACAAATTCTAGAAAAGCAAGTGGTAGAAAGGATGGTATGGAGCAATTATGTCTTCTTTTTGCTACATCTTTAGAGAACGTCAGATTCTATGTTCTAATATATAGGATAAGAATCATACATAGACACATATAGGATGATTTTAGAATCATCATCATATGTATTTCGTATATAATTGGTTTTACTTAATATTACAAAAGAAATAAGTGTAGGAATTATTCCATTTTAGAATGTGTCGAATGTATAATTATATAAGATTACATTTATTTCTAGCATTTGGTCTGGGGTTATAGAGTCTCAGGTAATAGGATCCTATAGGAGGAGGCAACCCCAAGTACATTCCATGAAGCAAGCAAAGCCGCTAGTGTCGATCATCCATAGTAATATTGGTGATTAGTCGCAAATTCGTTCATTGGCGCTAACTTTTTTATTCGGCATACCGAAGCATAAGTAGAAACTTGGTACAACGGGAACAACTTTCTGCATTGGTAGCAACTTTGACTTCAGTGGCTTCACTGGCAATGACACCACCGCCTAAAGCTCAACATATATTGGCGAGTGTCATTTTTAATAAAATTCTTTAGGATATGAAAGTACATTTTGACAAGATCACTAGACAAAAAAACCACTTTTAAGTGTCTACAAGCACCATATGCTCAGAATTTTCTTCTTGCTATCACTATAGATGGGCTAGGGCAACATATGTCACCGGTAGAGTATCCTATATTCCTACCATTCTTCCGTCTCATAATCCCCCTATTTTCTATTGATGAGATATGTCATGTTTGTCGCAAGGCATATTTGGATCCTTTTGGGGAGCATGCGGTACATTGTAGAAAACTATCAGGGTCCAAGTACCAACACAATTTGGTTATAGATGTTTTCTTTGACATATTCTATAACAGCCCGAAACCCTTTTTGGATTTAAATAATAATCTTTGGGTTTCGTGGAATTATAGGACATGGATGCTTAAATATTAACCCGATATAAGTATGGATGTTTTATTTATTTAAAGTTAGGGGCGATTTATAAATAAAACATATAAGATTAGGGTGAAGGGTGTAAATTCCAAGTAGGTGGTTAAAAATTATTAATGAATAAAGTTGAGGGAGTCTATATGTAAATTCTATTAAAAAAAATAAGCAAAGAGAATGGGGAGAGTGGCTACGCAGAGAAAAAGAACGGGAGAAAGAAGAAAAGGGGGAGACCCCCTCCCTGGTCGCAATCTTCATTGAAAAAAAAAGGGTGGTGGTGGTGGTGGAAATCGATGGGTGTGAGCCCCTATAAGAGTTCTTCTGCGATTTGGGATAAGGTATTTGTAACACCCGCATCCCAGGATAAGCACTAGGGAGTGTTACGCGTCGAATAAAAGAATGCACATGGCACTAATCAAAAATTTCAGCGGAAGTCTTTAACTTTATTCATAACAAAAGTTGTAGGATCTACAAAGTACAAAGATATTGCAACATCCAAGTTCTATTTGAAACTAGAAGTCTATGTCTTCGTCCGTCCAAAAATTTAGACTTCTATACTAGCTTCTTCCTTGTTCCATCCATGTCTAGCTATCTGCCACTACATGGTACCTAAGATGTGCGTCCAAAAGAAAAAGACAACATTTGGGGCTCAGCATAATGCTGGTGAGTTTCATAAACGTAGCAGTTCATATGTAATTAAATTTTGACTACAGTATCATATAAACATGTATATCCATGGCAGGGGTCACAGAATCAAGATCGGGAATGATCGTCCAAGCAACTAGGTCTATCTGTATGCATACTACCTATTTGTACGTGTCACATGGGCCCTCTTCCAAGATCGTATCTAACCCTTCAGGCCTCAACATTTATAGATACTAATGACAGTCAAATATACAATTTAATACAGAACAACACATCCCGTTCCATAAAAGTAATTGCCCAGTGTGAGAAAGACTCACCTCTGTCTTTTACTTGAATAATCTCAGGCAGAACCTTCACTAAAGGCCTTGATCCAACCCTAATCATGTATCGGGTTGCATTAATGCAAGGCTTTATATTATAAACATCTTCTATGTTATATAATTCTAAATTATACTTTCTCAGAGGTCAAAATGACCAAAATGCCCTTTATAGGCAATATAACTTTTCTGATGATAATATGAAGACGCGCATTCCTATAAGTAAACGCTCACTCCGGGATCGCCCAGTGAGGGATGCCAGGTCCCATTTGGGATTTATGCGACACCCTCGCTATGCCAGAAACCCCAGTGTACAGGCGCTTACCCTTCCGGTCCGCACGAACTTCTAAGTACCCGAATAGCTCGGTATATCTTACTAATTATCACAATTTGCACTTATATATACTTTATATAAAAACATGTTCTTTTGTTGAATATCATTACCCTTGCCCAAGCCTTTATACACTTGATGAGTGATTCTCATGACCGACCATGTAGGCGTTATCACGACCAGGAGGCGGAATTACTATGAGATATCACCCATATTTGTGTTTTAGTTTGGTGATGATCATGACCGACCGTATAGGCGTTATCACGACCAGGAGGCGGAATTACTATGATCAAAACACCAATTCCCAATTCCTTATAGATAGTCCAATACTTGATAATTATCTTTCAAAACCCTAATTTTGACGTAGTTCTCAAACTAACATCAAAACTCTTTTTATTATCAAATAAACTTAGGGCTTCTGTTCTTAATATCATATTATGATATACTTCAAAAGATGGGACCTTAATTCAATCCCGATCATTTAATTGTAGCAAAACAATGTCTAGAAAACCCTAATTTTAGCCCGTTCCTCAAATTCATACCAAACCTTTCCAAATCATGAAATAAACTTAGGGCTTTCTTAAAACATGTTATTTTAAGCTTACATACCAAAAATCAGACCTTAATTCCAAACAGATTCCTCAATTTTGAAGAATCATGCTCAAGAACCCTAATTTCGGATCTTTTCTAAAAAGCATATCTAGATGTTATGAATCATGAAATTGATTGAGGGATTTTGTAATACATACCTAATAACGACCCACTGCAGAAAAGTAGCTCCTAATACCTTCTAGATCAACCGATTTCAAGCTATGCACGTTCTTGAGGGTTTTTCGGGGTTTTCTAAGCTTTGATTCATGAACTAGCAATGAAATCCTATGAGTTAAGGCTTCTATTTATAGTGTGGGGTGTTAAATATGGTCTAGACACGTCCCATGGTGACTAAGGACCGGTTTTGACACGTTTCAAGGCTCAAAATGGCGGCTGAAACGGATAAAGACGAATATGGCCGACCCTGCAGCCCGTCGCGTATCGCGCCAACTCCCAGGGGATTCCTTCGCGATATGCGAGGCCCCCAACAGCACCATATTTCCGTTTTTAGCCCTTATGCTTTGGTTTGGTGCATTTCTAACCCTTATACTCTTAATGTATTATCATATTAAGCCTTAAAACATATTAGGATATATCCCTATATATTTCTAACTCTCGAGATACATAAAACGATGATTCTAATCACGTATATCATCACGTATTTACCCATTTTTTTAACTTTGCAACTACGTATTCACACATATCCCTATGCACATATACATATAACCCATATATAATATATATAACACATAAATATGTATTTCCTAATATTCTAACTTGTTAAACACGTAGAATATGCATAGTATTTGTATTAACTAACAATTACGCAATTACCTGAATCTTGGGATGTTACAGTATTCATCTTCACATCTTCTTAATACTCCATGGATGTTTAGCAAGATGATATGTAAACATAGGTTTCTATGGGGTTTAAAATTGGCTAAATTATGAGTTGAAATTAGTTGTAGGAGCTTTATACGTGTAGATGAGCCACAGATTCTACTTGCATGATGAAATTCTTGTAGAAATTAGTGGAACTTGTAGGTGGGTTACACACCATTTATAGAACTCGAAATTTATGTTGAATGTGTGTGTGGGTCTAGTTATTTAGACCTCAAGAATACAGAAGAATGAGCTAAAGATTATTAATTTGACCCAATCATGCGATTGGGAAAGTGTGTAAGCAAAGTTGGAATAAATTAGTATGTTAAATGTAAATGAGATAGATTAAGTAGTTGGTATGCACACCAAGAGTTTGTGAAAATGCCTCAAGGAAATAGTGAACTTGAAAGTATGGATTTTTGTCTAATTATAGTTAGTGAGGTATTTGAGAATCATGTATGATCATAGTGCGAATGGTTAAGCTAAATGCTTAAGTATTTATAGGTGATCAAGGAGGGAGTTCATGCCATTAAAGATGTGTAAAATGGAAGGCTCGAGGTAACACATAAATTGTTATAGTCTTATGTTACAAAGTATGCTATAAAGTAGTTTGATCTCAAGTGAGACTATAAATTTAGTTCGAGCATTATAATTGCCTATATTGTGATCGGTAACATAAGTTGAATGATGAAGTATGGTTTATGACCCATTTGGGGTAAGATAGATAATTCAAAGTGTGAATATAAAGTACGTTTTATGACCCGTTTGGGGGAAGATATATTCAAAGTGTTAATATAAAGTAAATGTTTTATGACCCATTTGGGGTAAGATATATAATTCAAAGTGTGCATATAAAGTATGTTTTGTGACCCGTTTGGGGTAAGATGGATTCAAAGTGTTTATATAAAGTATATGGTTTATGACCCATTTGGGGTAAGATAGATAATTCAAAGTGTGCATATTAAGTACGTTTTATGACCCGTTTGGGTTAAGGTGAATAAATCGATATGTGTTAACATAAAGTACGTTTTAAGAACTCGTTTGAGTTAAAGATGAATAAATCAAAGTGTGTGTTACTAAAGAATGACTATGACTTGTTTGGGTCAATGATGAATAACACCAAAGTGTGTTAGACAAAATGTGTTTTATGACCCGTTTGGGTAAGATGGAAAAACCAAGATGTGTTTATAATAAGAATGTTTAACGACCCGTTTGGGTAAGATGGATAAACCAAGATGTGTTTATACTAAGAATGTTTTATGACCCGTTTGGGTAAGATGGATAAACCAAAATGTGTTTATAATAAGAATGTTTTACGACCCATTTGGGTAAGATGGATAAACCAAAATGTGTTTATAATAAGAATGTTTTACGACCCGTTGGGGTAAGATGGATAACCAAGATGTGTTTATAATAAGAATTTATTATGACCCGTTTGGGTAAGAGGGATAAACCAAAATGTGTTTATATAAAGAATGTTTTATGACCCGTTTGGGTAAGGTAAGAGGGATAAACCACAATGTGTTTATATAAAGAATGTTTTATGACCCGTTTGGGTAAGAGGGATAAACCAACATGTGTTATATGAAGAATGTTTTATGACCCGTTTGGGTAAGATGGATAAACCAATATGTGTTTATATAAAGTATATGTTTTATGACTTGTTTAGGTAAGAAGGATAAACCAAAGTATGCGATGAAATAAAGTATGTTTTATGACCCGTTTTGGGTTAAGATAGATAAATCAAGGTATGTGATTAAATAAAGAATGTTTTATGACCTGTTTTGGGTTAAGATAGATAAATCAAAGTATGTTTTTATATAGTATGTTGAAAGCCCGGTTGGCTTAAGGTAGATGAATCTAAGAGTGTTTATAGAAAATGTATGAGTTCTTATACTTTAAGTGGCACCTTCGGGTGAAAGAATGCAACAAGTGTGATATATGTTTATGTGGAAAAAAAAAGAAGAGAATAATGATAAACCCAATAGTATGTTAAGGGTTGATATGCAAGTAGTGGTTAAGGTGAGACTTGGTTATGTTTTATCTTATCCATGTTATGAATGATTGGTAAGCTAAGATGGAATGTGGTAAATGTTATTTTAAGACGAGAATAAGAAGTGGAGTTAATAGTTGGCCTTTTTAAGGATGAATGATGGTGAAATGGGTCAACGGGTTGGGAATTCGTAATACTGAATACCATACGTTCTATCCGTAGAAATGGATGAAAATAAATATATCATTGTATGAATAATATCTTAGTTTAAGTATGGCCAAAAAGAATAAAAATGATTGGGATTTTTGCAGCACAAAGTGAAAATGCCAAAAAAATTGACTAAGTGAGATAAACTGACAAAATCTGTTATGATCCCTGGAAATTCACTTCCAAGCGTATCGCTTGGAAGTGATGAAGATGTAAGCGATACGTCTGGATCTCTGACGTGGCGTGAGAGATCCTTCGCGATACGCGATGGACCCAAGATTCGATCTTTTGTTGTTCTTCCTTTTCAAGGGAGGGTAGTTTGGGTTATTGGTTGTTTTTGTCACCAATACTAATATGTTACTGGTATTTGTGACAGGAAAGGAATGGGTCACGATCAGGCGAAGCTTTCGAAGAACCGAACACCAATGGGAGTATGTGTTAAAAATTTAATGAAGATGATGTTTAATTAAGTTGCATACTCTGATAAGGGGTTATATTCTAACCCAAACGGAGTTTTGGGATGACCATTGTTAAACCTTTTGGGTAAAACGTTGTTTTAGCTGGCGAAATTTTCTGGGACCGATTTTTCAAAGGTGTAATTTCCGCATTATAAGGATAGGGTGTTACATATTCAAGCGTGCCATGATTTTTGCTAAAAAAGAAGCGCATGCGAATTTCTTGACTGACCAGTTGAAAGGAAATCAACACTCAGCCCGCCTGACATTTTGGTCTTTAGATGGATGGGGAAACATGTGTGTGTTGACCTAACAAGGGTTTCCCCTCTCGTGGGCTTAGGGTGAGTACTTTCAAGCAAAAGAGTCATGCACAGTAATGTTATGATAACAAGATCTATGAATATAGTTTTTAAACATCGTGGGTTTGTTAGAGTATTTGGTATACTTCCATGTTGTGTTGTGTTAAACTTTGTCACGTTAGTGATGACTAGACTTCAACACCAGGTAACATAAATGGTGTATACTCCATATTATGTGGTGTAGTGTGGTGAAATATTATATTGTTTTTTATTTACTTTTATAAATATTAAAGTTAAATAGATTAGTAAGGTGTGACAAAGCAATTGGTGGATGCATGTAAGGGATTGGTGGGTGCATATTTGGCGCACAAGATTTTGGCGTGATATGTTTGGCGCACACAAGAGCTTGGGAGTTGACGCTCAACATTAACGGAAGTGAGGCATGGTCATGGCTCCGTGATTTCTTGCCACATAGACCACGCCAAACATTGACACATACCATACCAGATGTCCTTATAAAAAAGAATTAGCAGCGCAACTTTTTGCTAGTATGTCATTCTTCTATTTTCATGTAAACATTTAAGTGTTATCAATCACAATCACAATATGTAGTAAAAGATATATAAACTTTCATTAAACTTATATTATACTTCTATCAATTAATTAATTATTAAAACGTTTTATCAGTATTTTAATAAACAAGCAAACACACCGACATACTCTTTTATATGTGATATTATCTTGGAATAAAAAACGGTTCTCCGTTTGCTTTATTCTGGTTATGGAAAGCCAATAATTTGCATCATCACCAACACACTGAAGCTGCTGTGCCAGTTGCTTCAACTTTATATGACGTGTCCTCTAGCTTATTAATCTACTACTTTTAGAAAACTACCTTTTTCTATTCTTGCCTTTTTTAGGGCAACCTCTTATTATCCTATAGCATGTCGTGTAACATTTCAAACAAATAATAGACTACATATATCTATTGATTATTGAGTGTGAAATAAAAAGTGACTTCATATATCTATCATTTTTTAAAATGGTTTTAGTTTATATAATTTATCCATTATACGACTTGAAATTATAAGTAAACCCTAATTAACTTAATGGGTCCGTAGGCTCATACTAATCTAATATATTCCAATAATCCATCGTAATTAAAGCGATAGGAAATCAGACGCTTAGACTGAAAAACAATAGAAACATAAAGATATTAATAACAACTAAAAAAAAGAGATAGGGTACGATATGATGTAGTATTGTTTTAGCAATAAAATTGAAAAGAAAATATGCCCCACACTCGTTACCCGACTTAGGAGCACATATTACACTCTACCTTTACACATTATCTTAAGAATATCGTATTCGAATAATACATGAGGAATTCTCATTTAAATTATATTAGTGTGATTTTTCAAATGTTGGACTATAATTTTAATACAAGTCCAAAAATACGATGTTGAAGTGCAAATCATTTTATGGATTTAGTGTACAAATTAATTAACTTGAGGGACTCCATTTGTAACCTAGACAAAAGTTCAAAGTCAAACCGAGAAATAGTCCAACGTTTATGTACCGTCTGTCTGCTCACAAATGTGCAAAACGACTCTTCAAGTAGAGAGGGAGCAAAGAAATCAAGCAACTTAAGGCAGGTTGAAACTAGTTTTCATCATTCACATTAATTAACATTCACACTTATCGAAGATTGGTAAGCCTTTTTGTAACATACGCTATAAGTGGGTTTTTGAGCCAGAAATATGATCAGTTTCTAGAAATTTGTATGTTGTTTACATACGGTGACTAGAACTTGTTAGCTAAGTTTAGTATCATAGGATATACAAAATGCAACTTAATTGTTCAAGTTGTACCATGTACTTCTCTATTAATTAAAAGACATCTATGTTGTTATTTTAGTGTAATTAAGGATTGACTATTAATTGATCGGACCTTTAACTTATATTGGTCGGGTTCGGTGGTGCGGGGTAGTGCATGCCCGTATCGATAAGGTTAGGGGGATCCAGGGGGTTCGGGGGCAGCGCACCCGAAAGAGCGGGGTCAAAGGGGCGGTAGCCCCTGACGGGGTCCAAGGGACAACAATTTTGAAAATTAACTTATAAATTTCACATGAACTAGTAGTGTAATTTTAATGAAGTTCAATCCAAATTTGATATTGCAGTTATCTCCGAGGACGCTCATCTCCTAAATCTACGATCATCATCATTTTTGTAAAACACGGTTCAAAATTTTGTCTCTGCAAAATTCAAAAATCTATATGTTTGTCTCAATCGTATCGGATTGATTTTCTCTAGTGAACCACGAGAATATTCAATCTGAAAATAATTCACGGTTTTAAGATTATCCAAGATACCAACAATCTATGATAATTTTAACTAAGGTGTTGTTTGTTTTTTCAGAGGTAAAACGTCTGCAGTCTTAGAACCACATCTGTAGACATCTGCAGAAGCAGAGGTGGACCAAACCTCTACAGTCTGTAAGAAGAAGACTGTTTGTTTTTTTAACTTCTGTAGACTGTTAAACTAAACTGAAATTTAAATAAACCAGTTTTTAAGCTTAAAAAGAGTTTTTCAACATTGGAATTTAAATAATATTCATAATGTTGGAACTTTTAATAAGTGTGACTGACGCCATCAAATCTATTCTCGAATAATTCAGTTGAAGAATCCATTGTGATTTGATTCAGAGACGCGGGTTGTGATGCTCGAGGCTTGCAAGTTTGGACCGAAGACGTTTTCTTGAAAAGTCAACCGTTCGGGTCAACGGTCAACGTAAAAGTCAACGGAAGTTCGGTTCGAGCAAGTCAAGCTTCATATTAATTAAATCATCTTTGATTTAATTAATAATAATTATGTCTTTTGTTTATTTGTATTTGCTTATTTTTATGTGTGTTAGCTAGTTAGTGGGCTAGTGAGCATATGGGCTCTCTATAAATAGGAAGGGATAGCTTCATTTGTTAGATGATGAATAATGGATGAATAATGAGTGATGTGAGCTATCATTCTAGAGAGAGAGAGTCACACATTGGGTTTGAGCTCAACCCAATGTGACCATGGATTTCCAATGACGAGTTGGTAATCATTCGGTTCGTTGTAATCTTTCGACAATAATCAATGAATCGTTTGATTTTATTATTTCTTGTCATTTATTCTCTTTGATTCTCTTCATCCCAATGAAGACAGTTTCCTCGAGATTGCCGTGTAAGAAGGCATTTTTCACGTCCAATTGATTAATATCCCATTTGTTTGCAAGAGCAATGCTGAGGACAGTGCGAATAGTGGCGGGTTTTACCACTGGGCTAAACGTCTCCTGACAGTCAACTCCAACCTGCTGAGACCTGCCATCACAAACAAGACGCGCTTTGTAGCGCTCAAGGGACCCGTCAGAGCGGGTCTTATGTTTAAATAACCATATGCATCGAACAATGTTCATCTCAGGGGAACGAGGTACAAGCTCCCACGTCTTATTGTCAATAAGGGCAGTAAATTCTTCTGTCATGGCATGGTACCAAACCGGGTTGGCTAAGGCATCACGGGGGGTTTTGGGTAGAGGTTCAAATGCCGCGGAAGTGGTGGTATGAAGGTTGAGGGGAAACCTCGGTTTTGATATACCGGACATGCTGCGGGTATGAATAGTACGAGGTGGTGGGGGAGGAGGGGAGGACCCGTCATCGGAGGACGGGGCTGTGTTGGGAAACGGGGAGGCAGAAGCGGGTAAAGGAATGTTAGGAGATGAGGGATTAGTTGGTGAAGTGGGGGAAAAATCAGTAGCGGAGGGAGAGGTTGGGTGGCTGGGTGTTTGTGTAGAATGGGAGGAGAGGCTTGATGGAGTTGGGCTATCGGTGGTTGGGTCAGTGGTTGGGCCGACATTTTGGGGTGTAGGGGAGGGGGCGGTGTGTTGTTGGGTAGGTGGGTATTGTGGGCTGAGGGTGTGGAATCGGCCCAGAATGTGGGATGGAGGTCGGATGAATCTGTGGATTGAGGGTGGGTGTCGGATTTGAAATTTTGGAGAAACGGGAAATGGTGTTCATCAAAAACTACATGACGGGACACGAGAATGCGACGGGTGGCGATGTCGTAACATTTGTAGCCACGGTGATTGGTCGGGTGACCAAGGAAGACACATGGTGTGGATCGTTTTTGGAGTTTGTTTATGGTAGTGGGGGGAAACAAGGGGTAGCAGAGACATCCGAAAGTTTTGAGGTGGGTGTAAGTGGGGTGTTTTTGGTAAAGGAGAAAGGTGGGGGTGTGGTTTTCTTTGGTTTTGGAGGGGAGAATATTGTGAATATAGGTGGCATGTTGTAGAGCATGAGGCCAAAAGGTTAAGGGGACCGAGGCATGGGTGAGGATTGTGCGAACGATGTTATTGATGGATCGGATTTTTCGTTCGGATTTCCCGTTTTGAGGGGAGGTGTGCGGGCAAGAGAAACGGAAAACCATATCATTTGTGGCGCAAAATTCATGGAATTGTTTGTTGTTATATTCCGTTCCGTTATCGCACTGGAGGGATTTTATTTTGTAGTGGAATTGGGTGTGAACATGTTGGTAAAAGTTTTAAAAGATGGTGAAGACCGATGACTTCATAGATAACGGAAAAGTCCACAAATAATTAGTAAAATCATCCAAAAATAACACGTAATATTTGTGTCCTCCCGAGCTTGTGACCGGGGAGGTCCACAAGTCACTATGAACGATATCAAAGGGGGCCGTTGTAACAGAAACAGAATCATCAAATGGAAGTTTAATATGTTTCCCCAAGACACAAGATTGACATAATGTGGTGTCTGAAAATTTAGTTACATCAATAGCATGTGATTTATTTAATAAACGTAATAAAGATAAGCCCGGGTGTCCCAACCGGGAATGCCAAAGATCCTGTGAAACAGCAACAAAGGAAGACGGACTCTTATTAGATGAAAAAGTAGACATCAAGGTGTAAAGCTCTCCGGTGCTATCACATCGGAGGAGTGGTGTCCGCGTCCGGTAATCCTTCACAAGAAAACCAAATCTATCAAATTCAATAGATATGTTATTATCACGGGTTAATTGTCTAACAGATAAGAGGTTCTTGACAAGGTACGGGGAAATAAGGACATTGTTTAATTTGAATGGCGGGTAGGGAGGTGGTAAAGTGGTGGAGACGGTGGCGTGGATGGGTAGTTTGTTACCATTGCCAACGACAATAAAATTCGACCGACCATTATTAATATAAGAGGGAAGTGTACCTGAATGATTCGCCATATGGTGAGTTGCTCCGGTGTCAAGGACCCAAGCGGCATCCGGTTGTAATGTCTGTGTAGCCGCCGCTTGACCGATGTTGGTGTAGTACCCGTCAAAGACAGTGTATGCCTGAGGAGGTGCGCCTAGTATACCCGGGGCCGAGGAAGGTGGGGGTCCACCGCGACCCATAGGAGGCTGACTGTCACACCCCGGTCAACGGTTTCGGGTGTGAGCGAGAATGGAATCATAGTCGAGGATACATAGAACACTTCTAATAATTTAAAAACTTCATAAAACATTAATTCGTTTCATTGCAGCGGAAAGAGTAGTGGAAACATTAATGTCTTACATATTTTGAAAACATAAGTCTTAAACGATTATTAAAAGCATAAAATGGTTAAGCTGGATAATTGGGACTATGACTCCAAGGACAGGTCCGTTAGCATTTGTGAGCTCCATTTGCATGTCTTCAAGGTAGTCTCGTCAATTACCTAAGAAATCATGAATGTAAAACGGGTCAACATAAAGTTGGTGAGGTTCACAGGTTTCGGACTCGATAGTTAAACAGTTGTAAATAGTTGTAAAACAGTTTCGGTATACTTAAATATTATCAGGGTTTATTGTTGTTGTTGTATGATCTCACCTGAACCTTGATTTCAAATACTAACAGTTTACCCACCCGGCATCTCTTGCCCAGAGATGTTAAACAGTGCAGAATAACTGACGTGTACCCCCAGACAATCCGGAGTCAGAACTGGAGCTACCAGTTAGGGTAGGGTTGTCAACCCAAATAGATCTACTCACTAGCTATCGTTTCGTACAGAACTAATTGAAATCAATTAATGATGGGATTTTCGGTTGTACAAACGTTTATAACGATAATGTACCAAGTTGGGCAATCAGTAAGAGAACAAGTAGTCATACGGCTAACAAGTAAACCATAATATCAAGTAAAAAGCATTTAATCAGTTTTCATGATTTCTCCCCCAAGTATAAAACAGTTAAAAGGAAAAGGGGCCGTGAAACTCACAGTTTTAGCAGATAAGCGGTATTTAAGCAGCAAAGGACGGTAGCACGTAACGTCCTAAATAATTAAATAGCACATGCATAAGGTCTATGATCATTTGAGTAACATAAGTCACCCAAGTGATACCGGTCAAGTCTTGACGATTTAAGTCCGTTTGTATTATCGAAAACTCGTTATCTTGTATTTATTTATTAAATACATTTATGGTTATTTATATTTGTGTCCAATAAATATAAACAAATAATCATCTTCAATAATTCGACCAAGTCTTGAACATTGAGTAAAAAAAAGATATAATAATGTTTATTATTATTTTCACAAGTTCGAATAATTATTTTAATTAAATAATTACTTAGTCGATTTTGTTAATCTTGCAAGTTATAATTATTTTGAATAATTACGATTAACAATTATTTAGTGAATAAAACAAAGTTTAAGTTTCCTTGCAAATAATTATTTGTCAAAATAATTATTAACGTTTGTTTTATTTATAAAACATAAACCTTTAAGGAAAACATTTAAGGTTTTAAACGTTTAATCATTTTCAAAGGTGAGTTAATATTTCAAGTTCATGAAATATTATATAGAAAAATGTTGATAAAAATATTTATGGCGACGCTTGGATTTATAACGTTCGATTTATAAAACTTGACTTTTATTTAAAATCTCCAACGAACGTTGGTTCATTTTGGATGCTTTGTTTTTATCAAAGTAACATTAAAAGTCCTTGTAAATATTTTAAACAAATGATTTGTCTTGGTTTATTTTTATAAAAATCTTTTATGAAAATATTTATCTTCAAAAAGAATCTTTTTATAAAATGTCCATTTCTAGCAAGTTTTAAGAAAGATTAAAACTTGTAATAAATCCAAGTATTTATGTCAAATTAATCATTTGACATAAATATTATTCTTATCAAATCTAGCATTTATTTTTATTCTTTTTGTCCAATCATTTAATCATTAGTAACACATTAAATATGTTACTTGACTTATTTTTAAGAAGTATATTCTTTTTGTTTTAGTCATAGGTTACACATGTAACTTTTATTTAAATAAGTCCATGATTCTTAGTTTATATATTTGTTTATTATCATTTATGTAATAAGTTAACAAAATATAACATGGATTATATTGTTAGTTAATATTTTCAATAAATAACATGAATTAATAAAATCAACCAACATATTTATGTTGGGACCAATTATATATTTAAATGCAATCACTAACACCTTTGTGTTAGGACAAGAAAATAAATACAATCACTAACACATTTGTGTTAGGACATGGAAATGTAAATAACAATCACTAACACATTTGTGTTAGGACAAAGAATATAAATAACAATCACTAACACATTTGTGTTAGGACAAATAAATATAAACATGTATAGATTTGTTAGTTAACATTTTATATGAAGAGGCTTGAGGTTTTGTTAAAATCAACTAACATATGAAATCAAGATTTCATATATGCAAGATTCTTGGTGCACACTCATTACTTTCTTTTGATTTCACAAGTGTGTTTCACCACACCCCTTGGCTATTTTAAGTCTCCAAGACACCAAGTAAAGGGTGCTAGATCTTGAAAGAAAGGAGGTTAAAGAGAGAGTTTTGTTAGTTGATCATAACAAAATGCAAGCATTCTTTGTTCATAGATTTTTAGGTTTTAGTTGTCAAGACTTGAAGGTTTCTTGGGTGGTTAAGCATGTGAGAAACATAGGTGAAATGAGTTTAGAAAACTCACAAGAAAAGATGGAGAGAAAAATGGGTGGTGGTGGCGGTTTCCGGCGGCGGAGTGGCGGAGCAACGGTGGTCCGGCGGTGGTTGGCCGGCGGCGGACGGTGGTTGGCGGTGGAGTGTGGGCCGGCTAGGGAGAAAGAGAGGGAGAGTGTTGTGTTGCTTGGTTGGGTGCAAGGAGACCAAGCTCCCTTAACCTCCTTTTTATACTTAAAAGTGGATTTATTAACCTTTGGTTAATTGTGTGTTGTCAACACCACAATTAACCAACTAATTCTCTTGAGTAGGCTACTAATTTTATAAGTTTTATAAAAATTCTAGGAGCTTTTATAAAATAAAGAGGTGTTAGGAGTTTATAAAAATCTCAACTTTTTAAAATATAATCCAATTACATTTAATCCAATTGAGTAATGATTTTTATTTTTATAAACGTTGATGGTCCAAGTTTTATAAAAATATAAGTGGTTAAAGATTGGTTAAGTTTTATAAAGAAAAACTTATAAATATTGTGGGCTTTAACAAATAATTGAATTTGTTAAGAATTGGGCCAAAGCCCATTTAATTTTATTTAGAAGGATGGGCCGAAGCCCATGTTGGCTTGCGATGGGGACTGGGCCGAGGCCCAGTGGGTGTTCTCGAGATAGGTTGGGCCGAAGCCCAATCGGGTTGTAAAGGCGGATTGGGCCGAAGCCCAATCGGGTTTGGTTTGCGGGCCGCGAAGAAAAGAAAAGAAGAATTGGGCCGGTTCGGCCCAATGGGTTTCGGGCCTCGGGTCGGGTTTCTGAGTTTGGGGTTTTACTCGACTAGTTGTCACGAGTGTTCGGTTAAATTTTTGGGTCGATCGGAGTTATTTTGGGCTTAATGGGCTTACCAGGCCCAATAGGCTAAATGGTTTGGATATCGGCTAAGTCTTGACAACGTAACACTTGTTTTAAGTTCGTAAAACGTTTTAAGTTCATGAAATGACTTAACAGTTTCGGATCGTTTTGATAAAATATAAAATGTCAAATTTTATATTTATTTTCTCATTGTTGAAATTCCACCGTTAATATACGAAAGACGCATTATTTTACGTACGTATATATTTGGTTTAATGTGGAATCGAAGTCGATTAATCATTTAACTATCACGGTTAATCATGTATTAAAGCAGTAAATCACATAACTATTACGTAATTTAAAAGTCAACGGAAGTCAACGGAGAGAGGTTTGACCTGATTCGGACGGGTTGTCACATTCTCCCCCAGTTAGAAGAATTTCGTCCCGAAATTCAGTTCTTGGTTACTGGTGGACTGCGACGTTCTCAAACAGACGTGGATACTTCCGGCGCATTTGATCCTCGCGTTCCCACGTATACTCTGGGCCTCGTCTAGAGTTCCATCGTACCTTTACTATGGGAATGCGGCTATGCTTCAGCTGTTTGATTTCTCGATCAAGTATCTCCACGGGTTCCTCAATGAAGTGTAAGGTTTCGTCCACTTGAATCTCATCAAGAGGAACGATGAGCGTTTCATCAGATAAGCATTTCTTAAGATTACAGACATGAAAGACATTGTGAACGCTGCTTAGCTCGGCAGGCAGGTTCAAACGATAAGCTACTGGTCCGATGGTTTCAGTGATTTCAAAGGGACCAATGTAACGAGGGTTGAGCTTTCCTCGTTTGCCGAACCGGATGACACCTTTCCAAGGTGATACCTTTAGCATGACACGATCACCCTTTTTGAAGGCCAAGGGTTTTCGTCGGTTGTCGGCGTAGCTCTTTTGCCTGTCTCGGGCAGCTCTCAGGCGATCTCGGATCCGGAAGATTAATTCAGTCGTTTCAAAGATTAGCTCGGGTCCAGTCAACTGACTGTCGCCAACCTCATTCCAGCAGAGCGGGGATCTGCACTTTCTCCCATAAAGTGCTTCGAAAGGAGCGGCTTGGATGCTGGTGTGATAACTATTGTTATACGAGAATTCGGCAAGAGGGAGGTGCTCGTCCCACTTAGGTCCGAAATCTATCACACATGCTCTCAGCATATCCTCAAGCGTTTGGATCGTTCTCTCACTTTGGCCATCTGTCTGTGGATGGTAGGCAGTACTCATATCGAGTCGAGTACCCAAAGCTTTCTGTAGAGATTTCCAGAAATGTGCGGTGAATCGACTGTCTCGGTCGGATATGATGGATTTGGGCACGCCGTGGCGCGAGACGACTTCCTTTATGTAAAGTTTGGCTCGCTTATCCATCTTATCCTTCTCATTGACCGGTAAGAAGTGTGCTGACTTCGTTAATCGATCGACTATCACCCAGATAGCGTCATATCCTGATCTGGATTTAGGCAATTTCGTGATAAAGTCCATGGAAATTTCTTCCCATTTCCATTCGGGGATTACTGGTTGAGTCAACAATCCAGAGGGCTTCTGGTATTCGGCTTTGACCTTTGAACATGTTAAGCATTTGCCGACATAGGTGGCTATCTCGGCTTTCATGTTAGGCCACCAGAACTGTTTCTTCAGACCGTGATACATCTTGTCTGAGCCAGGATGAATGGAATATCTGGACTTGTGAGCTTCATCGAAGATCAATTGTCTAAGTCCTCCATAGACAGGTACCCATAGCCTATCCATGAAGACCTTGGTTCCATCAGATTTCTCTTCTAGCTGCTTCTCCATTCCACGTAAACCTTCTTCAGTTAGGTTTTCCGGTTTCATGGCTTCAATTTGTGCGTTGCGCACTTGAGAATTAAGGTTCGAGTGGATGGTCATGCCTAATGCTCGGACGCGGCGAGGTTTGGCATGTTCTTTCCTGCTTAAGGCATCGGCTACGACGTTAGCTTTGCCTGGATGATAACGAATCTCGCACTCGTAATCATTTAGCAGTTCCACCCATCGGCGTTGTCTCATATTCAATTCCTTCTGATTGAAAATATGCTGGAGGCTCTTATGATCGGTGAATATGGTACATTGGGTACCATAAAGATAGTGCCTCCAGATTTTGAGAGCAAAGACGACGGCTCCGAGTTCTAAGTCATGAGTGGTATAATTCTTCTCGTGAATTTTCAATTGTCGTGATGCGTATGCGATGACTTTCTCTCGTTGCATCAATACACACCCTAAACCTTGATGCGAGGCATCGCAGTAGACAACGAAGTCTTCGATTCCATCAGGTAGTGACAGAATCGGGGCATCACAAAGCTTCTGCTTCAGTAACTGAAATGCTGCTTCAGTCTTGGCATCCCATATAAATTTCTTATCTTTCTGGGTCAGGGCGGTGAGTGGCTGGGCTATCTTCGAGAAGTTCTCGATAAATCGGCGGTAATAGCCAGCAAGACCTAAAAATTGTCGAATCTCGGTTGGAGTCGTTGGCGTGCTCCAATCCTTGATTGCCTCAATTTTTGTGGGATCCACGTGGATTCCTCGATCATTGATCACATGGCCCAGAAAGTGAACTTCGCGAATCCAAAAGTCACATTTGGAAAATTTCGCGTAGAGTTCTTCCTTCTTCAGCAACTCCAGAATAAGTCTCAGATGTTGTTCGTGTTCTTCCTTACTACGGGAGTAGATAAGGATGTCGTCAATGAACACGATAACGAACTTATCCAGGTAGGGTTTGCATACGCGGTTCATCAGGTCCATGAACACTGCAGGTGCGTTTGTCAAACCAAATGGCATTACGAGGAACTCATAATGGCCATAGCGTGTTCTGAACGCTGTCTTCGAAATGTCTTCATCTCTAACCCTGAGTTGATGGTATCCTGATCTTAGGTCGATCTTGGAGTAGAAGCTCGACCCTTGAAGTTGGTCAAACAGGTCGTCGATCCTAGGAAGCGGGTAACGGTTCTTCACAGTCAGCTTGTTCAGTTCCCGGTAATCGATGCACATCCGGAAGGTTCCATCTTTCTTCTTGACAAATAGCACGGGTGCTCCCCACGGAGAGTGGCTTGGTCGGATGAAGCCTTTATCTAGCAATTCTTGCAATTGGCTAGATAACTCCTGCATCTCGGAAGGTGCCAGACGATACGGAGATCTAGCTACGGGGGCGGCACCTGGTGCCAAGTCAATGCGAAACTCCACTTGTCGTGTCGGCGGTAAACCTGGCAAGTCTTCGGGAAAGACTTCCGGGTATTCGCGGACAACGGGAACATCTGCTATGTTCTTCTCCTTTGGTTTCTTCTCAGTTACGTGTGCTAGGATGGCCTGACATCCTTTACGAAGGAACTTTCGTGCCTTCATACTAGATATGAGGTTTAGTTGGGTTCCACTCTTCTCGCCTTGTACGTTTAGAGTGTTGCCATCTTCGAGTGGCATCCTAACTAATTTCTCATGGCACACGATTTCCGCACGGTTCTTAGATAACCAGTCCATGCCTATGATAACATCAAAACTTCCTAGTTCTACAGGCATCAAATCAATGCTGAAGGGATGATCGGAGAGTTCTAATGAGCAATTGGGATAAATAATGCTAGTTTCTACTAATTCTCCGTTTGCTAATTCTACTGTGAACTTAGTGTCTAAGGCAACAGGGGTAATTTCGAGTAATTGACCAAATTCGGTAGACACAAAGCTCCTATCAGCACCAGTATCGAATAAAACGGAAGCATAATGATTGTTTAGTAGAAACGTACCCGTCACCGTGTTGGGGTCACGGCGAGCCTCTCCGGCATTGATTACAAAGGCTCTTCCTCTAGCCTGATTCGGGTCCTGGTTTCCTGCCTTCGGGCAATCCTTCTTGTAGTGCCCGGTGGTTCCGCAACCGTAACAGGTGCGCTTCGGACAGTCTCGTGCTACGTGCCCTTTCGTCTTGCATATGTTGCAGTAGACGTTGCCACAATCAAGTGTGTGGTGGAGATTGCACTTGTTGCACAGAGGTGCTCCACCGTTGTATCCAGTCTTTCGGACAACATGGGCAGGGGTAGTAGCAGCAAAGACCTTCACAGTTTCAGCTTCCTTGGCAGGGGCCTTATCATCGCGGTTCCTCCAGAATCCGCGTTTCCGCTTGTTATCAGGCTTCTTGTTGGTGGAAGGAGTGGTACTGGTTTCAGGGGCCTTGTTCTCAGACTTCTTCTTGTCAAGGTTCACACCTTGACGGTTGGCTTGGTAAATCAGGTTGTGTGCCAGGCGCACAGCATCCTGAAAAGTCTGAGGATTCGAGGAAAGGACATTTCCCTGAATATGGGGTGCAAGTCCCCAGATGTACCGTTCAATCTTCTTGTAGAGAGGAGTGATCATGGTTGGACAGAGATGAGCGAGCTCACGGAACCTCTTAGTATAGCCGGCAACGTCGGCTCCGTTCATGGTGAGGTTCCAGAATTCAGCTTCGAGCTTCTGAAGCTCTTCTCTTGGGCAGTACTCATCGCGAAGCAGCTGTTTGAGCTCGTCCCAAGTCATGGCATAGGCCAAATCAGTCCCCATAGCATCGGCATGGGAGTTCCACCAGGTCAGAGCGCTATCAGTCAAAGCGCAGGTGGAATACTTGACCATGTACTGCTCGGGGCAGTTGCTTATGCGGAAGACGGACTCCATTTTCTCAAACCAGCGAACTAACCCAACAGCGCCTTCAGAACCCTTGAAATTTGAGGGTTTGCAGTTCATAAAGTCCTTGTATGAACATTCACGGGGGCCTGCAATTGTTAGATTGAAACGTTGAATACAATTTAGGAAAATTGTAATCGGGTGTTTTTCTAACATTGGTTAATTCGTACTTACCGCGCGCCCCATTGTCGTTTTGACGCTGGGCTTCCGCAGCGGCAACAGTTTCTGCTACGCGATTAGCAATCATCTCCTCGATTTCCTCGGGAGTCATAGGGGGAGGAGGTGGAGGAGGTGAAGAGTTCCTGGTGGTTCGGCGTCTCGGTGGCATGATTTTGCTTTAAGTTACAATTGTCAACATAAAGAAAAATTTAGATAATATGTAAATGGGGTTATTACATGCTCGAGAATAACTGCCACGACATACATCAACTGCCAAAACATTTTCACGCAACACAACCAAGAACATAAGATAGGAATGGTGAAGTGATACAACATGTCGTAACAATATAATTACACAATCACAACATAACTATAACATGAACATAACATAAACATACACATGAATCGTAACATAACAAAAGATTTTTCCCATAGCATAATCATCGGAATTCATACATCAAGTTTGTTACCATATTACAGATAAAACACATCCAAAATAACAAGTTTGCATCGTGGGCTCGCAGTCCCAATCCTGACTAATGCTAACATGTTTCATCCATAAAATGGCTATCAAAAGTTACTAGGTCTCATCTACCTAGAATGCTGGTGGGGGTGGTGGAGGTCCTGGGGGCATGAAGAAGACCGGTGGTCTCTGGGTCAAGGCCTGGAGAGTGGCGAGAAGTCGTCCGGAGACGAACTCCAAAGCAGAGACTCTCCCCTGCAATCTCTCGTGCGAGAGAAGCAGATCAGTCGTGGCCATGCTGACCCCAGTCATGTGGGCATGGAGGGACTCCATGGCGCCGTCAGTGGCGCGCATGCGCCCGGTCAGCTCAGCCATCTGGTTCCTGAGGTGAAACACCTCAGTGGCTGCAGGTAGCTGACCGATATCGGCGTTCAGCTCCCCCAGATCGGCCTCAAGGCGTCTCAAACGAGCCACCAGTAATGGAACGGTGTCAGGGATGGGCTCGTGAGTAAAGGGCGAGATACCCAGAGGCACTCGGCGGAAGGGATCAGGAAGTGAGGACTCTCCCCGATCATAACAGCTCGGGAACTCCTCGATGATCCGCCAGTGCTGGATCTGGTCGGGTATCCAGGCGAGGTGGGGTAGGTCGAACACCTGGCGCCGCTTGGGCGCGGGCTCACCAGAGGTACGTCGGACCTCCCTAGTCCGGGATGGGCCAGCTGCCCGCCCCGGGGTAAATCCCCGTCTGCCGCCACCAGGCGTGGCGACAAAGGTCTTCACAGACCGATCTCGGCCTGCGAAGGGGTCGGCGGAGCTAGTGGCATCCGCAGTGGCTGCACCGCCAGTAGTGGCGGTGGGAGCAGGGTGGTCGGGGGTGTCGTCGGAGGTCCTACGCCTGATAGGACTCAAGAAACCTGCTGGTATAGGGTTCGGGCGTATGACTCCCACAGTGGCGCCCTCTGTCTCGGGGCTGGAAGGGATGTAGTCTTCGGGTGATGGCGTATACTCAACACTGGGCTCCTCCTCAGAATCGGCAACGCAAATGACCTCTTTCGAAGCCATCACTGCGAAAATATTCCAAAAAGGAACTGTGTCAGTAACATCATGGTAACGTGGTAACACATAAGTAAACATAAGTAAACATAGGAGGTCTTGACATGCAAATGGTCGCTTCGGAGTGGGTTATAGTCCAGGCTTGGTTTCCGTTTTGTTTTGTTTGTTTGTTTATCCTGGTTCGCTATAACCACGGCTCTGATACCAATCTGTCACACCCCGGTCAACGGTTTCGGGTGTGAGCGAGAATGGAATCATAGTCGAGGATACATAGAACACTTCTAATAATTTAAAAACTTCATAAAACATTAATTCGTTTCATTGCAGCGGAAAGAGTAGTGGAAACATTAATGTCTTACATATTTTGAAAACATAAGTCTTAAACGATTATTAAAAGCATAAAATGGTTAAGCTGGATAATTGGGACTATGACTCCAAGGACAGGTCCGTTAGCATTTGTGAGCTCCATTTGCATGTCTTCAAGGTAGTCTCGTCAATTACCTAAGAAATCATGAATGTAAAACGGGTCAACATAAAGTTGGTGAGGTTCACAGGTTTCGGACTCGATAGTTAAACAGTTGTAAATAGTTGTAAAACAGTTTCGGTATACTTAAATATTATCAGGGTTTATTGTTGTTGTTGTATGATCTCACCTGAACCTTGATTTCAAATACTAACAGTTTACCCACCCGGCATCTCTTGCCCAGAGATGTTAAACAGTGCAGAATAACTGACGTGTACCCCCAGACAATCCGGAGTCAGAACTGGAGCTACCAGTTAGGGTAGGGTTGTCAACCCAAATAGATCTACTCACTAGCTATCGTTTCGTACAGAACTAATTGAAATCAATTAATGATGGGATTTTCGGTTGTACAAACGTTTATAACGATAATGTACCAAGTTGGGCAATCAGTAAGAGAACAAGTAGTCATACGGCTAACAAGTAAACCATAATATCAAGTAAAAAGCATTTAATCAGTTTTCATGATTTCTCCCCCAAGTATAAAACAGTTAAAAGGAAAAGGGGCCGTGAAACTCACAGTTTTAGCAGATAAGCGGTATTTAAGCAGCAAAGGACGGTAGCACGTAACGTCCTAAATAATTAAATAGCACATGCATAAGGTCTATGATCATTTGAGTAACATAAGTCACCCAAGTGATACCGGTCAAGTCTTGACGATTTAAGTCCGTTTGTATTATCGAAAACTCGTTATCTTGTATTTATTTATTAAATACATTTATGGTTATTTATATTTGTGTCCAATAAATATAAACAAATAATCATCTTCAATAATTCGACCAAGTCTTGAACATTGAGTAAAAAAAAAGATATAATAATGTTTATTATTATTTTCACAAGTTCGAATAATTATTTTAATTAAATAATTACTTAGTCGATTTTGTTAATCTTGCAAGTTATAATTATTTTGAATAATTACGATTAACAATTATTTAGTGAATAAAACAAAGTTTAAGTTTCCTTGCAAATAATTATTTGTCAAAATAATTATTAACGTTTGTTTTATTTATAAAACATAAACCTTTAAGGAAAACATTTAAGGTTTTAAACGTTTAATCATTTTCAAAGGTGAGTTAATATTTCAAGTTCATGAAATATTATATAGAAAAATGTTGATAAAAATATTTATGGCGACGCTTGGATTTATAACGTTCGATTTATAAAACTTGACTTTTATTTAAAATCTCCAACGAACGTTGGTTCATTTTGGATGCTTTGTTTTTATCAAAGTAACATTAAAAGTCCTTGTAAATATTTTAAACAAATGATTTGTCTTGGTTTATTTTTATAAAAATCTTTTATGAAAATATTTATCTTCAAAAAGAATCTTTTTATAAAATGTCCATTTCTAGCAAGTTTTAAGAAAGATTAAAACTTGTAATAAATCCAAGTATTTATGTCAAATTAATCATTTGACATAAATATTATTCTTATCAAATCTAGCATTTATTTTTATTCTTTTTGTCCAATCATTTAATCATTAGTAACACATTAAATATGTTACTTGACTTATTTTTAAGAAGTATATTCTTTTTGTTTTAGTCATAGGTTACACATGTAACTTTTATTTAAATAAGTCCATGATTCTTAGTTTATATATTTGTTTATTATCATTTATGTAATAAGTTAACAAAATATAACATGGATTATATTGTTAGTTAATATTTTCAATAAATAACATGAATTAATAAAATCAACCAACATATTTATGTTGGGACCAATTATATATTTAAATGCAATCACTAACACCTTTGTGTTAGGACAAGAAAATAAATACAATCACTAACACATTTGTGTTAGGACATGGAAATGTAAATAACAATCACTAACACATTTGTGTTAGGACAAAGAATATAAATAACAATCACTAACACATTTGTGTTAGGACAAATAAATATAAACATGTATAGATTTGTTAGTTAACATTTTATATGAAGAGGCTTGAGGTTTTGTTAAAATCAACTAACATATGAAATCAAGATTTCATATATGCAAGATTCTTGGTGCACACTCATTACTTTCTTTTGATTTCACAAGTGTGTTTCACCACACCCCTTGGCTATTTTAAGTCTCCAAGACACCAAGTAAAGGGTGCTAGATCTTGAAAGAAAGGAGGTTAAAGAGAGAGTTTTGTTAGTTGATCATAACAAAATGCAAGCATTCTTTGTTCATAGATTTTTAGGTTTTAGTTGTCAAGACTTGAAGGTTTCTTGGGTGGTTAAGCATGTGAGAAACATAGGTGAAATGAGTTTAGAAAACTCACAAGAAAAGATGGAGAGAAAAATGGGTGGTGGTGGCGGTTTCCGGCGGCGGAGTGGCGGAGCAACGGTGGTCCGGCGGTGGTTGGCCGGCGGCGGACGGTGGTTGGCGGTGGAGTGTGGGCCGGCTAGGGAGAAAGAGAGGGAGAGTGTTGTGTTGCTTGGTTGGGTGCAAGGAGACCAAGCTCCCTTAACCTCCTTTTTATACTTAAAAGTGGATTTATTAACCTTTGGTTAATTGTGTGTTGTCAACACCACAATTAACCAACTAATTCTCTTGAGTAGGCTACTAATTTTATAAGTTTTATAAAAATTCTAGGAGCTTTTATAAAATAAAGAGGTGTTAGGAGTTTATAAAAATCTCAACTTTTTAAAATATAATCCAATTACATTTAATCCAATTGAGTAATGATTTTTATTTTTATAAACGTTGATGGTCCAAGTTTTATAAAAATATAAGTGGTTAAAGATTGGTTAAGTTTTATAAAGAAAAACTTATAAATATTGTGGGCTTTAACAAATAATTGAATTTGTTAAGAATTGGGCCAAAGCCCATTTAATTTTATTTAGAAGGATGGGCCGAAGCCCATGTTGGCTTGCGATGGGGACTGGGCCGAGGCCCAGTGGGTGTTCTCGAGATAGGTTGGGCCGAAGCCCAATCGGGTTGTAAAGGCGGATTGGGCCGAAGCCCAATCGGGTTTGGTTTGCGGGCCGCGAAGAAAAGAAAAGAAGAATTGGGCCGGTTCGGCCCAATGGGTTTCGGGCCTCGGGTCGGGTTTCTGAGTTTGGGGTTTTACTCGACTAGTTGTCACGAGTGTTCGGTTAAATTTTTGGGTCGATCGGAGTTATTTTGGGCTTAATGGGCTTACCAGGCCCAATAGGCTAAATGGTTTGGATATCGGCTAAGTCTTGACAACGTAACACTTGTTTTAAGTTCGTAAAACGTTTTAAGTTCATGAAATGACTTAACAGTTTCGGATCGTTTTGATAAAATATAAAATGTCAAATTTTATATTTATTTTCTCATTGTTGAAATTCCACCGTTAATATACGAAAGACGCATTATTTTACGTACGTATATATTTGGTTTAATGTGGAATCGAAGTCGATTAATCATTTAACTATCACGGTTAATCATGTATTAAAGCAGTAAATCACATAACTATTACGTAATTTAAAAGTCAACGGAAGTCAACGGAGAGAGGTTTGACCTGATTCGGACGGGTTGTCACACTGACCGGAAGCAGCAGTAGGGTAGGGGACCGGAGGAGGAGCGGGAGACCATTGCCAAGAGCCATGAGAGGGCCATGCAGGGGTAAAGGCGGGTGGTATAAACATGGCAGCCCCACGTCCACCACCTCTGGGCTTGTTATTGGGCCTGTTGAAGTTTCTTTTGTTATTGTGATTGGGCCTATTGGATCTCCCAGAATTGCCATTATGGCGCATGGGCTGCTGCTGACCCATCTGATTGTTGTGGCCCACGTGAGAGTGCTGAGAGGGAGGGCCGGAAATGTTGCTGTGGGATGAGGAAGCATGGAAGGCTGCCGGCTGGGTAGCATGTTTTTGAGCCTTGCGAGATTCTTCGAGCAACAGTTTGGATCTCGCTTCATAAAAATCGGGTAATGGTGATGATTGTTGGATAAGCATCGCAACACCATCGTAGGCATCATTTAACCCAGCGACCATTTGAAGGACCATACGTTGATTAGAAACAGGAGCATTGACGTTCGCCAGATTGTCGGATAGTTCTTTGAGGGCTTGACAATATGACGAGATGTCGGGGAAGGAGTCGAGTTTGGTGTTAACAAACTCAGTTTCGAGTTGCAGCGCTCGAGCGTTCTCATTGTTGTTGAAGATTTCTTGGAGAGTTTTCCAGGCAGTACATGCGTTGGAATCCTTCTTGATGAGAGTAGAGAGAAGGTCTTGTGAAATAGTACCGTAGATCCACTGCATCACAGCGGCATCCACTCGCTCCCAGAGTTCAGGATCATCGGAGGACTGTGTGTCCCCCTTGGCGGCCTTTTCCGGATCAGCAGGAGAGGGCTTAGGCTTGGTGACGGTGGGTGGAGAGGTGTGGTTAAGATGATCGATGCAATCAAAGGCCTTGCAATGGATCTTGAAGAGTTCGACCCATTGAAGGTATTTCCCAGATGTGGTGTCCAAGGGAATGGGTATATAGCTCTTGATGTTGGTGACTGCTAGAGCAGGGTGAGGAAAGGGAGACATGATGGATCAAGGGAAAGCAAGAAAGGAGAAGGATCAAGGAGGCTGCCGTCAAGAAAAAATTAGGGTTAGGAGGATGAACAGAAGGCTACGAAGAATCTGGGAGGGAAAAAAATGAGTGTCGAAAATATTGGGAGATTGGAGAGAGGTCAGAGGATCGAGATAATTAGGATGATACCATATTAGCACAATAATGCTTGCCTTCTCATTCATTGATACACCTATTTATAATTACAATAGTTACAGACAGGACCCTTGTACAAATACAAGTTTACATTCATGATACAATACTCTAATAAATCTAATCTTTGTTCTTGCTCAAGATCGAGATTCTTGATGTGAAATCGGTCCTGACAAATGGTATCAGAGCGGGTACCGATCAGATTCATCTCACCGTGAATCTGGTCACTCGAATCTGTGATTTTGAGCTTGAATGAGGTGCTGATTGAAAAACCCACTTTGGAGACTTTTTCTATCTTTTTTTCTAATTTTTGGAGCTGATTGATGATTTCTGGATGAATCTGATGATAGATTCTTGTTATTGGGTTCATTTAGATATGATTTCATGCTCCATATGTCATAATCAGTGAAGAAATCCGAGATCTGAGCTGAAAAAACAAAGCAGTTAGAGTTTTCCCGTTTTTGGGGTTTTGAAGATTTTTAGAGCTTTGATTCTGAGTTTTTGGTGTTTTAATCAGTGTTTTTGGGTGAAATAAAGTATCATTCTTGATGGAAAACGCATTCCGGATCCAATGGAAGCATCGGTTTCGCCTGATTCGCAACATATTTGACAGATCTGGAAAAACACACACTTAACGGTGTTTACTAGGTGTTCTTCGTGTTCTTGATAAATTTCCAGATTTTGAGGCTGATTCGGGACGTTTGAAGCTGCGATTCGAGTTGTTTGTGGCCAGATGATTTCGTCTAATGCTTGGCTTCATTGTTCGTTCATGAATCTGCTTTTTCCTCATGTTTTGGTGGTTCAAAATCGATCACGAAGATCTGGGTTTTCTGCTGTTATTCATGTGTTCATAAAGGTTTCTGGGTTTGTTGAAGATGTTCTTGGCGATTTCAGTGAGCTTGAAGATTGTCTTGGCGATCTTGGATGTCTCTAAACTTTGTCTTGGCGATCTGGATCTCATGCTTGGCGAGTTCATAACTTGGCGATCTCGAATAATGCTTGGCGACCTCGTATGAAGCTTGGCGACCTCGTTTTTGTCTTTGGCGACCTCAAATAGTTGGCGATCTCGACTAAACTTGACATCTGGGTTTTTGTTCAAATAATTTTCAGATGTTTCTATTCGTCTAGATGTGTAGAGGATGGAAGTACGAGTTCAGGGACATCAAAATCGTAAATTTTCGTCAAGTATTCTGTGGGTTACAAGCAAAACACGTTTTTCCGGTGACCCTCGATTTTCCGGTGGTCTTTTCCGGTTACATTAGGGTTTCGGTGCCTGGACAGTTTGAGGTAGATGGCGATGACGTGGCGAGATGTTAGTGGCTGCATGGGTATAATCTCTTTCTTCTCTTGTCGGCTACCGTATTTCTTCCCATCATTATTCCTTTATTGTTGTTGCCATCTGATTGGCTATAGAGGTCAGCGCTGGTCCCACTAAACAAACAAAAAAAATAAAATAATAGTCGGCTGCTTTTTCTGTTGCTCTCCTGTTAGAGGAATTGTTAGCGCGTGGGGTCCATCTGCTCCAAGGAGCCATTCATTTCTTTCGCTGTCGCTCGGTTGATTGGGCAGGAGAATTCCAGTGAGTCCCGACTGTGTCAAAGAGCCGTTAAAGGCTCAGAGTTGTCGCCACCTGATTGGTTCTCGTGCCTAGCACACGGATCAGAACTTGTGACCATTGATCTCAATCGATTTGAACCATTGGATTGGTTTTGGTGTGCTTTCTCACCTAAATTCTGATTGGCCAGCGCAATGGCACACGAATTATGGATTGTGAAGCCTAAAATCTGATTGGTGCATTTAATTAAACATGGATCATGGGGATTTAATTATAATAACGAATTTTTTTAATATTTTCGTTAAATATGGGTTTTTCTTATCGGTCTTTTACGAGACTTCGGGATTAATGCCACTAACGGAAATTTGAAAATTTTTCGTCGGTTCATGGATTTATTCCGCAAACATTTAGACCGGGTTTCTTGTTTTTGTTGACGTCAAGACCACGTTAGCTAACGACCACTGACGGACTGGTTTCGCTTCTCGGTTAAGTTTGTGACTGTTTCGTTATGTCTCACTTCAAGTTGTTTAGCTGATGCAGTGTTGATGTCATCTAACCGAATTAACTGGAATCTCAGTTAAATATTGGAATATTCCGTTAAATCTCCAACGGAAGGCCCGTTACTTGAATAAATTTTACGGTCTTCTCAGATTCATTCCAAATTGCACCGTTTGACTCAGAATTCTTCACGGAATACTTTTCCGAGCTCGATTTTCTTCGCCCAAAATTACGAAGACTCCGGTTATGAATAAATTTTGCATTTATGCTCGGGATCTCAGTTTCTCACCGATTTGACATTGTTTTCGCATCCAACCCAGTCACGCGGAACAAGTTCAGTATTTATGGATCATTCACAACTGTCTGTATCTGGCTTCCGGTTTTTCACAAGATTGTCCGATTTCAGGATTTTAGTACCGTTTTCTCTTCGGAACTGAGCGGAACGGTTCCACTCTCTGCATCTGATTTTCCGCTTCCGCATCGGATGTTTTCAGAGGGATCTAGAGAAAAGGGGGAACTTCTATGGATTTGGATTATCGGGTCGATTATCTGAAGTTGGAGCATTTTCAGTGTTTGATTGGTTTATCTGATTCGATTTGTTGCGATTTTCTCTCCAATGTTCAGCATTCTTAGTATTGTACCCGACCGTGTGAACCGAGTGAACTGCAGCACTTGGATCTCAACTGGAGCAACAAGAACAGAAGAAGCTTATTCAGAGGGGGAACCTTTACAACAGAAAGATTCCGGTTTATCAGTTATTCTTCGAAGATGCACGACAGAGCGGTTCTTCACCAGTATGACAGATTTGACAGCGTCAGTCAAGGGGGAATTGTTGGAACTTTTAATAAGTGTGACTGACGCCATCAAATCTATTCTCGAATAATTCGGTTGAAGAATCCATTGTGATTTGATTCAGAGACGCGGGTTGTGATGCTCGAGGCTTGCAAGTTTGGACCGAAGACGTTTTCTTGAAAAGTCAACCGTTCGGGTCAACGGTCAACGTAAAAGTCAACGGAAGTTCGGTTCGAGCAAGTCAAGCTTCATATTAATTAAATCATCTTTGATTTAATTAATAATAATTATGTCTTTTGTTTATTTGTATTTGCTCATTTTTATGTGTGTTAGCTAGTTAGTGGGCTAGTGAGCACATGGGCTCTCTATAAATAGGAAGGGATAGCTTCATTTGTTAGATGATGAATAATGGATGAATAATGAGTGATGTGAGCTATCATTCTAGAGAGAGAGAGAGTCACACATTGGGTTTGAGCTCAACCCAATGTGACCATGGATTTCCAATGACGAGTTGGTAATCATTCGGTTCGTTGTAATCTTTCGACAATAATCAATGAATCGTTTGATTTTATTATTTCTTGTCATTTTTTATCTTTGATTCTCTTCATCCCGTCTCCTTCATCTCACCTTCGTTCTTGCTCAAGATCGGGATTCTTGATGTGAAATCGGTCCTGACACATAATACCTAAGTAACATTTTTTGAAACCTTCATTCAATAGTTTGTATTAACTGCTCAGCAATTTCATCTCGTAAATGAGCAATATATTCCTGATTCGTTGTTATTTCTCTCCCATTTCTAATAATAATCAAGAAACAAACAAACAAGCAAACAAACACTATATTACCTACAACATAAAAAGCTTGTGAAAAAAGTTCAATATTACATGCTACATAAAAAGATCTAATCAGTAGATAGGATTGTGATCCTAATATCTTGTTATTAGCAAATCAAAGAAAACAATACAATCAAGAGATGGATTGAACAGAATCTCCTAACAACAAAAAAGATGGATTGTGGATCTCAAATCAAAGAAAACAATACCCTTCTTCGAATTTGGGCAAATTAAAATGATGAAATTCAGAAACTAACCATAATCACCATGAAAACATAAATTTCTAAAGCAGATTAATCCAATGAAGCAATGATATATATATATATATATATATATATATATATATATATATATATATATATATAGGGGAAGGATCAAATAAAAATAAGATGTTATTGCGAAAACACGAAAACAAATATTAAAACCTCTATAACTTCCTCATACGTTAATATTTTTAAAAAAAAATTGCACCAAAAGTCTTAAAATTATGTCACCTTTAATTCTGGGGGAAAAAATTAAACATATAAACTTTGGTGATTTTTTTATTATTGCACATGTGCAATAATACGTATTAATTATATTACACATGTGCAATATTAACAAAAAAAAATTTTTTTTTAATTTTTTCAAGAATTAAAGATAACTTATAAGATCTATGGTACAATTTTTTATCAAAAATATTAACGTATGAAAAAGTTATAGAGATTTTAATATTATTGCACATGTGCAATAATAATTTTTTATTGCACATGTGCAATAATAAAAAGTTTTAAAAAACGTTGAATCTTTTTTAATTTTCTCCAGAATTAAAGATAACAGAATTATAAGATTTATAGTGCAATTTTTTATAAAACAATTTAACATATGAAAAAGTTATAAAGGTTTTAATATTATTGCATATGTGCAATAATAATAATAATAAAATTATTACATCTGTGCAATAATAATTTTTTTAAAAATTTTGATTTTTTTTTAATTTTTTCCAGAACTAAAGATAACATAATTTTAAGGATTTTTGTGCAATTTTTTTTAAAAAAAATATTAACGTATGAAAAAGTTATAGAGATTTAAATATTTGTTTTCGTGTTATCGCAATAAAAAATATTTTCACATGATCCTTATCCTATATATATATATATGTATATATATATTTGCAATATACAAAACCAACAGATGGATGTAGAATTAAAAAATAATAATATGGTCCAATAACATTAATATACAAAATCAACAGATGGATGTAGAAAATAGAATTCGAGCTTAAAATTGCGACTCCCCTTTTCTGTGAGTACGGTACAAATTTACTGCAAATTATTGGACAGAGAGAGACGATGGATGTTAAAAAGAACATGTTAACACTTTAGAATCAAAATTACGAGTCAACAGATGTATTCAAAGCGATATTAGGGGTCAATCAAGCGAAGAATACACATACCGATTTAGAAGACGATCTATGTAGAAGACGGGAACGAAGTGCCGGTGGAGCGGAAGCCGACGGTGACGATGGTGCTCCTGGTTTTTGTTGCCGCTGAAAGAGGAGGGGTAAGGTTTTCTATGCGAACATTGATAATTAGGGTGTGAAAGAGAAACTGATCCTAGAAAGAGGTTAGGAAGATGGTAGAAGAGCCAAATCCAAGTCTACCCCAAGAAGAGGACGCGCATACGTTTTTTAATGAAATGTCTGCGCAAAAATCAAACACTTTGCAGACCCAAATGTCTGCGCGTGGTCTGCGCGGCGTAGACATAAGAGGCTAGGAATATGTTTTTTAGAAAAACAAACACCCTCTAAGTTTGACAAGTTAATTAAAAATGACTAAATGATCACCTAAATACTTTCATAAGTGTTTCTAAGGGGCTGTTTGGTTCGTGCTGAATCATATGGTGCTGAATTAATAAGTTGTCTGTATGGTAAAGAAGTACTGAATCAATAAGGTGCTGAATCATTATGTGCTGTTTATTTGGACATCTGAATGACTGTATAATAAAATAAAATAAAACACTAACAAATCAGTGTGAGAATAAAAAAAAATATTTTTTCTTTCATGTATCTTGTCCCATATTGGTATGGGAACGAAACATCAATATTTTCTTTCATTATCTTGTCCCATATTGTTGTGAGAACAAAAGGTCTATTTTTTTTCATTAAAGTTTGTCCCACATTGATGTGGGAACAAAAACACGGTTAGTTTATATATATATGAAAACCTACATGACATGTTAAGTTCTTATGTTGTGTTTTACTCCAGTATCTACCCGCGCGCAGGGGGGTGCAAATTTGGTTAAATTGCCTTCCCGTCTGCACGACCTGCGGGCACGAATGCAACTCCGAAAAACCGGGTCAGGAACCAAGCTTGTTTTTGACCCCGGTTTCAGTTTTTTTTTCGTTTCAGCCCCAGCCCCCTTCAAAGTTTCGTTTCAACCCTTCAGCAACCCGTTTTTCACGCTCACAGCTCGGTTTCAGCCCTTCAGCAGCTCGTCTTAATCAGACAGCACCTCCTCTACAGCTTATTCGGACAGACTGAAATATCTTAATCGGACAGCTGCTTCCATCGAACCAAACACCTCCTTAGCACAGAAAAGTCTGAATCGGTCAGACGATTTTTCCATTCAGACCCCCTACAGCCGAACCAAACATCCCCTAAATCTTCAAATTGAGTGATCAAACTTACTTTAGTGGTTTTGAAACAAACAGGTAGACTTGAAATGAGCAAATAAAAATCTTTTACAAATGGATGAAGGGTTGGGTTCTATAAAAAATCAATATTTTACAAAAAATCAAAAAACCAAGAAAAACATTAATTTTTTTAAAAACTTTTTTTTATATGTTTCTTTCATGATTTTAAGAATATTAGAAAAAGAAAAAACTTTAAAAACATTTTCGAGTTCTTTTGTAAAATAAAATAAAATTTGGATTTTAGCTTGAAATTAATAATGCACTATGCAACAATAATATAAAATTGATTTATGAATGTCAATTCTTTGTTTTTTACATTATTCGTATAAACCACGTCCATATTTAAGTTAAATTTCTTTTTTTTAAAGTAGTTTTAATTATAATGCATTATGCAATACTATTGGATGATGCACTAATATAAAATCATTAAACTTTTTATTTTTTAAATTTTTTTCACATAAACAAAGCTAATAAAATTATAGACCTTTTGGTGAAATCCTTTTTAAAAATTATGAATATATAAAAAAGTTATAGAGAAAAAAATGTTAGATTTTTTGATTTTCTATATAATTATCGTTTTTTTGGAGATATATTCCTAACGGAAGAAATCATATTCTTTTATCTTAATGTAAACAAATCCAAGTAATTAAACAAAATCCAATGTAAACAAATCCAAGTAATTAAACAAGTATCACGTAATATCTTATCCATTCTAAATTAGACAAAAAATCCTAAGACTAATCTAATACGCGCTTCATACTCCAATATTCGTTCAATTATCATACCCAGTGCGTTTTAAGTTTTTGGTTCTTTTATCGTCCCTAAATCAAATAAATTAAAAAGCATTTTTATTATTTTTTTTCCTTTAAAGTTTAGCGATTAATGTTTTGTGAGGATAGATATAACCACTGCTGCAGCTTTGGCTCAATGATACCGGTGTTAGTTGGACTTTGGGAAAACCCAAGTTCGAATCTCACTGGGGAGAAGATTGGCACGTGGTCTGTATCACCTTTGTGCGGTGCGTGTCTGACTCCTTGGGGGTTTTACTTACCAGGGTAGGTCCTGGGTAAGAGGTTTAATCGAGTCCCGATACTCGTGATAAGCTTTCCTTCTTGAACTGGCTGATGCTAGACAGATGATCGAATGATGGTGTAATGTTCCCGTCAGTTGGTCTAAAATCGTCGTTCAAAAAAAAATAAGAATAGATATAACCATTGTTGGCGCCGTATAAAGTTAGTGGGATAGCAGCATATGTCATGATCATCTTTTCACACAAAAACAAAATTACTATTGTTGTTAGAGTTGAAGACAAAGGGCGTAACCTATTGGGAAAACAAAGACTAAAATAATTGTTTTGATTATTTTTTTTTAAATAGCTCTTTTGACTTTTTTCTTCTTTAAAATAGTCACTTAACTACGGTCGTCGATGACCGTAGGTCTACCGAACCAATCATAATTTGTAACGTCATCATATACGGTCTGGACAATCGTGTATATGGTCTTGACGACCGTAGGTCCATTTTCCAAAAGGTCCGCTGACATGTCACCGAAACCCTTCTTCGGTCACCTCCATTCCACCCCCTTCCTCTCAACTCCGGCCATTACGTCCTCCATTAACTCTAGATGACAACATGCTAACCTCCATTCCACCTTCTGATACATTTACTAACCTAATTTTGATTCAGTTTGAGCCATAGAAATTACTAAAACGTAAAAACAACGCAATACGAACACTCACATACCTTCATTGACTTTCTGTGTTTCGATTTCTGACGAGGTCAGCCATGACTTTCTTCTTCAGATCGAAGACGGAGAGACATTTAACAAATTGCTCTGAATTCACCGCCATCGGACAACAGCTTCTCTCGTTTGAGCGGTTGCGAGTTGTTATCAAACGACAACGTCGACGATGATAAATGGACCCAGGTCGTCAGACTGTCTGTGGTAACGTGGTAAACTGTGATTAAATCGATGGACTTACGGTCGTCAAGACCGTATTCAGTGACTATTTTAAGAGAAAAAAAATCAAAGGGCTGTTGTAGGGAAAAAGTTGTCAAAACAATCATTTTGATCTGTTTCCTATACTATTTCCATTAAGCCAAAATTGTTGCTACCTAATCGTTTTCCAAAATAGGAAATTAATTTCCAAAAGTTTTTTTTTTACTTCTAATTAAGTATCTAATTGTTTAATAACAATGGCCTAATAGCAATCCAAATAATGTATATAAAGATAAGAACAAATAGGCATTGAGAGGAAGAGATATAGGAGAAGAGAACTATATTATATTGATCTATAATCAAATACAAAAACCTACTATTTATAGGGCAAAAACACTATAAAATCATAATGATACTTGATGATGATATATGAGTTATGGAATATGGATAGACATCTAATAATTTCATAATACTCCCCCTTGACTATCCATATAATTAAATAGTACATTGTTCTTCCAATACGCTTGGGGATGCTGCCTCATTAAAAACCTTGCTAGGAAAACCCAGTGAGACAAAACCATAGCTAAGGGAAAAAGAGTGCAGCGCGTATTGTCTCCCCCTCATTTTGACATGTATCTTTGTGAGCATCATCGATCTTCTTGATCCCTTTAGGTGAAACTCCTTAAGCTCTTTGCTCAATACTTTTGTAGTGGTTGATTTGCTTCTTAATCCTTTAATGTGAAATTCCTTGAGCGAATAATGTTATATGATCTTCATGTAAAACTTCCAAACTTTAGTGAAGTTTGTTTCAAAGCTAACCCAATAACCGATTGGCGTAGGAAGTGAATTTCCAATGGTATATGGCCTCGTTTCTCAGCTCCAGTTATCGTTCTTGTCAATACAGGTCCAACACATTATAAAATTGTTCACTTCCATGCCTCATCTAAAAAATAAATATGAAAAGGTCCAAAATGGTGCTTTATAACGATGTTGTATTACCTGCATTTAAACGACTAACAAAACTTTTTTTCGTTGGGTTAGTAAAATACAAATCTATACATTAATACCTTTAAATAATTTTGTAACACATTCCAACGTCTCATCATTGGACATGAGCAATATCATGCAAATAAATAAATGTATCTAGCAAAAAATGGTAATGCAACAAGTGCATATAGTTTTAGTACTTCCATATCAATATTTTTTTCATTCTTTGAAAATGGTTGTTTTATGTATCCAGTAATTTGACAATCTCTAGCATATATGATGTATATAAACATTTTTTTATACAAATGTCTGACATCTTCAAGAGATATAATCAACATATCTATAATAACTATAAAACTCGAGACTACTCTTCTGGCATATGGAGCATTTGCAAGATATTTGTATCCTGACATAATCATGCCTTCATATCAAACTTAACAATACTATTTTAGTTCATACACAAACATATTAAGTTTTCACTATATATTCTCAAGGATTTATACAAATGCATGCTTGAGACATTTATAATCCATATATAATCCATTAAGAAATAATTTCCATCATGACTAATTATACGTATGCATTCTCTCATGAGGGGTTTGGTTACATAAACCTAATCCTTTAACAAATTAATTTTAAATTGATAACATTATACCATTCTTATCCATGGTTTATTGACATATCATGTCATCATGTGATGTTTACTGGTGCACAAGGATTATTTATTTAAGATACTTCAAATACCTTAAAATATCTCACTTCTTAGGGGTTTATATGGACCTTTATATTTAAGTACTCAATGTATACACACAATAGTAACATATTCGGATCCGAATGTTTATGCAACAATCATAACGTTCTCGATAACTTATCAAGTGAGCCATGTACCTACGATATCATGATTTTCATAAGACGCATATCAATTCTCTATTGTATTACCAGACTAATAAACTGTTGGAATCTCATTGCATCCACCACCGAAAAATATGTCTCATCATAATCAAACATAGGTCTTTGTGTAAATCCTTGTGCCACCCATTTTCTTCATATTTCTTAATTTGATTTTTTAAATAATGTTTTCGCATAATAGACTCATTTACATCCAACATATTAGATAAATTCAACTCTGCCTGGTTTGCGTCTTTCCATTTTGGCCAATCCTCAAAGGCAGATCTTAATTCTTGATCCTTATCATCTCTATTATTTCTAGCGCTTATTATATTCAAAATATCATCGACGTCGATTTTGTTTCGACTCCCTGTATAATTAGACATGATACAATTTATCGAGATCTCTTAATTATTTTACTGGTACCTAAGGTTCTTCTGGAACCATCATGTCTAATGTCGTTTTATGAGACTCTTCTACCAATACCTCGACTTGACCATCTTCATTAGTTGCTCTAATTTTCGAGGATATTTTATTCTTGGAATCGACTAGTCTATCACGATTCAAACGTGTCATAGACTCATTATCAATATTTATTTGTCCTTCTAGGACACCAATATTATTTGGAGCATCAGCAATTGATATATGTGACTTAGTCACTTTTAAGGTCAGTGAATGTGTCTGATAATTGATACACTAATTTTATAGATGAATTATCCTTTGAAGTCATAGTTTACGTTGTCTAGTTTAAGGATCAAGATGATGCGCTGATAATTCACTATAGCTTGTAGTATATCCCAACTGCTGTTTCCCAATCTCTTATGAGGTCCCATCTTTGTGCATTGTGGTGGAACAATTTCAATATATATATCACAAAACCGAAACATTAGATGGGAAGTGTTGATTACTGACCATAAACCATTATAACTTAATTATTGGCTTGATGTGAATTAATGTCAATTCTTGTAAAATCACATGCACATTATATACAAACATAAACATTTGCTCTCGTGATTATTGGCTTTGCAATCAATCGTAGACATTTGGTAATTGTCCACAACAAAAGCAATTCGTGTACAAACTTAAACGGCATGAAGTTTAACACTTATTCGAATACATTAATAACCGCGGGATTAAATTCATCGTTATTACCAAAACAAATATATTAATCTGGAAGAACGTGCTTGCTATCTCGTTAGCTAAGCCATAATTCATGCAACCTTTAATTTGCGAATTTGATAACCATTTAGACGATGCATCGATTTATAACACTAAATGGTATATAAGTTAGGATTTATATAATTTATCACTTCCAGAGTACTTAGGGATTCACACCCATTTTAATATGTAAATAAATCCCTTAAGATCAAATATTACATGCTAGTTATAAGTTTGAAGAAATCTTTTGTTCTTCAATACATTTCACATCACCATTGACTCGGTGTGCTCTAACCGGTCATGCCAATAAAATAGTCATGATATGTCTTTCATTCTAATAAAGCAATAACTTAGGTGTCACATGTCATTTTTCTAGGGCCTCCACCTAAGTTTTGTCCACTTGTCAATACCATACTCAATTTCTAATTTCCTTCATTTAAGGATTTAAATTTTCCAAATTTAATATTTCAACTTTCTAATTCTAAAATTCAACATTGCATTTACTTAAAATTAATTATAAATAGTTATTAATATTTAGTAACTCCATGTTTACATAAATTATTTATTAACTAACTTACCAAATTTACATGAATAATTTTGAATTTTCTAATTTTAAGATATGTAACAGTCAATTTTTAAAAATTCAACATTGCATTTACTTAAAATTAATTATAAATAGTTATTAATATTTAGTAACTCTATGTTTACATAAATTATTTATTAACTAACTTACCAAATTCACATAATTTTTTTTGAATTTTCTAATTTTAAGATATGTAACAGTCAATTTTTATAATATTAATAATAGTTACTAATATTTATTAATTAAAATATTATATATATTAGGGTGGTTGATTTATTCAATTAAAATATTAAAATGTCAAACACCCTTTTATATTTTTAAAAAATACTTTCATGAGTTCAATTATCATCTTCAACATGTTCTAATTATTCTTTCTCTGAAAATTCGAGTAATTCTAAATAATAATAACTTTTCTTAGTGTAATTGTTAACACCTGTTTAAAGTAAACCATTAGGCAATTTATTATTCAACTGTGATATACGAAATACTCTAATTTCCTATAAATTATAAAAAATGAACTTTTACTTAATTACTATAATATATATATATATATATTTTGTATGATCTCACAATTATATCATTCATAATTTTTAAATCTCATATCAATTTTTATATTTTTTTGTAGTTATCTCTTTGAACATTAATTCAACTCGTGTAGTACACGGGTTACTAACCTAGTAATATATATATATATATATATATATATATATATATATATGTTGTCACTTTATATCTTATATTTTTTAGTTATATACACTCGTACTTATTTAATAAGTGACTAAAAATACAAGAAATTTATTATTTCAAACATTCGTGTAATGTCACGTTTCTGATCTTCACACTTTTTCATATGACCATTATTTTATTTTTTTGTCACTGTGGTGGTCGGTCACATTATCTTCATGAATATCATTACAATTTTCTCAATAGTGCTCATGATCATGGTCTTTACACCGATAAATATAAATTCACATTCATTTCAAGGAATGAAATAAAACGAAACGGGTTTCATGATGTTTTTTCTCGCACATATGGATATAAAATCCATTCGTATCTTTTCATAATAATAGTGCTACTTCACGAGCATATTTGAGGAACATATTTGAGGTGTGATAAATGTAAATCGTTTTGTCCAATTTTTCTCATAAACAATCTTCTCTTTGCATAACTTCAACGGAGAAGTAATTATTTATCTAAGTCACGCAATTTTTAATGCTTTTAGATCTTATAATTCATGCAAGATATATCGGTCTTGAATCATACGACCTTTTATACATCGGTAATGAGACTTCGATGTCATATCATAATACATAAACAAATGGATCTTTTATAATGATCTAAACGTGATCAATATCAATTAGTAATAATAAACCATAAATTCGGTTTAGTTATTCTATTCATTACTTTACCAAGCTATATAGTAAATGATAGCCTTTAGAATAACATCATGAAGATGTTGTGTTTTTAGTCTGAACATAATGTTAATCTCTTTATTTGCTATCACATCCACGACCACAACCACGACTTTTACTTTAGTCATTATATAAGAAGACCATAACAATGACTTCCACTTTGGTCATAATATTTATATGTTGCCACATGCCCACATTCGATTCTGGAAATGGGGTTCCACCAACGAGATGAGTCTCGTGATTTTTTATTAGGAGCTCATTATTTTCTTGGCCACAAGTACACAAGATATTAGATCATTATATATAGTGAAATCTTTTTCACACTTTTATTGTTGTAGGGCCATATTTGAAGTGTGAAATATGGAGAATGTTCTATTTTTCAACGTCTCCTTACTAGCAATATTTTCACCACATAAAACGTTGTGAGGTGATTCTACACATCGTCGAGTTATATCCATGCATTGACTTGTAGTCTTGCAATATGAATTGAATCCAAGCATAATGATTTTTGGTAGTGTTACCATTCTCTAGTGGTCATACTTTTTTTCAATTTGGTCCTAATGACAATTGAATAAATAATGAGTCATTCAAAATTTTAAAGCCTTTGTATTTTCAAGATTATATACATTCATACGTATTTTCGACATCTAGTGCCTTCATATAAAAGAAGTTATGTATTATCCTCAACATATATCATTGCAATAGTTATAGATTTACAATGTTATCATAACTTATAGAGTAAATTACGGATTTCGTCCCTGAGGTTTGCACAAATTTCAGATTTCGTCCCTAAGTTTCATTTATTACGGATTTCGTCCTTAAGTTTTGCAAAAACGTATCGGATTTCGTCCTTTTGACTAACTTCTGTTAAAATTTTCTATTAAAAGGATGTAAAAAGACCTTAATACCCTTTTGTGTAAAAACAAACAAAAAATTAAAAAAAAAACAAATAAAAAATTAGAACGGGAATCCGTGGAGACGAGGGGTGGGGGTAATCGGAGATACACAGGTGTAATAATCGGAGATACACAGGTGATGGTCGGCAGTCGGTGGAGATTTGGGAATGGCAAACGGCGGCGAGGGAGATTAGGGTTGACGATGGTCGGCGACGGATGATGGCGGTGATGGATTGTAGCGGATATCGGAGCGACTGACGAGGATCGAACATCTTATTCACTCTTTACAGCCACCACCGGATGACCATTGTCATTGCCTACATTGGAATGTTCGACCTAGAAAGTAAAAACTAGCTAATATTGTTTAGGGCTTTCGTTATTCTACAAAAAAAAAAAAAATTCGCCAATTTCCTTGATCCTTCCCTTTATAAATGAATAGGAGTTAAATTGATGGTGGGACAAGTTTAATTGACGGAGCAAAATTGTCACCTAATCGATAGGGGATTCCTTAAGCTATCACTAAATTGATGCAAGCTGTGACCACAAATCCTCCTTTCGATGGTGGGGAACACGATGGTGGTGGTGATCGGGGGTTGTTCCGCGGTGGTGGTGAGGTGGTTCAGAACAAAAATTGACGCTCGCGGAAGTCGCCGATGACCATTAGACTCGAAACAACCACTAGATCTACTCATCGCTACCATGGGTCAAAACGAACTGTTGGAAAACAACCGTGATACCATCGTTACTGTTGCTAAAGAACGGTGGTCATGGTTTTATTGCCCGGATGCAGCCTTTTATGGTCGTCGGAAGGAGTGGTAGCCTTGGTTTCATGGCCGAAAGGGAGTCGCCCGTGGGTTGGCCGTGTGCGGATGAAATAAAGCGTGGTGGTGGCTAGTGTAAAAATCACATAACATGTTTGATGGTAATGGGACCCACCATTATGATAATTTTATATATTTCCTTAAATTTTTTCCCAGGGTTAGAATTGTCATTTTTAAATAATTAACAGCAAAACTTAACGGTCATCCATCCTAGGGACGATATCCGTAATGATTTGTCAAAAGGTAGGGACTAAATCTGTAATAAATAAAAGCTAAGGACTATATGTGAAATTTGTGCAAATCACAGGGACGAAATCCGTAATTTACTCTAACTTATAATATGATTTTATACCCCATAAAAGTTGCTAATTTATAGCAAGTGGTAACACTTTCAATAATAAAGAATAATAACAAATATGATAAAACTAAAACAAACAAATACATAAACACATCAATTAAGATAAATGCTTCATATATAATGATATCTAAAAGTAATATTTTTGTTAAGCTAAACAATCTTATATTACTACACATATGTAGATATGGAGTTACATTAAGTCATTTAATAGTAAAACACTAATCAATTTACCATAAAGTCTAACATACAAAACATACAAATGAAATTAAATACATGACTTTACATCAATATTAACTTCATATTTTTGTAAGTTTGTTACTATATTTAATATTTATAAAACATAAAACTTTTATAAATTAATGATGGTGAATATCAAACATCAAATTTATTAAATAATAAAGCACCATTAACTAATTTAATAAAGTGATAATAAAATATCATTAAATAATAAGAACATCAATTTTATGACAATTTTCTTTTAATAATGTGAAGAACAACCATTATAGTATAAACCATGAATATATTTTGTAAATAAAAATAACTATGATTTATACTATACCGATTAAAATAAGTTTGATGAATAATCTATAATTGTATTGAGCCAATATATATATATATATATATATTATATATATATATATATATATATATATATATATATATATAAATCTAGATTCAATCAAAAAGTGTATTAGTTATGATATAATTATCTTAAAGGTTTAAAGATAAGAAAACATCTAACGCAATCCAAGATTGTATGAATTACAATATGGATTTTGTTTAAGAGTCAATAGAAGAACAAAGACAAATTAATTGGACAAAGTTGATTTACCTTATGATAACATGATCAACTTCAAAAGGCAATTCGTGCTGATAACGTGGTTAATAACAATGGCCTAATAGCAATCCAAATAATGTGTATTAAGATATGAACAAATAGGCATTGAGAGGAAGAGATATAGGAGAAGAGAACTATATTATATTGATCTATAATCAAATACAAAAACCTACTATTTATCGGGCAAAAACACTATACAATCATAATGATACTTGATGATAATATATGAGTTATGGAATATGAATAGACATCTAATAATTTCATAATACTAATATGTTTTCGTGAAGAACACATAAGTACTTAACACACTCTTGAAAATGTATTCTTTAAATCTATAGTCTTTGTATATTTTATAAGACTCAAACTCCCACCGGTCACTAAAATAATTCATATGGGATAAGTTATAAAAGGTTTTTGTTGGGTTTATGTTCTTTGTTTTGCTAAAAACTTGGATGAGTTGTTGAATCAATAAAGTTCTTCTTGTTTAATCCTACTCACCCGTTTTTATATTTACTAACACACCTTATAGCTCGTTACTCAACCAATCCATGTTTATTCTTATCTTTACTAAAGAATTGTTACATAGGCCCCTTCTAAAAACATAGGGGTGTGAGTGAGTCAAACTGGTGAGTGAGCTATTCGAAATCAGATCCATAAAAACTTGAATGAGCTTAGCTAATTAAATAAAACTCGAGCCTTGATAAAATGGATAAATATGTAATAATCTTCGGGTAAAAATAAGGATAAAGTGGTCATTTAATAAGAGTTTTAGTAAAATGGATAAATGTGTAATATATATGATTTAGAAAAGAGTAATATGTAATTGACTTTTTGACTTCAAAAAATATGCAATTAGTGATCTTAAAGAAAGAAACGGAATATGTTTATATAACAACTAAATCACTACACCTGCCTTTACATGATATTTAAACTCACATTTTAGTTATGAAACTGTATAGGATTTTTGAACTTACAACATTTTAGTAATGAAACTATTTTTTTATCACCAAGCTATCCTAGTGATAACACCCTGAAGGGCAATGTACCATGGGACGTGATAGGCTTGACACTCATCATGACTGTTGTGAATAATCAAAGAATTAACAATGAAATTGAAATCAAGATCTTGCAATTGATTATCGAATAGCAACAATACAAAGAGTATTTTCCGGAATTGAAGAACTTGAACAAAAATCACATGCTTAAAGCTACTAACGGCTAATTATACCTAAACCAACAAATTAACTAAACTAGCCGCAAAGTTAACAACTACCACCCACCAACTTGTAGTAACTTGACAGTTTTAACCCAAAGCTTATAAACCGCGATCTCAAGTGTAACAGAGTTACACTTATAGTCCCTCAACTCTTGTAAACTTGCTAACCCGAATAACACTTATAGATATCATGCAAGAACTTATATTCTAAGGATCCAATATCCAACAATCTCCACCTTTGGAACCTTAGAATCTTGAGTAATAACAAATGTTAACATGTTTAATCATCATTATTTGACATTAACTGCGGGCAACAGCGGATCAATGATCTTGAATACCCTAGAGTGCCAAACAATGACTCTTAAAACTACACATTTGTTATTCCATACACAATGTGACTAACATTAAAGTACCCCTGCAGATTCAACACAAAACTTGAACTTAGGACCTGGTAATACCTTGGTCAACATATCTGCAGGATTATCTTGAGTCCCTATCTTCATTACTTCAACTTCATGAGACTCAATCACTTCTCTTATCCAGAAAAGTTTTACAAGAATGTGCTTTGTTTTATCATGAAAAACAACATTCTTTGACAGCAATAAAGCTCCTTGGCTGTCACAATGAACCACAGGAACTACTGATTCACCTCCTAATTCAGTAGTAAACCTTTTTAACCATAGTGATTCCTTGATAGCTTCTGTAAAAGCTATGTACTCAGCCTCAGTGGTGCTTAATGCAACCACAGGCTGCAACTAAGCTTTCCAGCTGACAAGGCTTCCTTCAACCTTAAACAGGTAACCAGTCAATGATCTTCCCCTATCCATGTCCTTTGCAAAATCAGAGTCCACATAGCCTTCAACCTTCTCACTAGTTCCATTGATGCCTCCAAACACTAGTCCTTTCTTCCTGGTTCCAGCAATGTACCTGAATATCCACTTGACAGCAGCCCAATGCATCCTTCCTGGATTTGAAATGTACCTACTAACCAAGCTCACTGCATAACCTAAATCAGGCCTGGTACACACTAGCAAATACATTAAACTCCCCACAGCATTGGCATAGGGGACCTTAGACATATAATTGCAGTCCTGATCTGTTTTAGGACTGTCATAAGATATAATTTGAAATGTAAAGCTAAGGGAGTAGAAACTGGCTTACAACCATCCATGCTATACAATTTCAGAATCTTATTCATATAAGATTCTTGTGAAAGTTTAAGTATGCCTTTGTCTCTGTCCCTCTCTATCTCCATTCCCAAAATTTTCCTTGCCTTTCCTAACTCTTTCATGTCAAATTCCTGCATCAACATCTCTTTAGTAGCATTGATTTCTCCTTGCTCTTTACAAGCAAGGAGCATATCATCAACATATAATAATAAGTACATAAACTGATGTGCCTTATATTCCCTATAATACACACAACTATCATACTTACTTCTTGAAAACCCATTAGAAACAATATATTCATCAAATCTTTTATACCATTGTCTAGGTGACTGTTTTAAACCATAAAGTGACCTTTTTAGTAAACACACTTTACCCTCATCACCCCTTTTAACAAATCCCTTAGGTTGATTCATAAAAATTGTTTCTTCAAGGTTTCCATGTAAGAATGCAGTTTTAACATCAAGTTGTTCTAACTCTAAATCATATTTAGCAGTTAAAGACAGGATTATTCTAATTGAAGAATGTTTTACCACAAGAGAGTATATCTCCTTGTAATCAATCCCTTCTTTCTAAGTGAAGCCTTTAGCCACCAGCCTGGCTTTGTATCTTGGAGGATCATCCTTTGTCAATCCTTCCTTGAGCTTAAACAACCACTTGCATGAGACAGGCCTTTGATCCTTAGGCATATCCACAATTTCCCAAGTATTGTTCTGGTATAAAGAGTCCATTTCTTCCTCCATTGCCTTGATCCATTTTTCTCTTTCACCTGAATTGATGGCTTCAAGGTATGACATTGGTTCAGATCCACTCTCTTGTTCAGCAACTAAGAATGCTATAGCTGAGATGTCATCATCATCCCTGAACCTTATGGGCTTAACTATATGTCTTCTAGGTCTATCTCTTGCCAAAGAATAATTGTGAGGGTGTGAATCATGTGTTCCTGATGAACCAGGTTCCATACCTCCACCTGACACATTTGATCCTGTAGCACTAGATGACCCACTAGCCTGAGTTACTTCATGCTCCACCTCAGGTTGAACCCCCTGTACCTCCACCTCAGATTGAACACCATTGGCATTGTGAACACTCTCAACTCCTACCTCATTGACCACAACCTTAGTTAATCCCATAACTTGATGATACATGATATGTTCCTGAAATACAACACTCCTACTTACAAACACCTTTGGACTTGAATTTTCTACCCTCCATACTCTATAACCTTTGATGTTTTCTGCATACCCCAGAAACACACACTTTATGGCCCTTGGCTCCAATTTCCCTTGGTTAGTATGAGCATAGCACAAGGACCCAAACACCCTTAAGTCCTTGTACTTTTGTTGCATTCCAGTCCACACCTCCATAGGTGTTTTATTCTCAATTGCCCTTGAAGGAGACCTGTTAATTAGGTACACTGCAGTACTAGCAGCCTCTGCCCAAAACCTTTTGGGCATGCCTGCACCATTTAACATACACCTGACCCTTTCAAGCAGAGTCCTATTCATCCTCTCAGCAAGTCCATTTTGCTGAGGGGTACCTGGGATGGTAAGATGTCTAGTAATACCATGAGTTTTACAATAGTCATTAAACTCACTGCTACAAAACTCTAATCCATTATCTGTTCTCAACTTTTTAACCCTTCTATCAGTCTGATTCTCCACTAAAATCTTCCATTCCTTGAATTTACTAAATGCCTCACTCTTGTGCTTTAACATGTAGACCCAAACTCTCCTAGAATAATCATCAATTAGGGTCATGAAATACCTTGCCCCACCCATTGACTCATTCCTAGCAGGCCCCCACAAATCTGAGTGAATGTAATCCAAGATTCCCTTAGTAGTGTGTTTCCCCTTGCTGAATTTAACCCTCTTGTGTTTACCCATTATGCAATGTTCACAAAACTGCACATCACAACTTGACAGGTTTCCCAACACATGTTGTTTATGTAATTCAGTCAATCCCTGACTACTAATATGACCCAGCCTCTTATGCCATAACAAGGCTTGTTTATTACCTTCTTCAGTGACTAAAGCTACATCAGACTTCTCTACATTCCCATCAAGAATATAGATATTATTATGCTTCCTTGTTCCTGTCAATACCACCATGGATCCCTTTATTACCCTGGCCTTACCCTCTTTCAGGCTTACATTAAACCCTTCCCTCTCTAAAGTACCTAGAGACAACAGATTCCTTTTAAGACTAGGAATATACCTGACCTTGGTTAATGTAAATTTACTGCCATTTTGAAGGTTAAGGACCACACTTCCATGTCCTGCAACTTGACACTGCCTGTGATCACCTAGTTTCACAGTACCAAGATCCTCTTCTTGGAGATCTTGAAAGCACTCTTTGTAAGGAGTCATGTGGTAAGAACCACCACTATCCATGACCCATCCTGTCCTGCCCTCATCACTAGTCACCATGAGGACATCAGCACTTTCATATCCTTCTGAATTTTCTTCATGTTCTCCATGACTACTTCCAGCATTATGTTTCTTGTTATGATTTCTTGATTCATATCCCTTTTCTTCTTCCATTCAGGACAATCTCTTTTGAAATGTTTCTCAGAGCCACAAACAAAACACTTGTACACCTTTTTACCCTTGGATTTTGACCTGGGAGTTCCCTTCTTGAATGATGCCCTTTGATCCCCTCTTCCTCTAACAAACAGGCCTTCTGCACCATCATCCTTTTCTTCATGTTTCTTCTTTAATTCCCTGGTATTCAAAGAAGCCAAAACTTCTTCCATTGACAGTGTTTCCCTGCCATACATCAAGGTTTCCACAAAGTGCTCATATGATGATGGCAGGGAAGACAGGAATAGTATGGCTTGATCTTCATCCTCTATTTGAACTTCAATATTTTCCAATCCAATGATTACCTTATTGAATTCGTCTGTGTAATCATCAATGGACATTCCTGAGTCCATTTTCATAGAGTATAACTTCCTTTTCAGGTAAAGCCTATTGGCTAATGACTTGGTCATGTACAATGACTCAAGTTTCAGCCATACACCGGCTGCTGTTGACTCCCTGGCAACCTCTCTTAGAACCTTATCACCAAGACACAGGATGATGGCACTATGGGCCTTTGCGAGAATATCGAACCAGTCGCCTTCATCGATATAATCAGGTCGATTGTGCTCTCCAAGTAAGGCTTCTGATACCCCTTGATAGGTCAAGAATGCCCTCATCTTCACACGCCATAAGCCGAAATCGTTTCGTCCATCAAACTTCTCGATCTCAAACTTTGAACTCACCATTGCAGCGGATTACTCCGATTTGCCCCAAATTGAAACAGGAACTTCTTCGATTCAGAGCCGAACGATGGCTCTGATACCAATTGTTGTGAATAATCAAAGAATTAACAATGAAATTGAAATCAAGATCTTGCAATTGATTATCGAATAGCAACAATACAAAGAGTATTTTCTGGAATTGAAGAACTCGAACAAAAATCACATGCTTAAAGCTACTAACGGCTAATTATACCTAAACCAACAAATTAACTAAACTAGCCGCAAAGTTAACAACTACCACCCACCAACTTGTAGTAACTTGACAGTTTTAACCCAAAGCTTATAAACCGCGATCTCAAGTGTAACAGAGTTACACTTATAGTCCCTCAACTCTTGTAAACTTACTAACCCGAATAACACTTATAGATATCATGCAAGAACTTATATTCTAAGGATCCAATATCCAACAATGACGTCACTACAAACAACCTCATAAAACTCCTTTTAATTTAAGAGTGGGGTATTTATATGTTATTTAGTATTTTAAATCACTAAAATTTAAAAATAATTATCTTTATCAAATGACTCTATATTTTAGAAATTGGATAAAAATAAAAAAAATAATAATAATAACAATGTAATCTTTTTAATAGTTAAATCATCAAACTTGTTCTTTTTAAGATTTAAACCCACAAACTTTTTATTTGGGAACCACCATTTTACTATCAAGCTATCCATTGACAACGAGAAAAAATATATGTAAATGTCATTTTTTAATAACACATAAAATAATTTAATATTTTATTTTAAATTACTAATATATATATATATATATATATATATATATATATATATATATATCAAGATGGTGACCCGTCCGCGCTTCGCGACGGGCCACCCATTTACCTGTAAGTTTAAGTAAAAAACGTTTTAATAAGGTCAAAGTATAAAACTATGAAAAAGTATTGACCAAAGTCGAAAACCATAAAAGTATAGTAAAAAATGAAAGTAAAAAAGTTAAAGGACATAAAACGCAAAAGTCTAAAAGTTTCGAGGACAAAGTATAAAACTATAAAAAAAAGTTGTCGGCAAAGTTGGGAATATACTAAAAACGAAAATAGAAAAGTTAACGGGTATAAAACGTAAAAGTCTAAAAGTTTCGTGGTCATAATATAAAACTATAGAAAAATATACTAAAAAACCAAAAATATAAAAGTTAAGGGGCATAAAACGTAAAAGACTAAAGCTTTCGTGGTAAAGTATGAAACTACAAAAGAAATGTGACCAAACTTAAAAATTCTAAACTTTGTGACCAAAATTAAAAACAATAAAAAAGTTTATATGGCCAAAGTTAAAATATATAAACTTTTATAGCAAAATTAAAAAACTCAAAAACTATTGTGGCCATATTAAAAACTCTTAAACTATTATGATCAAATTAAAAAGATCCTAAACCATACTATTTATCAACCAAATTTGGTTGTTATATATAATATGTGTGTGTGTATAGATGTATATATGTGTGAAATTCGCTGAAGAGAATTCTTTTTCTCTCTTCAACGAATTTCAAATACAAAATAGATTAATTTCGTAATCGAAAAATATGGTCAACACTTTTTAGGTGATCTACGGATCAACACTTTTTAGGTGGTCTAATGAACCTCCGAGTAGTCAAAGGTTCATTGTATACACCCTAAAAAGTATATATCAGTAGACATCGTTCTGAGCCCTTGGATCTATTCATCAGATAGATGTGATTAATTTATTTTTATCATTTTTTCTTTCTTTCTCTCTTTAGCGAATTTCGGATGCGAAATAAGAGCTCTATGTTCTACACTTTGTAAGGTGTTCACAATGAATATTTCCCTACATGTATACACACACACACACACACACACACACAAAACACGTTAGAGGGTACCCACGCGATACGACGAAAAACACAACATACTAACACCAAACATTGATAAGACGCTTCAACAATCAACTAGTGATATATCATAGAGGTTTGAAGATTTAATATATATTTATAAAGCAATCTACATATGAAATAAAAATCATTTTGAAAATTTAGTTAAGCAGAAAAATGGTTGTTTACATAATTAGGTTATATAATTAAATTCTTTTTTATATTAAAAATAATTAAGTTAGTTAAATTCATAAAAGTTAATTTTTAGATTGGGTTTAAAATACAATAAAAAAATACAAAGTTAGTACAAAATTTAGTAAAAATTAGTAAAACTAATGTTTTAACGTTAAATTAACGAAAATATTACCCAAAATTCATCAAAACGTCATAAAAGGTTACAAAATATATTATTAACTAATTATAAATATAAAATAAAAACCATTTTAATTTAAATTTTTAGTTAAACAAAAAATTTGTTTACTTAATTAGAATTATATAATTGAATTACTTTTTTATATTCACCAAAAGTCAATTTTTGGATTAGATTTAAAATATTATAAAAAATACAAATTTAGTACAAAATAATAAAAATCCAAATACCAAAGAAATATAAAGTAAAACTAATGTTTTTTAACGTTAAATTTTATTAAACAAAACCTTACCCAAGATTCATTAAAAAAAACCAAAAATGAAAAAAAAAATAATAATAAATCATTACTGTGAGCAACTCCTATCATAACATTCATGAGACCTGCAACCTCTGCCATTTTATATCAGTTTTGCTTCCACAAAAGGAAACACCTTTCTTCAAACCATTTTTAGTTGCAGAGAGTAGGGGATGATCGGAAAACCTTCCACAAATCTACCCAAAATTAACAACAAACAAAGTAGTAGTAGTAGTAGTAGGGGTATCAATGGAAAATCACAACCCAAAAGACCACCCTCATCTTTCCGGTGCTTACATACGCACCCTTGTCAAACACCTAACTTCCACAAAACCCCTCAATGGCTCCGGCGACGACAAGTTGCCGGAATCTCCACCGTCACCACCGCCGCCGCCACACAAGAAACAAGTTAGAAGAAGACGACCCACCACCAAACCCTATCAACAAAGGCTTCTTAATATGGCTGAAGCTAGAAGAGAGATTGTTACCGCTCTCAAGTTTCATCGAAAACAACGAGAAATCGTCGTCGCTAATACTGTCGCCGCCACCACCCCTTCGGATCTATCGAGTAATTACCCGTCGGTTTCTTATCATTGGCCTATATCTAGTCCTCCACCGCCACCACCTCCACCACCTCTTAATCAACAAAATCTTGATTTCACACTTCCTAGTCAAACTTTGGGTTTGAATCTCAATTTTCAAGATTTTATAAACTTGGATGCCAATCTTTATCACAACCCAATATCTAATTATTCATCATCGTCTTCATCTTCTTTATCATCATCACAGACTATATCCTCTTCCTCTTCGGCCGTCGTTGTAGATACGACGGCCGAAGAAGTTACAGCAGCATCCCAAATGCTGCCGGAGGAAGTGGTGGCAACCTCCAGTGTAAGTGCGGGGGCCACCACTTCCTCGTCTTCGTCTAGTGAAGTAGTCATTGGTGGAGGTCTACATCATGCAATGGATGATGAGGAGATGGAGGAGATTAGATCATTAGGTGAGCAGCACCAGATGGAGTGGAATGACACTATGAGCTTAGTGACGTCAGCAAGGTGGTTCAAGTTCTTGAAAACCACTGAAATTGAACAAGGAGAGGGGACATTTGATCAAGTTATTGAATTCCCACCTTGGTAAGATTAAAGATTCTGTTCTTTATTACATAAGATTTGTACTTTAATATTAAAGTGAATCTTTATGAAGATGGTAGATGTTTTGTGTTCCTAGGAAGTTACAAATTTACAACATTTTAATTATTTATTTGTTTGTTGTAAACCATGTTTAGCCATGGTTGTTAATTATTGTCCACTCTGTTAGGTGCAGTCTGAATATTTGCAGTGTGAGAATTTAAACCATGGCAATGAGGCCCCACACCACCATGTCTACTTCTCACCCATAATTCCATTTTCACCACATTTATTTTGCATTTTGCAAACAATCTTCTTGTAGAGTTGGGTTGGGTTGGGTTGGGTTGGGTTGGGTTGGGTGGGGGTGATCTGATCTGTCGCTCACCCTCGTCGGCCTTCATCCGTTTTATATACGCCCTCCTCCGCTTGTCTCTTTGTTGCAAGGCCATCTCACCCAAAACACTCTTCCTCTCAGACTCTCTGAGCGGCTTACGAATCCACACCCTCCCCCTTATGTCAAATCCTAAAACCGTTCAACTAATCATTTTCACGTGTACACACCTCTATATACTCTATATATAGTTATTGTTATTTCAAAGCATATCTCGTATCTCATTCACACATCATATATTTAGTATGGACATAAAAAATAATTATTTAAGGATGTTTTCTTATAACCATGAGGACTTGTCCTTATGGTTACTAGTGATATGGGAGACATAGGATTGAAAATTGAGATATCACAAGTAAGATCCCTAAGCTCTTAGGTTTTACCACTTGATTGTTCGCGAAAGTAGGTTTTTCTTTTAATGAGCTCGACTGGTATGGGTTAGGTTACCCCAGCACTTTGTCAAATTCGGGAGTGTTTGGGGTACCACTTTGCCATCGTACCGCGAGATAGCCGGGCTTCTTACTTGGTTGGTCGTTAAAAAAAAGTTTGTTTTCTCATATATGCAAATAAAAAAAAAGTAGCTACATGACCAAGATGTCGCATATGTCATTGAGTGTATGTGTAGAATTATTCCAACTCTTCAAATATATAACACCTTAGAAAAATGATTACTTTTAAAGAACTAATATTTTCATTATTGCTATTTTGCTCTTTGATTCAACAATATTTGTTGTTACACTTTATTTTATTATGGGTATTTTTTCCTATGCAGCATGGATATAGATGAAATTGAAGGAATGGATGGGGAATGGCTTGCCTGAAACAAGATTGATTTTTTTTAATAATCAATTTGGGGTTTTATTTTTGTATGATCTAAAAGCTTATTCTTCTACTTTATACCACCCACCCACCCTTTGTTTTTCGGTGATAAGGCTGCAATTTTGTATCTTGGGTGATAAAGTTATAGTATGTATGTGACGATCGAATAATATTTGTGCATGTTCTATTATATTTCTATTTTAAATAAAATTTTACAAGATACGAGAGAGGTTCAAATGAGAAGTTTGGTTTGAATAAAAAGAATAAATTTGAAAGTAATACCACCAACGAGCTCCCTCGGTGGTGTTAACTTTTACCTTAGTGAGTTTGTGAACACCATAATCCACACAAAGACACCGAGCAAAAATCCTCACTTCGGTGGATTTTCACCGAGACCACCACCAAATCACCCACTCTCTATCTCTCTCTTCAACCCCCCCCCCCCCCTCCTCTCTCTCTATAACTTTTCTATTAATTTAATATTAAAAAGTGTTTAGTGGTGTGGGTGGGTATTATTTAGGTAAAGTGTGGGAGGTTTAGGATGATGATGTGGCAAAACAAAAAAAATTGGTGTCTTGGTGTCTTGGTGTTTTGGTGGAGGTATTACTATTATTACTCTAATAAGAAATTTTAACCATTGGATTTTGATCTAATAAAAAAAAGGGGGTGTATTTTAGTCTTATCCATTTTTGTTGACTTTTTATATACTTTCCTTTTTTTATAAACATTCAAAACTTTCACATACAACATTATTTTATAAAAATTACACCATAAAAACGAGCGTTTTTAATCTTTAAACGCGTATAGTGTTGCTATATATAAAATTAGAAAAAAAAAAACACTCTTTCGATTTTTGACACCTTATGACACAATGATCTGAACATTTTGACACAATGATCTAAACATTTTTTATACGATGATCTGAACATTTTGACACAATGACACAATGATCAGAACGTTTTAACACGATGACACAATGATCTGAACATTTTGATACAATTGAAATAGTAACAAATTTTTTTAAATTTTATATATAACAACACTAACACTGTACGCGTTTTAAAGATAAAAAAATGATTATTTTTATGGTGTAATTCTAAAAAAAATCGTATCTAAGAGTTTTGAAAGTTTAAAAAAATGAGGGAATTTGATAAAAATTCAAAATGTCCTTCCGTCTATTGTTTTCTTTAGTTTTTCTCTTTAATTTTACACATGAAAACTTTAGGTCAAAGATCTTCATTTAATTGAAGATCTAATGGCTATTATTTATTCTTATCTTTCTTATATAAACCGAACTTTTCACAATAATCTCTCCTACATGATACATATGTTTGTTTTTCTTCTCTTTCCAATAAGAAAAAAAAACCCTACTTTTCAACATGAAAGGAATATATGGTTTTGTTTTAACGTGTGTTACATGTTATATGTGGACGAGTGAAGTTATATTAAGAAGTATGATAAATCTAAGAAGGCGAACAAAGATTTGAGGCCATCTAATCAATGGTAGTTGAGATTAAATTGATAGAGAAAAAAAAATGATGGAGGGGTATTTTAGTATTAATTAGTCATTTTTTTTTATTTTTTATCTAGTTCCCTCATTTTTTTTAAAACTTTCATAACTCTTACATACGACATTATTTTTCTGTAAATACACCACAAAAACGAGCGTTATTTATCTTTAAAACATGTACAGTGTTCTATATATAAAATTTTATAAAAAAATTACTCTTTCGATTTCCTAGTGCGTTATTGCGTTTTGTGTCTAATACTCGTCATTGTGTCTTTATGCTATTATTTAAATAAATTTATCTAATATATTAAAAGACAATAAGAAAATAATATGAAATGAGTTAAAACATAAAATACAATGATAAATACATGTTACACACTGATTTGAAAATAAGACACAATGATAAATACATCAATATCCCTGAAATATAAGATATAATGATTTGAACATAAGACATAATGATCTGAAGGTAAGATACAATGTCTTTTTATTATAAAAAGACACGATAACTAACAAAAAGAAACAAATGACTAGTGAACAAACACAATGACGAGTATTAGACAAAATGACACAATGACGCACCGACGCACTACGAAATCGAAACAGTGCTTTTTTTTTAATTTTATAAATAGCAACACTGTACGGATATTAAAAATAAAAAACGCTTGTTTTTATAGTGTAATTTAAAAAAATAATAATGTCGTCTGTATATGTTTTGAAGGTTTAAAAAATGAGAGAACTTAATAAAAAGTGAACAAAAATAGATTAAATTAAAAAATCTCTCCTTTAATAATAATAAAAAACGCATGTCATCACAGAAGACATTCTTAGCCTTCTTAAAAAACTAGAAGTTTTTATTTAAACCTTATGTTATACTTAAACATACATACACATAGAGCCTAAAATTATAGGTTTATTATTCATTACATATTCTTTTAGCTAAAAACTTAAAACATTATAATAGTTTTAATGAAAAAAATATTATATCAACACAAGACCAAAGCCTACGTGACCTTTTTTTTTTTAATAAAACCTATTATTTTTATTAAAATATATAGATAAATAATAAATACTAAATTATTTATTTATCATCATCATCATACTTAGTAAATCTCGTCAATAGCAGAGCTAAGGTAGGGGTCTTAGGAGGGTAAGATGTAGACAACCTTACCTCTACCGGCCGTAGGAATAAAGAGGTTGCTTCCAGTGAGACCCTCGGCTCCGTAATTTTGCATCAAGCCTTGGACATAAGGGCATAATACTCAGCAAATCGGGATAAAGACCAATTGGTGCATGATTAACCGTCCATCACTTTTAACGTTATTTCGGATTTTGTTAATCCCAGTTATACCCGATTGGCCGATAATAATCTCAGTTTCATTTATTCCCTCTATTAAACCAAATTATTAAGGTCTTATAATTCATTGAACCACCGTTAACCCTATCCTAACACCATTACCAATTTGCTGAGTTAGACACAAAAAACACTTAACCCCTTGCCTACGTGGATCCTACTTGGATTCTTTTACCTATTTAAGTCATTCCCTAATTCATTTATAGAATTGGGGGTTTTAACCATATAAAGGGACTAGTTTTATAATTTTTTAAACCTAAAAATACCCCAGCCAACCACATCATCTTCTTTCAATAGCCACCTACCACCGTCTTGTCCCACCACCATCGTCTTCTTCAACCAAGTGATCGCCTCATCCCAACACCATGGCATATATGTACTTCTATAAACCACAAACTTTTTAATATAAATATGAACATAAACCACCATGACTACCACATAAAATTAAAAGCAACAACGCTATCATGACTACCACCACCTACAACACTCGCATTTCAAATATAAAACTGAAAACAAATCATCGTCATCGTTAAACACTCTCCTATCCCAATCAGCAATAAAACCGCAACAATAAACCATCGGTCATTTGGTCGAGTGGTACCACGGGAACCACCTTTATGTGAGGTCACCGGATAGAGGACCGGTGTTCGCGCTAGGGAGGTTTTTACCCAATTACTTGGGGTTTCCTCTAATCGTGTGGTGAGGGCTCGAGCAGGGACGGTGTTGGGGCGGCGTACTATCAGCCCACGCGCCGGGCCCAACCCATTAAGGGGTACAATAAGTTTTCCTACTTATTATATATATATATATATAGGGGATGGAATGAATATTAACCATGTCTTATAGAATTAACCAAATAACCAACAATGGATGGCTTGATCAAAAAATGGGGTTGATCCAAGGGCTCAAATTAAAGCTGATTTTTTTAATTATGTTTTGTTTTTTATTAAATTAAAAAGGGCAAATCTGTCATTTAACAAACCCACATAAAACCCCCCTTCATTTAAAAAAGTCCATAACTTTTTTATACATTGTCGGATTTTTATAAAAATTGCACCATTAAACTCGTCGCATTTTTATCTTTAATTCAAGTATAGTCTCGACGTTTTTTATTATCGTTTTCTCATACGTGCGTTGTAGCACTAGTGTTACTACCACTAACTTCATTTGTCATAACTGTTAACAAATAATAAAATTGCATATATACATTCATAACAAGTAGCATCGATGTTTCTACTTAGGTACAACTGCATATGCATATATTACAAATTATAAATGCATCGAAATCTCAGACATACGATTTAGCATTAGTGTTACAACCACTAACTTCATTGTTTCTACTTAGATAATATAAACCATATTTCAGACATACGATGTAACATTAGTGTTACAACCACTAACATAAATTACAAACTATAAATACATGAATATCCATCCATAAAATTACTTCAAAATGCATATAATATAAACCTCTTACATGAAAAAATCATTATAAAATAACCATTTAAAAATTAAAAAATCAAATAACTATGATATATGTGGAGATCTGTGAGATCTATTCACATTGAGAAAATAAAAAAATAATGAAACCATATACTTCGAGAAACTACCCCAATTTCCAAATCCCAATTTGATTAGCAAAAAAGAAACTACCGGTTAAAAGAAATCAACATAAATTTACCAAAAGACTTGAAAGAAATTAGGGCAAGATGAAACGAAACATCAACCAAAATCGCAGCAAAGAAACGAAGATGATGAAGGAGGAAAAAGTAACTAATCGAGATCAAACTCACAAAAGTTTACCAAATCTGTTTACCGCAGGCAACAGACAATAAAGCTCAACCAATTTTGACATAAATAAACTTTGTAAATCAGTGTCGGATGGGGGAAACCGGCGACGGTGTCACAGCTTCCGATCTTGCCGGATCTGGATGGAGATGGTGGTTGAGGTGCACGGATCTGCAGCGTCGGAGCAAGGTTCTTCTGTGGGCTGTGGCGGAAGTGTTTGCTAGTTAACAGTGGTCGCCGGTCTTCTGCGGAAATGTTCGTTGTCTCTGCAGTTCGTAATATATGGTCGCCGGAGATGGAGACATGGCTGCCGGGTGTGTGGTCTTCGCCGGGATGAAATCACGGAAGGGGAGAAAAGAGTGGCTGCTCTCTCTCTCTCTCTCATGTATTTAAGTTTTAAACCCTTGTATGTTCAGATTACATAACTGCCCTTGGGCATCTCACAGCCACAAATTACTTAAACAAATAACAACCTTTGGATCAAAAGCCAGAACTCATGAGATTTAGTTAATTGGTTAATCCTCTAAGAAGGGGTTAATAATTGTTCCCTATCCTATATATATATATATATATATATATATATATATATATATATATATATATATATAGGGAGAGGATCATTTGAGAACCAATTTGATTTGAGAACTAAAAAGAACTAATTTGAGCCACAAGTTTATTTACATGTATCCCCCCTCCCATGAATTGTAGTGGTCCCCCTGAAATTTGTGGTTGAGATTTAGTTCTCAAAAGTTCTCAAAATAAAAAGTTCTCATTTTAACCTAACCCATATATATATATATATATATATATATATATATATATATATATATATATATATATATATATATACTAGGTTAGTAACCCGTGTATTACACGGGCTGAATATAGATTTATAGTCTTAGATAAATACAAAGAAAAAAATAATGATTAAAAATTTGAAAATTATGATTGATGTAAAATTCTCATAATATATTAAATAAAAATTTAATACATTTAAAATTTTTAGTATGTTTGACAAATTGTTGATTATTCCATAAAAAGACTAAAATTATTGAGTAATTAATCAAATCTACATTAGTTTTATCAAAATTTTAAAATAAAATTTTAGTTTTGACAAAATTGGTAATTATCTTAATTAATGATTTACTAAATTGGTAATTCAATGTGAGCTTGACATGTGGCGTGCTGATGTGGACTCTTTATAAATGAGACATGTGACACAATTTTTATTGCTTTATTAGGATTAAGATATATATATATATAATAGGCCCAGTCTAGATTTTTTTTTTATTTTTGATCCAATAAAGAGAATAAAAAAATGTAAATAAGCTCTTGCAATCTTCCGCAAGTAGTACAAAGTTTCTCATTCTTGAAAAAAAAAACCTACCCCACTATACAGGGTTGCTAAGTCGTTCGATTGCTACTCCCTCAATCTTCAAGTTAAAGGATCGAGTTTTGCTAATTGATCGTGTGATCGAGTCTAGTAAGTCTATTTTCGATTACTGCAAACAATCACTTGTGATGTGTTATCAATCAATTATTTGTTTTGTGTTAGTATTTGATTTCTGGTTTAGCAATTGGTTTTGAAGGTCAATTTCTGAGTTATGTATGCCTGTTCTTTGTTACTACTGATATGAGGGAACTTTTGGCAATTTTTATAATTTTATACTTTCACTACAAGACTTTTAAACATTTACGTATTATACCCCTTAACTTTTCTACCCTCTAACTTTTAATTTATTTTTTTTGTTTTAAGTTTTGTTGTCTTCTACTTTGGCCACGAAACTTTTAACTTTTATACTTTCGTTTTTTGTATACTTTTATAGTTTTATACTTTCACCACAAGACTTTTAGACTTTTATGTTTTATACCACTTAACTTAGTATATTTTTTTTATAGTTTTATACTTTCATCACAAGACTTTTAGGCTTTTACGTTTTATACTTCTTAATTTTTTAACCCTCTAACTTTTAAAGTTTTTTTTTTGTTTTAAGTTTTTTGTCTTTACTTTGGGCATGAAACTTTTAACTTTTCTACTTTCGCTTTTAATATACTTCTATAGTTTTATACTTTCACCACGAGATTTTTAAACTTTTACGTTTTATACCACTTAACTTTTTTTACTTCCGTTCAGTATACGAATTCAACCCCGCAGCAACGCGCGGGGAATAAACATCTCATTTAAACCAATCAGAAAAATCCACTTGAAAAGAAAAGAAAAAACTTTAGATTAAATATGGGTCATCCGACCCTTATATACGTTGGCCCGACCATGATATGATTTTAAAGTTTGAATATTAACATTCTTAGAATTAGTTTTACCCCTATTTTCCATTTCATTTATAACTTTTATAATGTATTATTATATTCCATATATACCGTTGTGGACTTATTTATTTTTATCAATATACAAACATTTTTTTTAAACCGAGCTAGATCAAAATTTTATCGAATATTTCTAGAATAAACAACTATGTTATTCCCGCATAAAAATAAATAAATAAATAAGTATATATATATATATATATATATATATATATATATATATATATATATATATATATATATATATATATATAGGGTGAGGTTCATTGTAGACACTTTCGCATGTGAAATAGCTCTTTTTCACATGTGAAAGTTTCTAATTAATGAGAAAAAAGAAAAAAAGAAAAAAGAAATTTAATCAAAACCATTAGATCAAGAGATCTAATGGTGAAAAAGGGTGTCTACCTGTCTACACTTATGGGGGTGTCTACAATGAACTTTTCACTATATATATATATATATATATATATATATATATATGAGTAAATTACGGATTTCGTCCCTGAGGTTTGTTCAAATTTCAGATTTCGTCCCTAAGTTTCATTTATTACGGATTTCGTCCTCAAGTTTTGCAAAAACGTATCGGATATCATCCCTAGGATGGATGGCCGTTAATTTTTTCTGTTAATCTTTTTAAAATTACACTTTTACCCTTCCTTTAAATAAAAAAGAAAAAAAAAAGCAAAAGGAAAAGACTATTCTGCCCCCCCCCCCCCTCTTCTTCCTCATTATCTGTTACATCACCATCATCTCTTTCACCGTCACCATCATCTCCATCACCACCAATTCCGTTCACCATCACCATCATTATTTTCGTTCACCTCCAGCACCATCTCTGTCACCGTCACAGCCATTTCCGTCCACCGCCACCACCGGTCACCTCTAGCCCGTTGATTCCGGCGTTCTTGAGATCGAACCTATCACAGTTCATATTCATAGCAACCAGTAAAATAAACCACCAGCGCCACCATCGCAGACCGTCGCCACCACCATCGCAGACCATCACGTTGTGTTATCCTGGCGACATCTCCGACGGCGATCCCAACATAGTGTGGTGTTCGGTGACGTCTCTAATCGTCATCTTCTGTCATCTAGATCTGCACCGGCTGAATCAAGTTCTGATTAAAAGATTCAAAGGAGGTTGAAAATTAAAGAAATGGAGAAAACGATTAGGTTCGAAGATAGCATTTCCATGACAAGATTCAATTTCTTTAATTTGATTAACGGAAATGAGACGACCAACATTCAATTTGTTTTGGAGAAGACGACCCATTTCTCTAATTTGATTAACGCCCAATTCTGTGACAACATTTAATTCTTTGATTAACGACCAGCATTCAATTTGTTTTGGGACAGGACCAAAGAGACAACCCTAATCGTCTTCTCCAATGAAAATTTTCTCTACCGACATTTAATTCTTTGATCACCGGCAGAAGGGTTTGTTCTTCCGTTAGAAACTACTAGAAATCAACCTCGATTAACCCAAATAGCGGTGGTGGTGCAGTGAGATGGTGATGGCGGTGGTGATGGTCTAAGATGGGTGGCGGTGGTCGCCGCCCTTCATCTCGCCGCATACCGCCACTTTCCCCATCTTCCCCGCCGTGGTGTTACACAGCCGACACCTCTTTTTTTTTTAATTACGTTTGTTTTCTTTTAATTTTTATTTGTTTTTACACAAAAGGGTATTAAGGTCTTTTATATCCTTTTAACAGAAGTTAGTCAAAAGGACGAAATCCGATACGTTTTTGCAAAACTTGAGGACGAAATCCGTAATAAATGAAACTTAGGGACGAAATCCGAAATTTGTACAAACCTCAGGGACGAAATCCGTAATTCACACACTCTCTCTCTCTCTATATATATATCTTTAATCCTAATAAAGCAATAAAATGGATTGCCACATGTCTCTTTTCTAAGACTTCCACATCATCATGTCCACATGTCAATACCTGACTAAATCAATATATAAATTTTAAAATCAATTTAATATATTACTTCAACTTTCCAAATATAAGTTTCAACATTGCATTTAATAAATTTAAATTTCTTACTAAATGTAATATAAGGTTAAATCTTTCAAATTTCTAACTAAATGTAATTTTTGTGACGCCCACTCCCAGACTTGGCACCAGGAGGGGTCACTCATCGGATGAACACGTGGCACAACAGAGATAAGCAGCGGAAAATTTAAAACTTTTATTTATATAAAGCCAAGTACGTAAAGTAACTGAGATAATTTACAATCTATCTATATAGCGACTAACTATATCCGTCTTTATTTATCTACAACTAGCCAGCACTTCCAACCGCTTCTCTAATAGCTTGCCCGATCAGTCTCTTATCACGAGGGCTCCGCCCTTGCTCCCAGACGTCTCTCCTAAACCTGACATACATATGGTTTTGGGAAAAGGTCAGCTTACGCTGGTGAGTTCTACATTTTATAAACATTACCTCATTCGTGAGGTTTAAACCTTTGAACCTGCAGAATCCCTTTTTTACAACATTTATCAAGTATAACACATAACAAGTCATACATAACATAACATCATAATCATACACGTTTCTCTAGAAAACATCTACCTCCATAACCTTTAACTCCTATGACCTGAATTCCATACACCTCTATACCTTCTGGTCTCGAATACTGCTCAGGTGACTTTATCGGAAGCCCCCAACCTCAGTACCGACAACCATTTCATTTCTTCTATACCTTCCCGGTCTCGAAGACTGCTCAGGTGACTTCATCTGGAAGCCCCCAACCATTCAGCAACGACAACCGTCCTACTTCTCTTATACATTCCCGGTCTCGAAAACTGCTCAGGTAACTTCATCTGGAAGCCCCCAACCATTCAGCAACGACAACCGTTCACGTAACCTTGACCCTCTTTAGACGTTCCATTCTATCGAACATCTCCTTAACCACCACAGTACTACTACCCGCCCCTAGTTAGATATCCAGGTGACTCACGTGTGTTAATAAACATGATAATGTACTCATATACTGCAACAACTGAACATCCCCCAATTTACCTAGGTGTATGTATACAGGATGTACCAGCGGCGTATCCTCCACACTTTGATATACCAGGTAACTATACTACTATGCTTGTATACAGGATGTACCAGCGGCGTATCCACCACATAATAATATAGCAAATGCACCACCTGTTCTCATATAATCATACTGTCACACCCCCAAAATACCACTAACGGAGTTTATACCGTTAAGGGGCGCGACTAGACCAGGATCCACAACCACAGTTACAAATACTAAACGAATCAGGGTTAGTTCAAACACAAATTATAAATCAAAGTTTCAAACACAACGCAGCGGAATAAAATATTGTCTTAGCACTAACCACGTGCTTTACATAAACATTGTTTTAAATTCCCAATTTAGTTTAAATCAAAACAAGGATCTTCAAGTGCCATGCCAACCTCCAGCGGATACTCCTTAGCGATCTGCAAAAGTTTAAACCACGCAAGTGTCAACCTAACGGTTGGTGAGTTCACAGTGGGCTTGTCATGCATTGGCCCGGTCTCATAATCATAGTTCGTATCAAAATGTACTTACAAAATATTCATTTGTGAAAAGCAATGCTTGTATTTAATTCTTAGTTTATAAATGATTTGTCCGTGACCACGTCATCGGGTATGTACTAGTTCCGTAAAGTTAAAGGACTCAACCGATATCGCGGGTAGCTAATCCGTTGTTCCATGCTCTAAGGAGGTTTGTACCAAAGCTGACTTATTTTGTGGGGGCCGAGCCATCCCGTTCGGTGCGGACCAAGTCATCGCGGTTTCTGCCTCCCCCGTGTCCTCTCGGGACCACGGGCAAATAGGCTGATATTGTACCTCCGTGCACTCCCCGTGCCACGGGGCGGAGTTTGTCAAACTCCAGTAGATCTACCCAACATCCCCTCGCTTTCACAAATTAATGGCACAATTAAGTTGAGGACTTTTAAGTTATAAGGCATCCTTAGAAAACATGTGATATCATATGGTTTAGACTTTAACCTACACTAGCCATATTAAAATATTTTCAGTTTTGTTTCAAAAGCAGTTTGATCAGAATTCACAAGTGTTCCCATAAAACACTTCAGTTCATCAAGTGGGTGCCGAGCATCCCGTGTTCTCAAGTTTATCAGTGAGGTGCCTAGCACTCTCGAGTTTGTCAGCATTGTTTTCGTTAAGTTATTCTGTGTGGCCCATCGGACTCACGGTAAGCGGGTTAGTGACACTCACCTTTGGTTGCACTGCTACACTTCTAGCAATCCAAGTATTGTTGTTTATCGAGGACCTAGAACACGTTTAGGTCTTAAGTATTAGTTTCGTGTCTAACCTTTACTTAACGTCACGATGGCCCATAACATAGCACGTTGCAACTTTGACTCGACATACCGACACACGACACCAATGGTTGATCATAAACAAGGGTTCATACGAATCAGATATCAAGCATGTTTCATCATGGCATAATCATGTAAGTCATGGCATAACACTTAAGCAAATTTCACAAGTTTGGTTATTAGGTCAGGTCTTAGTTTCGCTAGCATAGTTTCGCTAGACAGTTTCGCTAGGTGCACGGGCAGTACTTTCGCTAGGCAGTGCCCGGTGACACAGTTTCGCTAGGCTAGTTTCGCCCGAAACTGCTGACGCAGTTTCGCTAGCCTAGTTTCGCAGGGAAACTGGTTTGAACTTTCGTTCAGGTATTTCGCTCGGCAGATTCGCTCGAGCTGGTCTGGTCAGGTTTCCCGGCGACACTATAGTTTCGCTGGTCAGTGTCGCTGGAAGGAGATGTAATTTCGCTACTTAGTTTCGCCCAAAGAACCACAGTTTCGCTGGTCGTGAGAAACATACGGATTTGCCTAAAAATTAACCTAACAGCTTCTGATCATACATGCAATTCATTATCTAGCATCCATAGGCATTTATTAACATAAATCAAGCAACTTTAACGAGTTTAACATGCATTTTGATCATCAAATCTCCAAAATGGGTTCAAAACCCTAAAATGAGCTATCATGCACAAATCTCTAATCATGGATGGATTTCATTTGTAAAGTTAACAACTTTAGTACAGATCTAGCATTCCTAAACAACATACTAGCAGATCAAGCAGTTACATAAGGATTTGAGCATGCTTTAAGAAGAAAACATTTAGAAAACACATAAAGCATAGTTTTGGGACTCACGGTTGATCCTAGAATCGATAGAGGAGAAGAGATGATGGTCTAGAGGCTGAGATCTTGGTCTCTTGATGGTATTCTCGGCTGGTCCAGAAATCTCAGAGAGTGTGTGTGTGTTTGTTGTGTGGTTGAGCAAATGAGGCTACTAGGGTTCATTAAGTTTATTTATATCAGAGGCTAGTTTCGCTGGCAGTTTCGCTGGCTGGCGAAACTGGCTCTGATCTCGTGTTATCGGATTGTCTTGGCTAACTACCGGGCGACATTATAGTTTCGCCCAGTAGTTTCGCTGGAGACCAAAGAGGGCAAGTTTTCACATAATCAAGTATTTACAATAAATCATGCTATTCACAATAGTAAGTCATGTATTTACATCACATTGCACATAGAGATAATTAATGATAAACACATAACACATATGGACGGGTTCGGTGATCAACCAAAGGTCGTGGACGTATTCGGCCTAGTTATGTATTAGCTACTTATAACGTAACTAACGGGTTTGTCTAACGGAAGTTAACCTTGAAATTCTCGGGTGTCACATCATTCCCCTGAAATTGGAATTTTCGTCCCGAAAATTATTCTTGTGCCGTAGCGTTCGCAGCATCAGCTGTCGTTGTTGCTATCGTCGCTGGGGAAAGAAAGCAAAAAGTTTTAGGGTTGTCACATCCTCCTCCCGTTAAGGAATTTTGGTCCCCAAAATTAAATCATACCTTGAGTTTCGAACAAGTGAGGATACTTTTTCTTCATTTGATCCTCTCGCTCCCAAGTATATTCAGGTCCACGCCTTGAGTTCCATCGCACTTTGACGATCGGAATCTTGCTACGTTTGAGGGCTTTCTCCTCGCGTCCCATGATTTCTACCGGTTGCTCGATGAATCTCAGATGTTCATCGATTTCCAATTCCTCCAGAGGGATTATTTCGATGTCTTCAGATAGACATTTCTTTAGGTTGGAAACGTGAAACACGTTGTGAACTCCATCGAGTTCAGCAGGAAGTTGCAATCGATAGGCCACCGGGCCTACTTCCCCAGTTATTTCAAACGGACCGATGTAGCGAGGATTTAACTTCCCACGCTTCCCGAAGCGTACCACTCCCTTCCAGGGAGATACCTTCAACAAAACTTTGTCACCCACCTCGAACTTCAGAGGTTTTCGGCGTTTGTCGGCATAGCTCTTTTGTCGATCACGCGCTGCAGCTAGCCGTTGTCTGATTTGAATAATCCGTTCGGTCATATCGTGGATAACTTCTGGTCCAGTGAGTCCCTTCTCACCCGTTTCGGCCCAACACACGGGCGATCTACATTTTCGGCCATAAAGCGCTTCAAAAGGGGCTGCACGGATGCTTGAATGATAGCTATTGTTGTAAGAGAACTCCACCAGTGGAAGGTGAGTCTCCCAATTCTTTCCAAAGTCCAGAACACAGGCTCGGAGCATATCTTCCAAGGTTTGAATTGTTCGCTCCGACTGACCATCTGTTTGCGGGTGATAGGCTGTACTCATGTCTAATCGGGTTCCCAATGCTTCCTGCATTGATTGCCATAACCGGGAGGTGAATCGAGGATCTCGATCAGAAATGATAGTCTTAGGCACACCGTGAAGCTTCACAATTCGGTCAATGTACAGCTTTGTCAACTTATCCATATTATCACTTTCCTTCATTGGGATGAAGTGTGCAGATTTGGTTAACCGATCGATGATAACCCAAATCGCATCTGGTTGATTTGATCGATGAGGTAGTCCCGTTACAAAATCCATGGAGATGTCCTCCCATTTCCATTCCGGGATCTTTGGTTGTTGGAGTAAACCAGAAGGCTTCTGATATTCGATCTTGACTCTTGAGCAAGTTAGGCATTTAGCCACATATCGGGCAATGTCGGCTTTCATATTCGGCCACCAATAAAGATTTCTCAAGTCTTGATACATTTTGTCTGATCCGGGGTGCACCGAGTATCTTGACTTGTGAGCCTCGTCCATTACGAGCTCACGGAGATTTCCAAACAGAGGAACCCAGATTCTGTCATTATAGTACGTGAGTCCATCGGACTTAACTTCAGAATGGCCATCTACGCCACGCAGTGCTTCAGCTGCGAAGTTTTCGGCTTTCAAAGCTTCTTGTTGGCAGTCACGGATCCGATCCGGTAATCCTGAATGTATTGTAAGTTGAAGCGCTCGTACCCGACGAGGCTTTTCGTATTCTTTTCTGCTCAGGGCATCAGCCACAACGTTGGCTTTTCCAGGATGATACTTAATGGCCAAATCATAATCGTTTAGTAACTCGACCCACCGTCGTTGTCGCATGTTGAGGTCTTTCTGATCGAAGATGTGCTGTAGACTTTTGTGATCGGTGAATATTGTGCACTTTGTTCCATATAAGTAGTGTCTCCAAATCTTAAGTGCATGAACAACGGCTCCCATTTCCAAATCATGCGTTGTATAATTCTTTTCAGTATCCTTTAGTTGCCTGGACCCGTAGGCAATTACCTTGTCTCGTTGCATCAACACGCAACCGAGTCCTTGGATTGATGCATCGCAATAAACTACAAAATCGTCAACTCCATCGGGTAACGCAAGAATTGGAGCCGAACATAACATATCTTTAAGCGTTTGGAATGCGCGCTCTTCCTTCTCACCCCATCTGTATTGCACTCCTTTGTGCGTTAAGGCCGTTAGGGGTTGAGCCAATTGAGAGAAACCTTTAATAAACCTTCGATAATATCCGGCAAGCCCTAAAAATTGTCGGATTTCTGTTGGCGCTCTTGGGGTAGACCAGTTCTTAATTGCTTCCACTTTGGCTGGATCTACATGGATTCCTTCCTCATTTACAATGTGTCCAAGAAACTGGACTTCGCGGATCCAGAAGTCGCACTTCGAAAACTTAGCATAAAGATGTTCCTTGCGGAGCAATTCCAAAATAAGACGTAGATGTTCCTCGTGTTCTTCCTTCGACTTGGAGTAGATCAAAATATCGTCGATGAAGACTATTACAAACTTGTCGAGGTACGGCTTGCACACTCGATTCATCAGATCCATAAACACAGCCGGTGCATTGGTTAGCCCAAACGGCATAACCAGGAACTCGTAGTGACCATACCGAGTCCTGAAAGCTGTCTTGGGTACATCCTCATCACGAACGCGAAGCTGGTGATATCCAGACCGTAGATCAATCTTTGAAAAGTAGCTTGAACCTTGCAGTTGATCGAAGAGATCGTCGATTCGAGGAAGTGGATATCGATTCTTGATCGTAACTTTGTTAAGCTCTCGGTAGTCAATGCACATGCGGAACGTTCCATCCTTCTTCTTAACAAACAGTACCGGAGCTCCCCATGGAGACGAACTTGGACGAATAAACCCCTTGTCGAGTAGCTCTTGTAGTTGCGCGGAGAGTTCGTTGAGTTCGCTTACAGCCAAACGGTACGGAGCGCGTGCGATTGGAGCGGCACCTGGAGCCAAATCAATCCCAAACTCAACTTGTCTAAATGGAGGCAGACCAGGCAGATCTTCAGGAAATACGTCTTGAAAGTCGCGAACTATCGGGTAATCATCAATTTTGCGCTCGGGATGTGTCGTATCAGTGACGTTTGCAAGAATCGCGAAGTGACCCTTACGGAGGCATTTCTGAGCTTTGAGAAACGAGATAATACCAGTTACTACTCCACCTTTTTCACCTTGAACCGTTAATTCTTTGCCGTCTTCGAGTGGAATACGAACCACTTTTTCCTTACATAAAATTTCAGCCCGATTCTCGGATAACCAATCCATTCCTACTATAACGTCGAAACTACCAATTGGGAAAGGCATAAGGTCGATTCCTAGGGTATGGCCCGCTAGTTCTAGCTTACAATCCTTAACTATCTGGGTAGTATCATGAAGTTTACCATTTGCTAGTTCTACCACATATTTAGCGTCTAAGTCGATTGGTTTAGCGTTAATCAATTTAGCAAATTTAGTGGAGATAAAACTTTTCTCAGCACCAGAATCAAATAAAACAGTAGCAAAGAAACCGTTCAGAATAAATTTACCGTTGATCACGTTGGCATCATTGCGAGCTTCACCCTGGCCCATGACGAAAGCTCGGCCTCTGCCATTTCCACCATTCCCGTTTCCACCATTACCATTGCCATTCCCATTACCATTTCCTCCACCGTTACCATTCCCACCGTTATTCCCCTGGTTGCCATTACCCTGTCTTCTTAACTGAGGGCAGTCTCTTTTAATGTGGCCTTGAGCACCACACTCAAAGCAGCCACGGGCTCCCCCATTGTTGTTGTTCTGGTTCTGGCCGTTGTTGTTCCCATTACCCCGATTGTTCCCATAGTTGTTGTTTCTTCTGGGGCGATTTTGTTGTTCGGGCAAGGTCGCCCAACAGTCTTTTGCTTCGTGGCCTCCCTTGCCACACCTTTCACAGTTCACATTCTTCCTACAAGCACCAGCATGATGCTTCCCACATCTGTTGCACAAGGGCAGGTTACCCCTGTAGTTGCCTTGACCATTACCACCCTGGCGGTAGTTGCTACTGTTGTTCCCTGATCTCTTGCTTTGACCTTGGGAGTTGAAAGACCTCCCCGTACTGTTACCCACACTTTGAACATTCATCGAGTTCTCAGGAGCTTCATCTTCAGCCTTTCTTTTGCCACTTAAGGCAGTCTTTTCAGTGGTTTTCGCAGGTAGCGTACCTTTTTCGACCTCTTGATCAGTAAGCTTGTGAGCCAAACGAATGGCTTGCTGCACGTTTGCGGGGTTGCTGGCAGTTACCAGTCCCTTGATTTGAGGCGCGAGGCCTTCCAGGTAACGCTCGACGCGTTTGAATTCAGCATCAACCATTGAGGGGCACAAAACCTCATATTCGTGATATCGTGCAGTGTATTGCTCAATCTCAGACCCAGACATCTTCAAGTTCAGGAATTCACCCTCAAGCTTCTTCACTTGATCACGTGGACAGTATTCTTCCATGATCAGCTCCTTAAATGCTGCCCACTGCATGTTGTCAGCTGCTTCTAGCCCAACCATTTGAATCTCAGCGTTCCACCAGGAGAGGGCAGCTCCTTCAAAAGTACCAGTAGCGAATTTCACTCTGCTTTCAGCTGGACAGTTACACATGGAGAAGACCTTCTCGGACTTCTCAATCCATCGGAGGAGTCCTACAGCTCCTTCTTCGCCGGAAAACATCATCGGCTTACAGTCCATGAAGGACTTGAACGTACAGTGGTGTTGGTTTCCTGATGCATAAATAGTTCGGATTTTAAATTTAAACAGGTCATGATATAATTGCTTTGCGCCTTAACCGGCATAATAGTTACCCTGTGCGGCATATGCAGCTTGGACGGCTGCCACCGCGGCTTGCACATGTTCAGCAATCATCGCTTGCAGCTGTGCAGGCGTCATGTGAATACCACCTCTTCCGTTTCCTCTTCCAGACATCTTGCTGAACAGTTAAAGTAGCCAGTGTTCAGTCACAGTTATATTTTATACATATCCCATAATATGTATATTAGCCAGTTCCCGTTATCCCACTATTAGTCCAGAAAATTTTGTGCAAAAATCGAGGCGTCGTCGCAGGACGTCGTAAATGCTATCGTCGAAGGTCGGCTTCCCATAAAGTCACCGTCGGCGTAGTCGTCGTAGTAGAAATCAGGACGTAGCGTGTAGCATCGTTTCGTTGTCGCTTTCCCCAGAGTAGTGTGCGTATTCGCGGTCGCATTTCGTATTCGTGTGAAAATTTCCTAAGGTCTTTCCGTTAGACTACTTAGACACGGTCTATATATATACTTATATATATATATACATATATCTGTACGTACTAAGCTTTTACTTACACAGCAGAGCGAGTATCCCAGGTTGGCACGTAAAAATTTTTGTCTTTGGGAATTTGTTTATTCGTTTTGTAACCAAGGTTTTCAAGTTGCAGTTTCCAAATCGATTCCTAGATTACATTTCTAAACGTTCTTCTTCTCCTTGCACTTGGCCACACAACGGTTAGTACTTATGGTCTATTTACATGGAAAATGCCAAATTGCAGTAGCTAATTGCAATCGTGTATTTTCCATATACGCATACCGCAAGTCCCACCTATTATGTTCCTTATGCATATTCGTCCTTACGGGCACAAGCTATCCTGGCTGGCATCTACATTTCTTACCTCAACTTACTCTACCTGGAGTCCTAGTTTAAGTTTAGATACCGCGCTTGTACCTAAATCTCTTAAACCAAGGCTCTGATACCAACTTGTGACGCCCACTCCCAGACTTGGCACCAGGAGGGGTCACTCATCGGATGAACACGTGGCACAACAGAGATAAGCAGCGGAAAATTTAAAACTTTTATTTATATAAAGCCAAGTACGTAAAGTAACTGAGATAATTTACAATCTATCTATATAGCGACTAACTATATCCGTCTTTATTTATCTACAACTAGCCAGCACTTCCAACCGCTTCTCTAATAGCTTGCCCGATCAGTCTCTTATCACGAGGGCTCCGCCCTTGCTCCCAGACGTCTCTCCTAAACCTGACATACATATGGTTTTGGGAAAAGGTCAGCTTACGCTGGTGAGTTCTACATTTTATAAACATTACCTCATTCGTGAGGTTTAAACCTTTGAACCTGCAGAATCCCTTTTTTACAACATTTATCAAGTATAACACATAACAAGTCATACATAACATAACATCATAATCATACACGTTTCTCTAGAAAACATCTACCTCCATAACCTTTAACTCCTATGACCTGAATTCCATACACCTCTATACCTTCTGGTCTCGAATACTGCTCAGGTGACTTTATCGGAAGCCCCCAACCTCAGTACCGACAACCATTTCATTTCTTCTATACCTTCCCGGTCTCGAAGACTGCTCAGGTGACTTCATCTGGAAGCCCCCAACCATTCAGCAACGACAACCGTCCTACTTCTCTTATACATTCCCGGTCTCGAAAACTGCTCAGGTAACTTCATCTGGAAGCCCCCAACCATTCAGCAACGACAACCGTTCACGTAACCTTGACCCTCTTTAGACGTTCCATTCTATCGAACATCTCCTTAACCACCACAGTACTACTACCCGCCCCTAGTTAGATATCCAGGTGACTCACGTGTGTTAATAAACATGATAATGTACTCATATACTGCAACAACTGAACATCCCCCAATTTACCTAGGTGTATGTATACAGGATGTACCAGCGGCGTATCCTCCACACTTTGATATACCAGGTAACTATACTACTATGCTTGTATACAGGATGTACCAGCGGCGTATCCACCACATAATAATATAGCAAATGCACCACCTGTTCTCATATAATCATACATTCTCACTTGTGCGTTTATTAACCAACCCTTATCATTTGGATACCTAGTTTCAAAGCAATTATAGCACATAATTCTAACAGTCATTTCATATGAATTATTCTATCATAATCATTTCATATACATTACTAGCACGTATAACCATTCATTAGCATCTTCATAACATAACACGTATCATTTCAACAGTTCATCAATTCATCAATTAAGATAATCAAGCTTTCAGATAAAAGCATTTCAAATACTTTTTAAGTAAACAGTTGAACATTGTATGTATATCAGCCCGAAAACATTAAAGCGTTTAAAACATTTAAAAGTGGGCTCGTAGAACTCACCTTATCTCTTTACTCGTTAAACTCGGACAGAACCTCCGGCAGAATCCTTCGGTTAACCTAATTCGCGTATCGTATGGCATTAACGCAAGGTTTAACATTATAAACATATCCTATGTTTATTTATCTCTTATATTATCTTAATAATATCTAATTATTAAGGTTTACTTCTTTTAAGGTCAAAATGACCAAAATACCCCTATAGGTATATTATCTTCTTTTTATTGATAATTATGAAGACGCGCATTCCTATAAGTAGACACTCACTCCGGGATCGCCCAGTGTTGGGATGCCATTGCCCAGATGGGATGGCGACACCCCCGCTATGCCAGTAACCCCAGTGTACAGGTGCCTACCCTTCCGGTCCGCACGAACTTCTAAATATCCGATTAACTCGGTATCTTATATATTTTATCATTTATCCATTTTAACCCCATATATACTTATTATATATATAAACATAGTTCCATACCAAAATTCAAGTACCCATACCCTCCAGATTATTTTATATTAAATAATCATAATTCAAAACCCTAATTTCATAAATTTCTCGTTTCTTTATCAAAACTCATTTTCTTTTCAAACCAACTTAGGGTATCATCCATTATAACATTTTATAATATCCTTTAAAATAGCAAAGCTTAATTCAAAACCGTTTGCTCAATTTGGGCAGAGTAACGTTATGAAAACCCTAATTTTGACCCGTTAACAAAACCTTCACCAAAACTTTTCCAATTGTGAAATAAACTTAGGGCTTTCTTAAAACACATTAAATTAGGATTACCTACAAAAATTCAGACCCTAATTCCCACCCGATCACCCGATTTGAGCAGAATAACATCAAGAACCCTAATTTTACATCATTTTTAGAAAGCATACTTAGAGATCGAATTAGACAAAACTGAAAGAGGTTATTGTTAAGCATACCAAATAAGGGGTGACTGCAGAAATTCGGCTCCTAACTCCTTCCGGTTTGAGAGAATTGCTCCGATGAAGTTTCTGGTTCGAATGAGGGTTTTTGGGTGGATTTTCAGTGAATTGGTGCATTGTTTGGATGAATTAAGGGTGCTATTTATAGCATTTTGATGCGTCTCAGGCTTCTAACACGTCTTAAGGTGACTCACGATCAAAATCGACGCGTATGGAGCTCAAACTTGGCTTCCAAGTTCACTAACGTGGCAAAAAAACGAGCTGGTAGATATTTCTGCAGATCTGGACTCTAGGCGTATCGCGCCAGACCTGGTGGTGGCCTAGGCGATACGCGAGAGAGTGGGTTTCCGGCCAGAATTTACTTTTTGACACTTTTAGCCCTTCTACTTAGGTTTAGTGCATTTCTAGCCCCTAAACTTCTAATCTTTTATTATTTTATGTACCAAAACATCATGGGACATATTTCTAACATTTTATAAGGTTTCTAAGGCTCGGGATTCGTACGATAACATATATATACATTTATATATATTTTCTTTATTATTGCTAAATTACATTTTAGCCCCTCAAACTTTACAATACTTATCATTTCATCTTATAAATCATATTAGGATATATTTTTACCATATTCTAAGCCTCGGGATATAATAATTACAGATACGTATAATATCCATATACGTTTATAACTTTACAATAATTACATTTTTAGTCCTTTTTCTTTCCAGTTAACTATTAGTACACGTATATAATTATCAAATGATTCATGTATCATCATGTTATTCATATAAACATATATCCATCTCATATTTTACTTTCTTTAACGTTTAACACATCCGTTCATGCATATTTCATCACGTTGGCCATTAAACATGTATTTCTAGCACATGCAACTTATCTAAAGCATAGTCTTACCACATTTATCAATTAAGCTCACGTATTTATAATATAAACACGTATTTACTATACATATAATGTATCTGTGAAATTTGGGGTGTTACAACTCTACCCCCCTTAAACAGGGTTTCGTCCTCGAAACCTGTTCCATTCCCATCTTAAACATTCATTTCCAACTTTGCCATTCATCCGCATAGCATAACCATTCATAACTCATTTCATAATTCGGTAACATTTACTTTCACGTTTCTGCATCTACCCTAAGGAAAACGTAACCCTAAGCTGTCTACGGTAGCTTGTTTACGGGATCCTTGATAATGCTTTCACATTTTCGGCTACTTTCTAGAACATAAGTTCTAATATTCTAATTTCTAAGCATATTGCAGCAAGCAATGGGACATATAACGTACTAAAGCAAACGAATAACAATTGTCTATGATTTCTAACTACTCGAATTACCTGACGAGGTCTGGGGATCTCCTTCTATCATCTCCAACATACCATAGGCCCTCGCAGGAGCCGTTCTCGGACCCGTGACATTCCCTGGGATGGCTCGAAGTGGTTTAGGGTTTAATACCAACTTAGGACAGTTCATCCTAAGGTGTCCAGCTTCCCCGCATTCGTAACACTTCTTACGCTCCGGGCAATTGCCCGAGAAGTGACCTTCCTTACCGCATGTATAACACGTAGACGTTCCTGACCTACATTCTCCAAAATGATTCTTCTTGCATTTGTGGCACCTCGGCTTGTCGTCTTTCGAATGATCCTTCGCCTTCTTGTGATGATTCCCGTTGTCCTTCCTTGAAATTGCTTCTGACTCCGACTCCTTCCTTTTTGCTCCTTCCGGTCTGCCGTTCGCGCCGAACATCTCGCTGTAGAGATTGGAACTTAAATTCACCGTCGCCTTGAATGTCTTTGGTTCAGTCGCTTTGATCAACACCCTAACTCTACTCGGAAATCCTTGAACGTAACGTTTCACCCTTTCAGCTTCGGGAGTAACTAAGGTAGGTAGCAGTCTCGCCATCGCGTTGAACTTTGAAGTGTATTCCCGGTGCGTCATGTTCCCAGCTTCTAACGTCAGAAAACACCTCTCCAGTTGCTCCAGCTCACCTTTAGGGCAGAAATCTTCTAAAACTAACCTCTTCAGATCGTTCCACTTCATTGCAGCAATGACTCCGTCTTCTTCAGTCTGTTTGATCATCCCCCACCAGTGCAGTGCTTCTGAGACAAACGAGTGGGCAGCATACTTCACAGCTTGGTTCTCACTACACTCACTAATCTCTATGACCGCTTCCATCTCATGAATCCACTGGAACGTAGCTAACGCATCTTGATTGCCGTCAAACAAAGGAGGTCTACAACCACTAAACGACTTAAACGAACATCCTACTCTAGGTTGTGTAGCTCCGGTACCTCTTCCTGCAGCTCCACCAGCTCCACGGGCTCCACTAGCACCAACTCTCGCAGCTCCTTGAAGTTGAACTAATAAACCAGGTAGTGTCGTCTGCATTAAGCGTGTCATTTCTGCCACCATAGCCGCTCTCTGCTCGTTAGTGAATGCATTAGCTCCGGCGTTATTCTCTGGTTCCGCACTCGCACGATCGCCTCTCGTAGCCATTTCCAGATCCTAATTTAAGATGGATGACATTTCAGAATTTGTGTGACGTAGAGTTTCCAAATTTTGAATTCATGATAAGTATATAAGTGCAGGATCCGATACAATTATATATTTACGATGCGTTCAAAACCCAGTTACTTCTAGCACACAATTCCCTAATGTCCACATCTTGCCTCTCTATCTTCATCCGCAACTCAAACCGATTCCTAGATTACATTTCTAAACGTTCTTCTTCTCCTTGCACTTGGCCACACAACGGTTAGTACTTATGGTCTATTTACATGGAAAATGCCAAATTGCAGTAGCTAATTGCAATCGTGTATTTTCCATATACGCATACCGCAAGTCCCACCTATTATGTTCCTTATGCATATTCGTCCTTACGGGCACAAGCTATCCTGGCTGGCATCTACATTTCTTACCTCAACTTACTCTACCTGGAGTCCTAGTTTAAGTTTAGATACCGCGCTTGTACCTAAATCTCTTAAACCAAGGCTCTGATACCAACTTGTGACGCCCACTCCCAGACTTGGCACCAGGAGGGGTCACTCATCGGATGAACACGTGGCACAACAGAGATAAGCAGCGGAAAATTTAAAACTTTTATTTATATAAAGCCAAGTACGTAAAGTAACTGAGATAATTTACAATCTATCTATATAGCGACTAACTATATCCGTCTTTATTTATCTACAACTAGCCAGCACTTCCAACCGCTTCTCTAATAGCTTGCCCGATCAGTCTCTTATCACGAGGGCTCCGCCCTTGCTCCCAGACGTCTCTCCTAAACCTGACATACATATGGTTTTGGGAAAAGGTCAGCTTACGCTGGTGAGTTCTACATTTTATAAACATTACCTCATTCGTGAGGTTTAAACCTTTGAACCTGCAGAATCCCTTTTTTACAACATTTATCAAGTATAACACATAACAAGTCATACATAACATAACATCATAATCATACACGTTTCTCTAGAAAACATCTACCTCCATAACCTTTAACTCCTATGACCTGAATTCCATACACCTCTATACCTTCTGGTCTCGAATACTGCTCAGGTGACTTTATCGGAAGCCCCCAACCTCAGTACCGACAACCATTTCATTTCTTCTATACCTTCCCGGTCTCGAAGACTGCTCAGGTGACTTCATCTGGAAGCCCCCAACCATTCAGCAACGACAACCGTCCTACTTCTCTTATACATTCCCGGTCTCGAAAACTGCTCAGGTAACTTCATCTGGAAGCCCCCAACCATTCAGCAACGACAACCGTTCACGTAACCTTGACCCTCTTTAGACGTTCCATTCTATCGAACATCTCCTTAACCACCACAGTACTACTACCCGCCCCTAGTTAGATATCCAGGTGACTCACGTGTGTTAATAAACATGATAATGTACTCATATACTGCAACAACTGAACATCCCCCAATTTACCTAGGTGTATGTATACAGGATGTACCAGCGGCGTATCCTCCACACTTTGATATACCAGGTAACTATACTACTATGCTTGTATACAGGATGTACCAGCGGCGTATCCACCACATAATAATATAGCAAATGCACCACCTGTTCTCATATAATCATACATTCTCACTTGTGCGTTTATTAACCAACCCTTATCATTTGGATACCTAGTTTCAAAGCAATTATAGCACATAATTCTAACAGTCATTTCATATGAATTATTCTATCATAATCATTTCATATACATTACTAGCACGTATAACCATTCATTAGCATCTTCATAACATAACACGTATCATTTCAACAGTTCATCAATTCATCAATTAAGATAATCAAGCTTTCAGATAAAAGCATTTCAAATACTTTTTAAGTAAACAGTTGAACATTGTATGTATATCAGCCCGAAAACATTAAAGCGTTTAAAACATTTAAAAGTGGGCTCGTAGAACTCACCTTATCTCTTTACTCGTTAAACTCGGACAGAACCTCCGGCAGAATCCTTCGGTTAACCTAATTCGCGTATCGTATGGCATTAACGCAAGGTTTAACATTATAAACATATCCTATGTTTATTTATCTCTTATATTATCTTAATAATATCTAATTATTAAGGTTTACTTCTTTTAAGGTCAAAATGACCAAAATACCCCTATAGGTATATTATCTTCTTTTTATTGATAATTATGAAGACGCGCATTCCTATAAGTAGACACTCACTCCGGGATCGCCCAGTGTTGGGATGCCATTGCCCAGATGGGATGGCGACACCCCCGCTATGCCAGTAACCCCAGTGTACAGGTGCCTACCCTTCCGGTCCGCACGAACTTCTAAATATCCGATTAACTCGGTATCTTATATATTTTATCATTTATCCATTTTAACCCCATATATACTTATTATATATATAAACATAGTTCCATACCAAAATTCAAGTACCCATACCCTCCAGATTATTTTATATTAAATAATCATAATTCAAAACCCTAATTTCATAAATTTCTCGTTTCTTTATCAAAACTCATTTTCTTTTCAAACCAACTTAGGGTATCATCCATTATAACATTTTATAATATCCTTTAAAATAGCAAAGCTTAATTCAAAACCGTTTGCTCAATTTGGGCAGAGTAACGTTATGAAAACCCTAATTTTGACCCGTTAACAAAACCTTCACCAAAACTTTTCCAATTGTGAAATAAACTTAGGGCTTTCTTAAAACACATTAAATTAGGATTACCTACAAAAATTCAGACCCTAATTCCCACCCGATCACCCGATTTGAGCAGAATAACATCAAGAACCCTAATTTTACATCATTTTTAGAAAGCATACTTAGAGATCGAATTAGACAAAACTGAAAGAGGTTATTGTTAAGCATACCAAATAAGGGGTGACTGCAGAAATTCGGCTCCTAACTCCTTCCGGTTTGAGAGAATTGCTCCGATGAAGTTTCTGGTTCGAATGAGGGTTTTTGGGTGGATTTTCAGTGAATTGGTGCATTGTTTGGATGAATTAAGGGTGCTATTTATAGCATTTTGATGCGTCTCAGGCTTCTAACACGTCTTAAGGTGACTCACGATCAAAATCGACGCGTATGGAGCTCAAACTTGGCTTCCAAGTTCACTAACGTGGCAAAAAAACGAGCTGGTAGATATTTCTGCAGATCTGGACTCTAGGCGTATCGCGCCAGACCTGGTGGTGGCCTAGGCGATACGCGAGAGAGTGGGTTTCCGGCCAGAATTTACTTTTTGACACTTTTAGCCCTTCTACTTAGGTTTAGTGCATTTCTAGCCCCTAAACTTCTAATCTTTTATTATTTTATGTACCAAAACATCATGGGACATATTTCTAACATTTTATAAGGTTTCTAAGGCTCGGGATTCGTACGATAACATATATATACATTTATATATATTTTCTTTATTATTGCTAAATTACATTTTAGCCCCTCAAACTTTACAATACTTATCATTTCATCTTATAAATCATATTAGGATATATTTTTACCATATTCTAAGCCTCGGGATATAATAATTACAGATACGTATAATATCCATATACGTTTATAACTTTACAATAATTACATTTTTAGTCCTTTTTCTTTCCAGTTAACTATTAATACACGTATATAATTATCAAATGATTCATGTATCATCATGTTATTCATATAAACATATATCCATCTCATATTTTACTTTCTTTAACGTTTAACACATCCGTTCATGCATATTTCATCACGTTGGCCATTAAACATGTATTTCTAGCACATGCAACTTATCTAAAGCATAGTCTTACCACATTTATCAATTAAGCTCACGTATTTATAATATAAACACGTATTTACTATACATATAATGTATCTGTGAAATTTGGGGTGTTACAATTTTAAATTCAACCCGTATAGCATACGGGTCACTAACCTAGTATATATATATATATATATATATAGGGTGTGGAACTATTAATAACCCTTGCTTGGAGCAATAACCAAATAACCCATTTGAACCACCAAAATTATGACAAGTGTCCCTCTCCTTCCTTTTCCAGAAAGGGTATTTTAGTCATTTAACTCAATCAATAAAGTACCCCCTCCATTTTAAAACGGCTATAACTTTTTTATCCGATGTCGGTTTTTTATAAAAAAAATACCGTTGGACTCGTCGCATTTTTATCTTTAATTCAGATGTGGTCCGGACATTTTTTGACATTTTTTTCCAAACGATCGTACTAACATGTAATGTTACAAAATGTAGCACTGATGCCTTTTTTGGGTAGCACCGGTGCCTTTTTTCTGTAGCATTGATGTTAATACGGACGTTTGAAAAAAAACCCTTCAAAAAAAGTCGGGACCACATCCGAATTAAAGATAAAAAAGAGACAAGTCCAATGGTATAATTTATATAAAAAAACGACTTCGGATAAAAAAGTTATAAGCGTTTTAAAAATGAGAGGGTACTTTTTTCTTTTGGGTAAAATACCCTTATACCCTTTCTGTTAAAAAAAAAAAGAAAACAAAAGGAGTGCCACGTGTCACTAATCCATAGCACCTGTTTTTTCATCAAGCCACTAGGATGTGGTTAGTTGGTTATCTCTCTTAACATGGGTTATTAATTGTTCTCATTCCTATATATATATATATATATATATATATATATAGGAATGGGAACAATTGATAACCATCTCTTAGAGCATTAACCAAATAACCAGATCTAATCCATCCATTATATAATCCAAAGGCTAAAAATGAATCACACTTTTTTAACAAAGATCTATGGCTCTGATTAAAGAAAGGACCAGATGGTAATTTAACACACCCATAGATATCTGACTTTATACTCTCTCTTTCATATTTTCAATTTCACAAACCATATCTCTCATATTATCCCCTGCTTTCTCATATAAAGAAGGAAAATTGGATTTTAATAGTCCCAACTTTTGGGTGTTGGCCAACAATAATCCCACATTTAAAAATCACTCTCAATGGTCTCAACTTTTACCCTATTTATTGATATTGGTCCCGCCGTTAAAAAACTTAACACCGTTAACTTTTTAATGACGTGGCGTCCATGTGGATATATAGGGTTATTGTTTTTCTTTTTTTTAACCCCTTATAAATTACACATGGCAAAATAAGTCAAAATTTAGTCAATTATCTTCCATTTTAGCCTCCTTCTTCACCTTCACTGCGGTGAATACCATTGTCGTCGGAGTTTCTCGCCGGAAACCTCCACAACTCCGGCGAGACATCCCATATTTCGTTTGAGAGAGAGAAAGAGACCCGCAAAAGCATAAGAGCCAGCCACGTCCCGCGCGTCCACCGAGCGAGCTCCGGCAGCCTCCGACACTGGCTCTGATCGTTCCTCTCTCTCTTCTAATCGCATCTGATGAAATCGATGGTAATTTAAGACTCTAACAAAAATTCTTTGATGGTCGTTCAGTGTCAAGTAGAATGATAGTTGCAATATTTGTCACCGGATTGCACTCATCTGTAATATGACGCCATGAAGTACAAACTTATTGTAACACCCCAAAATTTTATGACTTAAGTTATATACGTGTGCTATAGTTGTTAAATAGCTGAAATACATATGATATAATATATATATATATATATATATATATATGTATACGTGGAATAGAGAAACGTCACGATTCACGTACGAATATTCGGCACGACATTCGAGAAAACGTCAAAAGGCGAAAGTATAGAATATAGTAGATAACGAAAAATAAAGATCGTGGGCACAAACGGATCTTAAATCCGAGTTATAACGAAGCGGAAAAACGCAAAATAGTGATTTAGGCCCAGCTTGTAATAAGCCGTATTTAGGTGCGGATGTCACTAAAATAACACCAAAGCGAAATCAGAATATCAGGTATTGCTAAATACTTGATTTATAATCATTATAAAATATATTCGTAATATTCGGCACAAAAAACGGTGGAATCGGTAACCATTGCTGTTACGCGATAATAACCAAAATCAATTCGGTTAGCCGTTCGAGATGATTATAACACCTCGGCAAAGTATAAATAATTATTATACTATCTATAAAGAATTTCAGTCGAGAAGACGTATTCGGTCTGTGAAACGGCCGAGATCGCGACGCTGATTAGACGCCCTTTCTACCCCGTAATTATCGAACATTCACCGGTTTGTGGTTTAACCGATAAATAAATATAATATTTATATTTATTGAACCCCCGTAATATTTTAAATGTTCGGAAATTTTTATAAACCGTATAATATTATTTTACGGGTTTAAAGTACGGGTATAATACCTACTCATTAAATGTTATACCTTATTAAAAGAAAATATCTTAAATATTACTTGATCCCTACTCTTGAACTAATGTCTGTCGAATTGTTCATATGATTCAGCATTTGAAAAACATTCTCATATACATACGTGTCCATCGTATGTTGAAGAGATTGTATGTATAAATATGCATACAACCCAAGCATTTGAATTCACACAAACACAATTCACATATGCATTTCAAACACACAACTCAAAATAAAAGAAACAGAAAAAGAGAAGGAAAGAAGAGAGAGAGAGAGAGGTGTACAGCGACGGAACCCGACTCCCTCTCCCTCCCGACTTTCCGGTTGGCTGCACCAGCGAGCCTCCGTCTCCCTGTCAGCTCGACACCAGCGACCTTCCTGCAACCCACCTCACCGGCGATCCTCCGGCGACTACAAACCCAGCAGCCCCCTTCTTCCACCCTCCTGTTCGATTTTTTCCGGCGGAAAGAACCCAGCTCCCCCTCAATCTCCGACAACCTGCAACTCCGGTGAACCCACGACTCCCCCATCCCGTCTCCTGTTCATCGTTTTCTCGACAATAGCAGCAGAAACCGGCGAGAGCAGAAGCCCAGCCGACTCCAACGATCTCTGACGGTGGCTCTAAACCCGTCTCCGACCTCGCCGTAAGCCCGTCTGTTTTCCGGTAAAGATATTATGGTGATCAAATTGTGTAGATGATATTCATAGTTGGTGATAGTTGGTTGTCGGCAAGGGTGGTGGTTACATTTTAAACGAAACGAGAAGTAAACCCGGTAAAAACGATACAAACCGTTCCCTCTTTCGGTCTACGTTTCGGTGGCGAGCGGTTGATGACAGAGCATGACGGTGACGCCGATGGATTGCCGGGATGGCGGAGAATGGTGGCGGTGATTGGCGGTTGTTAACGGCAGTCGTAGGTGGTCGTAATTCGAGCTAGAAAAAGGAACGTCGAGTTAACCCGTCTTCACTTTCGGGCGACGTTTCGGTGACGTAACGAGGTCCACACGACAAACCGACAACGGGGAAATGCTCGTGGCGAGAAGCTTGTCAGGAAAGACTATCTATTTGTCCAAATCGGACAAACTTTATTATTCGGTTATTCGGACTCGTTTCACAACTCGTCAAAGAGGTAATCACGTTAAATATTTGTTATTATTACAAATATTGTTAAGTTAAAATTTATATGAAATCATAATAGAATGGGATAAATGATATAAATATATATTTAAAACGAATAAATATATATATGATTATTAATCAATTTTAATTAATAAAATTGATTAAAGGAATATATCTAAATATTAAATATATATACATGTATATATTTAATATAAAGGTCGACGATAATGATAAAGTATTTATCAGATTAAAGAATATGTTTAATATATATTAAAACATATATAAAATATGTTAAAATATATGTAAGGAGCTTAATATAAAATTAGGGTTTTCTAGTCACTGTGCTGTCAAACCCGAACAAACGGTAATAAACTAAGCTTTGAAATTTTAAAGCATGTTATAAAATGTTATAACGGATAATACCCTAAGTTGGTTTTGAATAAAAATGAGTTTTGATCAAGAAATGAGAGTAACGGGAAATTAGGGTTTCCAAACATGATTACTTAATATAAAACAATCCGGAAGGTATGGGGACTTGATTTTTGATATGGTAACATGTCTTTATATATAATAAGTATATATGAAGTTAAAATGGATAAATGATAAAGTATTTAAAAATACCGAGTAATCGGATATTTAGAAGTTCGCGCGGACCGGAAGGGTAGACGCCTGTACACTGGGGTTTCTGGCAAAAGCGAGGGTGTCGCATAAATCCCAACTGGGAAATGGCATCCCTCACTGGGCGATCCCGAAGTGAGCGTTTACTTATAGGAATGCGTGTCTTCATAATTATCAACAAAAGAAAAGGATAATGGCCTAAAAGGGCATTTTGGTCATTTTGACCTTTAAAAAGGAATAAACTTAATAACTAAGTATTATTAAGTAAATAAAGAGTTAAAAATAAACATAGGAAGTGTTTATTATATTAAACCTTGCATTAACGCAATACAATACGCGATTAGGTTTAATTGGAAGGCATTGCGGAGACTTTGTCTGAATTAACTGCTTAAGAGAATAAGGTGAGTTCTATGAGCCCACTTTTAAATGTTTTAATATTTTCGGGCCTGATATACATGCAATGATATATATATTCAACTGTTTACTTGAAAAGTATTTGAGATACCTTTACTTGTTTTGTGTTCATACACATACGTGAAAAAGTTATAATACTTATAACTGTTTTAAAGTTATTATTACCTGTTATTACTCTTTTCGGGAAGGTTATAATAAATGGGTAATATAAAGGATAAAACTTTTATATAAAGCGTTGAGAAATGGAAAATGTGAATGTTTGGTCTAAGCCTATGTATGTGAATAAGTGTCGGGTAAATATGATCTTATTAGCCTTGTTGTACAAGACCCATAACATTATATTTATGAAACTCTTATTTTATATACGGGCGATGGACTGGTGTTGAAAAGGTTATGAGTCCAAATATAAGGGCTATTTAAATGGACTTTTGAAAAGGATGAAAATGTTTAAAAGATTGAAAAGGTTTTAATCTAAGCGGATATTGTCTAGTGAAAAAGGATGACTGTGGTTGTGCAACTAGAAGCGGGGAACGACGGTTCTCCGGGGTAGCGACGGCTGCTTACTTAGAAAAGGTATTCGGGTGGCGACGGTTGCCCGAGGGACTAACGTGGTTCCAATAGACAATGCTTAGTAGAATGAATGGTTAAATGTTTTGGTATAATTCTGTTACGTCTTATACCTGATAAAGGATAAATGTTTTGGTATAACTCTGTTATGTTTTATACCTGATAAATGTTTATAAAGAAGGGGTCGTTAGGCCCAAATGTATGAGGTAAACCTTTCAAGGAAAGGTAAAGTTTTAAAATACTTAGAACTCACCAGCGTAAGCTGACCTTTAAAAGCATGTATGTCAGGTATCGGTGACGTTTAAAGTAGCAAGGGAAGGGCTCTAGCAAGGGCAGATTAGATGGGCAAGCTATCAGGAAAGACTCGGTAGTAGACTGGCATAGCTATAGATAAGATCTAGTTATAGATTATGTTATTATCTTCCTTACTATTGTAACTCGTTATATATATAAATGAAAAGTTTTTAAATTTCCGCTGCTTAGTTATCTCTGTTGTACCATGTGTTCATGAGTAAATCCGACACGTGACCCCTCCTGGAGCCAAGACTGGGAGTGGGCGTCACACTTATAGAAGTTGCAGCAGTGTCGATGACTTCCTGCTCATACCGTGGAATTTATCAAACTATGCTTAAATCTCAAAAGCTTTTCTTTAATATTGCAAGAAAAAACACAGAGAAAGCAGCGATTTTCCGTATGATTTTTTGTATGACGTGGTTGGCTCTCATGTCTTGCGGGTCTTGTTTTCTTTCTCAAATGAAATATGGGATGTCTCGCCGGAGTTGTGAAGGTTTCCGGCGAGAAACTCCGGCGACAATGGTATTCACGGCAGTGAAGGTGAAGAAGGAGGCTAAAATGGAAGATGATTTTGACTAAATTTTGACTTATTTTGCCATGTGTAATTTATAAGGGGTTAAAAAAAAGAAAAAAATAACCCTATATATCCACATGGACGCCACGTCATTAAAAAGTTAACGGTGTTAAGTTTTTTAACGGCGGGACCAATATCAATAAATAGGGTGAAAGTTGGGACCATTGAGAGTGATTTTTAAATGTGGGATTATTGTTGGCCAACACCCAAAAGTTGGGATTATTAAAATCCAATTTTCCTATAAAGAAACCCCAATTCTTGTCCGATCTAATTTTATGCCAGATCTATCTAAAGAAACCCCATGATTTTGTGTCAATCGGTGGTTCATCTTTGGTCACAAACAAAGCCCATATTCTCGGTGGTTCATCTCTGCCTATCGTACCACCATCATCACCAGATCTACAAAACCCCATGATCGGTGCTCGATCTAAAGAAACCCACGATCTGTGATGCGTCGCCACCGTCTCCTTCTTCTCACACATCACGCATCACCGCCATCTCGAATTATAACAATGATCCGGTCCAGGTACGTTGAATCTTGAAGCCGATTCTAATTTATTGAGAGTTGTTTTTTCCGGTCACTCTTCCGGTCTCTTTTCCGATTTCTGGACTCCGTTACCAAGCAAAGAAGGTACGAGGTTTGATTTTGGTGATGAACCCGACTAATCTTGTGGTGTTTCAGCATATTAGACATTATTTTTGGTATTTGTATATGTTAATTTTTTATCTGGGTTTTCTAATATATAACAAATTAGACATTATTTTTTCTATGTAAAATATGGTTTAACCATTTGTGTGTCAATCGACAAGATATAAACCTCAGAGAAATATTGTTTTGGATCTTCATAGTTATGTCTTTTTTGTAGAAATGGAGCTTTTATTGTCAATTTTGACTTTTTATAGTCAAACTGATTTTATGGGGTTTTAATTTTGTTGTCTTTTGATGAACTTTGTGCAGAAAGAGGTGGAATCATTTCTTTTATAACTCATCAACTGGTTGTTTCTTTCTTATTTGAGGAATGTCGCAGGAAGATATTGTGACAACCCGTCAAAAATCAAGGATCAAACCTATACTTTGACCGTATATATATACGTATATACATGTGTATGACTTGATTTATTAATATCATTAATAAACACTATGCACGAAAACGTCCAACCTTGACAATTCCCACGTTTGTATAATAACCAACAGAAAGGTCCATCCTGGATCGATGGAACTTAAACAACAAGAAAGATAAATATAAAAGGTAACTTTTATATTTTCCCAAATCGGTGTCGTGAGAAATCACAATAACGCCGACAACGCTTAAGCGAATATTTTGAATTATAATCTATTATGAGATTGAATAATGAAATATCCGAGCTCGAGCCGAAACGATCGAATCATTTATTTATTTCTTTACGCGGTGCCGCGAATAAATAAAGTAAATAAATAAGTAACATTTCTAAATAATTAAATTCACAACGAATTATAATGATATAACGATGTCATGATCTCATAAATAATTTAGGAACTTGTTTCGGTCAAAACGGTGCAACGGTTTAACTTAAAAGAGCCATTTACTAATTTGGGCCCGGTCCGGTCCAATAAACCAAAATAAAGCATCTAAGCCCAAAACACGGCCCAATGAGTAAAACAACACCTAAAAAGTATAAAGTATCACTCACGGATAATTTTAGGAAATTATGAGACTGACCGCGACCAAAACGGAGAAAGCCTCGAACACCGGCCCGACACGAACCACGCCGACCCATTAACCGTTACTCGATTTAATAAGCTCAATCTAAACCGTTTTAACTAACGATTATTATTTCTTGAGTACCCGATCGATCAGTAACGTTTATAAAAATTATGACAATTTAACGAGACGTTCTGTAAAAGGCTACGCTACGTAAATATCCAGTTAACCGAGGGTTAAAACCTAACTAACCACGGTTGGATTATAATATAATAAATATATATATAATAAAGATTTAATATCAAAATAAAATCTGATGTAGATCAGATTCCTCCCAACTTGCTATCTCAATTCATATCTATATATATGTATGCAAGATACAACATCACACACACACATAACATACACACACACACTCACGTACACCCTCCGCCACCACCATCCCGATCAACCACCAGAGCCACCTCCGCCACCCTCCTTCTTCCGACCGACCGATCTCCTCCACCGGCCACCACCACAGCCCCTACGCCGCCACCACCTCCAACCGCGACAACCACCACCAACCGAAGCTGTCACCATCACCATCATCGAACCCCCACCACCCTCGTCATCAACCGACGCCAACCGCACCACCACCCTCGACGCCGGCGACCTCTTGCTGCCGCCACAGTCCCGTCGCCGACCCCCAGCTCGCGCCGCCGCTGAGCCACCGGTTCACAACCAACCTCCACCATCGTCACCATCGTCGTTCACCGCCACGACCTCCTCCATTTCTTTCTGTCTGTTCAAACACAAACACGCATATACACAAATATGTATATATATATATATAACTATATAACTATATATATATATATATATATATATATATAAAAGAAAAACATGAAACAGTCGCGATTTCTAATTAAACAGAAAAGAAGATGTTGAGAATTCTATTGTTTTATGTTCAAAACAGCCCCTTGAGTCATCTTTGCACCACCGTTTCGCCACCATCGGACCACCGTCGAGCCACCCAATCACCACCGATAGAAAGTACACCCGGCAACCTTTCAAACGGCCTCAACGTTTGTCCCTAACGATCACCGTAAACCACCGAAAACTAGCCCGCAAAATGGCGCTTTACCCTTCGGGCCAACACGGTTAAAGTCGATATTCTTCGATCGAGTCTACGGAGATATTCTCGCCTCTTTCGGTTCGTCACCTAGCCTAGTGCTAGAGGTAAATTCTATACTTTTCAATTTAATCATTTTTATTATTCGTTTTTAATATTTATAATCACCCCAAAACGAGTCTTGACACTCAACCCACTAAATATATAAACTGAACGAATCGTACTAAATATTAAACTAACGTTAATATTTCAGAAATTGTGTCACCATATATATTTAACAATAGTTGAGAGGACTAAAAAGATTATAGATCGAACGATATAAAAACTGACTCAGGGACCCTCAAAGTGAGACGTTGGACTAAAAATATATAAACAAATATATAATTGGACATAAAATATAAAGAAATATATTTTGACTATGTGTTATAAAAATAGGTTCATTTTTATAGAACGTATGTAATTCTAAATAACCGAGCACTTTGACTCATTATTGACATTTAAAGTGTTCCTATTTTTAGATCTCATTTTATTAACTTGAAATATTTATTTAAAGTTATTACAACCTATTAATATTTAAGAGATTTAAATATTAGTTTTTCATATCATATTATTTGTCAAATATATATATTATAAACAATATATATCGTATAAATTCTAAACGTTGGACTGAAAAATATAAAATATTATATTTTCAACTTATGCGACGAAACATATTTATGACAAATATATCAACACCTCTTCACACAAATATCTCGTCTTAATATTTTATTATTAAATATTATTTTCTAAATATAATTTAGAAAAACTATTTGAGAGATATCATCAACATAATAATATTTACGGAGCTAAATATTTATTATCATTTCGGCCAATTATCGGATACTTGTATCGTATCGCGGCAAAGCCAACGACTAATTTCTTAACATACAAATGTTTATATTTTCTTCTAAAATCTTGAGAATATTGAAACATATAAGTTATATCTATTTATTTGCATAAATATTTCTATAACTTATGTATAATTATTTGTTTATAATTATAAGCTCGAACTTAAATATACAGCGTGAACTTCAAATAATAAATACTTTATTTATCTCGATGTTCAAAACTTGATTGAATGTATATTTTCGTAATCTTAAATAATTATTTGATTATAATTATTTCTACAAAGCTATATATATTTATTCGATCATAAATATATCCATTAACGTAAATATTTATTTGAACGATAAATATTCCAAACGGACTTTCGAAACAATACAAACGGGAATATTATGTCAAGACTCGACCAGGATCATTTGGGTAACAGAACATTATCCAACTGAAACAGTACCTTAAAACCGTCTTATTAATTATTACTAGGACACGGTTTACTTGCTACGTCCAGCGCGATACAGCTTTCATCATCACCTTAATCAAGTGAGTTTCACGGCCCCTTTTCCTTTACTGTCTTAACTATGGGGGAGAAATACATGAAACATTAAACTTCATATATTTTCCAGATATATACAACGTGAGTTTCACGGCCCCTTTCCTTTATAAACTGTTTTATACTTTTGGGGGAGAAATCATGATCAAACAAATCTTTCTACTTGATATTATGGTATTACTGCTACGCTATTGATTATCTGTTCTTTCATACCCCTTCATAGTAATTTGCTAATAACATATTGCTACAAATCCCATCATCAATTGATTTCAATTAGTTCCGTAACGAAACGATGACTAGTGAATAGATCTATTTGGGTTGACAACCCTGCCCTATCTGGTCGCTCCAGTTCTGACACACGCGTAACAAGTCTGGGGGTACATGTCAGTTATTCTTTGCCATTGGTATTTCTTAGGGGAAGTTACCATAGGTGGGTAAATCTGTTAGTGTTTGAAATCAAGGAACAAGTAGATCAATGCAACAACGAGTAACCTTTATAATATTTTGTGTATCATCAACATTTTACAAATACATTTTGTAAAGACTCAAACCTGTGAACTCACCAACATTATGTTGACCTTCTTTTTCAAACTCATGTATTTCTCAGGTAACTAAGATCGCTCTCGGTGTGCAAATGGGAAGTCTGTCAAACAAAAGGGCCTGCAATAGGAATGGAGTCATGGTCACCTTTTACTGTCTAAATAAATCATGAACAATTGTATTTCTTATCATAACGTTCTCGATTCAGTATTGTAAAACAATGTTATCTTTTATATAATCCGCTGCAACTTTGATAACATACTTGGTTTTCAAACGTAAACGAAACTAATAGACGTCGTTCTTTGTATCCACGACTATGACCCCATGACGTCATATGCCCACGTAATCATAAACATCGGGGTGTGACAGATTGGTATCAGAGCCGTGGTTATAGCGAACTAGGTAACAAAAACAAAGAAACCTAGACTATAGCCCGCTCTACGAGACTTCCATTTGCATACGAGGCTCACTTCAACATCCTGAGGTACGAAAATACATGTCATAGCTAAATGTGTAGATTTGTATTACTTATGTGTATAATTACTATCTTGTTATTATATATATATCAACCAGTACAAACATGTTGTCTCATATCAGACATACATCAACTTATCGTAGAAACATGTTGTCTCATGTTAAATATATACTTACTTGTCATACTAACATGATGCCTCACGTTATATATATACTTATTAGCGTTTTAATATTTATTATTAATGCTATTAGTATTATCATGACTTTAGTTATATATTATCCGATTTTCTTTAAACGTTCCCCTCTAAGAACCTAAATAGAAAATATGCCTCTGAAACGCCAAACTCGAAACCCCTTCGATTCCTCTCATGACGAATGCCACCAAAATTCGAGGAAGTGATCACCAAGAGAATCGCCAAAGCTGCAACTTCTAGCAAGGTATATCGTACCAACGATAGGCGTTAAGGTAGATCACCGCGTAGTGCGCGTTACTGCTCCTGCAAGGACTTCATAAGAGGCAAGTCTATCTGTGAAATCTATCATTTTGGTTGTGACAACTCAAACTCTACACCATTGATCATTTCCGATAAAGTTCTCCTTAAAGAAACCCTAGGCTTGGAAGACTTGAAGATTTCGAAGACTTCGGTCTGAAATCCTCTAAGAGCAAAAGTTAGCAAACTTGTACCTTACTCTTAACGAAAGTTCTTCTTCCTAACGAACTTCAGAAAGCCCTTAGCAAACTTAAGGTCTTAACAGACTTGAACTTATCCTTAGCGGATTTCTGCCTAGCAAACTTTAGCAATGCTTAGTGAACTTGGATATTAGCGGACTTCACAAGTTATTCCTAGCAGACCTGTAGATTATTCTTAGCAAACTCATACGACATCTAGAATATTACTTGCTGATGGATCATGAATACTTGTAGTTCCGCACTAGCTTTCGTGTATTAAATAAGATCCATTGTCGAATAGATCCCAACACTATGAGCTCCAAAGGCACGAAAGGTGCCATTGAACTAATCAGATAGATTGGGAAGACGGAGTCAGTACTTCACATAAGCGACTACACCAAAGACTACATTGCTCTACCTGCATATTAACCAAATGTGCACACGTATAGTAGGACTCCCACGCCAACCCCATAGGAACCAACTTAGCCTATGCCATGACTTAGAACGAAATCAAGCAACTTTCACGTGACGAGCACTACTCAGGAGAAAGAACTTCAGAGATCGGAAGCTAAGTTCTGGAGTTTGACTATAAATGGTACCGATATCGCTGGCTACGCCAAGCAATTTCGTGAACTTGCTCATCTTTGTTCAAACCATGGTCACTCCCATGTACAAGAAGGTACATCTAGGGTCTTACGCCCCATATTCAAGGAGATATTCTGACATCAAACCCAACCACTTTTTCTAGTGTTGTGCGCCTGGCACATAATCTGGTTTATCAAGCCACACATAAAAGTGTGACTTTTGCCAAGAAGAATCCTGAAGTTAAACCAGCAGACGTCAGTGTTGCCCCCTCATCAGGCAGGAAGCCGAATAAAAAAAAAGAAAGCATGGTTGTTGGGAGAATAAGCCCAATAAGAATTCATAAAAGGTTCCCGAGAAGAATTCGGAACCAATAAAGGTCTATGTTGCCACTACGCATGTTCATGAGTCAAGAAAGACTGGTTACTCCACTAACCTATGCAACATGTGCAACCTTCACCACTCCATGGTTTATGAAAAACATCTAATGTAGACGTGCAAAGCCAAGGAGCACATCACGCAAGATTGCATCAAACTGAAGAACCAGACTCCCAACCAGGCAAAAGGAAAAGCATTCATCATCAATGCTAATAATACCCATTGTGACACTAACACAATAACGGGTAAGTTTCTGGATAGCCATTACGCTTTTAGTTTATTTGATATGGTACATCTAGAAGCTTCGTGTCTACCGATTTTAGTCAATTACTCGAAATCGCCTCTGTTGCCCTAGACACTAAGTTTACCATAGAATTAGCTAATAATGATAGAAACTAGAGAAATTACAAAGGACGAACTTTTGGAGCATGCAGTCGACATTGATCTAATGCATGTCGAGTTAGGAAGCGTTGATGTTGCCATTACGATAGATTGGTTATCAAGGAACCAAGCAGAGATCGTTTGACACGAGAAGATAGTCAGAATGCCACTCGCAAAAGGCGACACTCTTAACGTACAAGGTGAAAAGAATGAAGCCCAACCCAATGTCATATTGCATGAAGACCCGAAAATACCTTCGTAAAGGACGTCATGCCATTCTGGCTCTCGTCACGGAGAAGAAGCCAAAGGAGGAGCATATTGAAGACATTCCAACAGTCTGCGAAATCCCAGAAGGCTTTCCTGAAGACTTACATGGCTTGCCACCGCCTCGGCAAGTAGAACTTCGCATCGACTAAAACACCTGGAGCCACCCTCATTGCCAAAACCCCTTACCGCCTTGCGCCGTCTAAGGAACAAGAACTATCTAGACAACTACCAGAGTTGTTGGGTAAAGGTTTTATCCGGTCAAGTCACCCTACTTAGGACGCTACTGTATTGTTCCTAAAGAAGGAAGACGGAACATATTGGATGTGTATCGATTACAGAGAATCGAACAAGCTAACGTGAAGAACTCCTATCCACTCCTGAGAATCGACGATTTATTCGATCAGCCTCAAGAGTCAAGTTACTACTCCAAGATCGACTGGAGATCAAGCTACCATCAACCCTACATCAGAAATAAAGACGTTACGAAGACAGCGTTCAGAACACGCTATGGTCATTACGAGTTCATCGTTATGCCATTCGGTTTGACCAACGCACCTGCGGTGTTCATAAGCCTAATGAACCGCGTGTGCAAACCTTACTTGGATAAATTTGTTATCGTGTTCATCATTGATATTCTAATCTACTCCCGTAGTAAGAAAGAACACGAACAGCATTTGAGAATTATCCCGGAGTTGCTAAAGAAAGAAGAATTGTACGCGAAATTTTTTTCAAATACGACATTTGGATCCGCGAGACTCATTTCTTGCATCGTGTGATCAACGATAAAGGTCTTGCTAGCGACTATCACCGATTCATTGAGGACTTCTCAAAGATAGCCCAGCCTCTGATCGCTTTAACTCAGAATAGATAAGAAGTTTATTTGGAATGCCAAGACTAAAGAAGCCTTCCAGTTGTTGAAGCAAAACCTTGCAACGCACCGATCCTATCCTTACCTAACAAAATCGGAGATTTTGTAGTATATCGTGATTCTTCGCATCGAAGTTTGAGATGCGTGCTAATACAACAAGAGAAAGAAATCACTTATGCCTCTCAACAACTTAAGATCCATGAGAAGGATTATACAACCCATGATCTGGAGTTTGGAACTGTTGTGTTCACTCCAAAGATTTGGAGACACTGCTTGTAGGAAGCGAAGTATTCACTGACCATAGGGGTCACCAGCCTATCTTTAATCAGAAGGAGCTGGTATTGATACAACGCCAATGGATTGAACTACTCAATGACTACGATTGCGAGATTCGTTATCGTCTTGATAAAGCTAACTTTGTAACCGATGCATTAAGTAGAAAGGAACGCGTTAAGCCTCTTCGAGTTCAAGCACTAGGCACGACCATTCGTACTAGTCTCACGTCACAAGTTCGTGATGCACAACTCGAAGCTCTGAAAAGAGAATTCAAGCAATGAGGTGCTTACATGAAATCGAAAGGCAATTGGTAAGGAAACCAAATGGAGCCTACTCCTTGTAGATAAACCTGGAGTGTCAAACCTTTAAACGATAAGGAGATTGGTCTTAAAGGAAGCCCCCAAGACTAGATATTCTAGTTACCAGGGATCCAACAAGATGAAGTATATAGGAGTTATACTGATGATCAAAGCAAAAGGAAAATTCAGACCTTAAAAAGGTACGTTGCGTAGTTATGTGACAGATTGTCATCACGCAAGACAAACCTAAGTAATGGTTGGGACAACCATTTTCCACTCGTCGAGTTTCCTTATAACAATAGTTATCGCTCGAGTATTCAAGCCGCCCTTTTTGAAGGCTCATATGGAAGAAAGTGTCATTCGCCCCTCGCTGGACCGAAGCCGGAAACCGTCAACTGACTGGTCCAGTGATAGTTCATGAAATTACTGGGAAGACTTTTCCAATTTTCCATACCTATCGAAAGTCACAGGTAATCACTAGGAGTACCTACGTTAAAACTCGACGCGAAACCTTAGAATCTCTAAGGGGGTTCAAAACCTTATAATAGATTTTGCCTCAAACAGAGATAACTAGGCCAGGAAAGCAAGGAATGCTTAAAACTCATTTGGTCCCTTGAGATCCTGGAACGGATTCGACAACCCGTCTTGTCTAGAACCTATTAAGATCTTAGACTGCAAGACCAATAGACCGAAGCCAAACTGCATTTTCATGTTTATTATCATTAGAACTCCCGGGAATCAAGGAAGATCCCGTCCGGTAGCGACTCAATCTAAACTTTTCCATAAACCATCTTGTCCTCGATACATTGCGTACTCGAACAAAAATTGAAAACTCAAGTATGAGCAAAGCCTAGGCTGATCATGTAAGGCAAATCACAATTGTGGGTGCACACATAATTGTAATCTGAACTACATGAAAATCCTGGTAGAGCCCATCCGTGAGTAATCATGACTTGTCCAAATCATTCAAACTAAAACCTCATTCATCTATGTGTCTAACACTCATCTTGCTGACGAATTATTGTGGATGTTCTATCAACTCCACTTAGTTAGAAAATCATAAAGGATCACGAGATCCAAAGAAGGAATCAGAATCGCACGTACTCCCAACAACATAGATCGTTGACATACTTGTCAATAATAAAACTATCACCTAGGTAAGCAAGAATCGAACCAGACAAAATTAGCTTTAAGTTTTCCACCAATGCAGAGCCATCAATCGGCATTAGTTAAATTTCGGGACGAAATTCTTCCAACAGGGGGAGAATGTGACAACCCGTCAAAAATCAAGGGTCAAACCTATACTTTGACCGTATATATATACGTATATACATGTGTATGACTTGATTTATTAATATCATTAATAAACACTATGCACGAAAACGTCCAACCTTGACAATTCCCACGTTTGTATAATAACCAACAGAAAGGTCCATCCTGGATCGATGGAACTTAAACAACAAGAAAGATAAATATAAAAGGTAACTTTTATATTTTCCCAAATCGGTGTCGTGAGAAATCACAATAACGCCGACAACGCTTAAGCGAATATTTTGAATTATAATCTATTATGAGATTGAATAATGAAATATCCGAGCTCGAGCCGAAACGATCGAATCATTTATTTATTTCTTTACGCGGTGCCGCGAATAAATAAAGTAAATAAATAAGTAACATTTCTAAATAATTAAATTCACAACGAATTATAATGATATAACGATGTCATGATCTCATAAATAATTTAGGAACTTGTTTCGGTCAAAACGGTGCAACGGTTTAACTTAAAAGAGCCATTTACTAATTTGGGCCCGGTCCGGTCCAATAAACCAAAATAAAGCATCTAAGCCCAAAACACGGCCCAATGAGTAAAACAACACCTAAAAAGTATAAAGTATCACTCACGGATAATTTTAGGAAATTATGAGACTGACCGCGACCAAAACGGAGAAAGCCTCGAACACCGGCCCGACACGAACCACGCCGGCCCATTAACCGTTACTCGATTTAATAAGCTCAATCTAAACCGTTTTAACTAACGATTATTATTTCTTGAGTACCCGATCGATCAGTAACGTTTATAAAAATTATGACAATTTAACGAGACGTTCTGTAAAAGGCTACGCTACGTAAATATCCAGTTAACCGAGGGTTAAAACCTAACTAACCACGGTTGGATTATAATATAATAAATATATATATAATAAAGATTTAATATCAAAATAAAATCTGATGTAGATCAGATTCCTCCCAACTTGCTATCTCAATTCATATCTATATATATGTATGCAAGATACAACATCACACACACACATAACATACACACACACACTCACGTACACCCTCCGCCACCACCATCCCGATCAACCACCAGAGCCACCTCCGCCACCCTCCTTCTTCCGACCGACCGATCTCCTCCACCGGCCACCACCACAGCCCCTACGCCGCCACCACCTCCAACCGCGACAACCACCACCAACCGAAGCTGTCACCATCACCATCATCGAACCCCCACCACCCTCGTCATCAACCGACGCCAACCGCACCACCACCCTCGACGCCGGCGACCTCTTGCTGCCGCCACAGTCCCGTCGCCGACCCCCAGCTCGCGCCGCCGCTGAGCCACCGGTTCACAACCAACCTCCACCATCGTCACCATCGTCGTTCACCGCCACGACCTCCTCCATTTCTTTCTGTCTGTTCAAACACAAACACGCATATACACAAATATGTATATATATATATATAACTATATAACTATATATATATATATATATATATATATATAAAGAAAAACATGAAACAGTCGCGATTTCTAATTAAACAGAAAAGAAGATGTTGAGAATTCTATTGTTTTATGTTCAAAACAGCCCCTTGAGTCATCTTTGCACCACCGTTTCGCCACCATCGGACCACCTTCGAGCCACCCAATCACCACCGATAGAAAGTACACCCGGCAACCTTTCAAACGGCCTCAACGTTTGTCCCTAACGATCACCGTAAACCACCGAAAACTAGCCCGCAAAATGGCGCTTTACCCTTCGGGCCAACACGGTTAAAGTCGATATTCTTCGATCGAGTCTACGGAGATATTCTCGCCTCTTTCGGTTCGTCACCTAGCCTAGTGCTAGAGGTAAATTCTATACTTTTCAATTTAATCATTTTTATTATTCGTTTTTAATATTTATAATCACCCCAAAACGAGTCTTGACACTCAACCCACTAAATATATAAACTGAACGAATCGTACTAAATATTAAACTAACGTTAATATTTCAGAAATTGTGTCACCATATATATTTAACAATAGTTGAGAGGACTAAAAAGATTATAGATCGAACGATATAAAAACTGACTCAGGGACCCTCAAAGTGAGACGTTGGACTAAAAATATATAAACAAATATATAATTGGACATAAAATATAAAGAAATATATTTTGACTATGTGTTATAAAAATAGGTTCATTTTTATAGAACGTATGTAATTCTAAATAACCGAGCACTTTGACTCATTATTGACATTTAAAGTGTTCCTATTTTTAGATCTCATTTTATTAACTTGAAATATTTATTTAAAGTTATTACAACCTATTAATATTTAAGAGATTTAAATATTAGTTTTTCATATCATATTATTTGTCAAATATATATATTATAAACAATATATATCGTATAAATTCTAAACGTTGGACTGAAAAATATAAAATATTATATTTTCAACTTATGCGACGAAACATATTTATGACAAATATATCAACACCTCTTCACACAAATATCTCGTCTTAATATTTTATTATTAAATATTATTTTCTAAATATAATTTAGAAAAACTATTTGAGAGATATCATCAACATAATAATATTTACGGAGCTAAATATTTATTATCATTTCGGCCAATTATCGGATACTTGTATCGTATCGCGGCAAAGCCAACGACTAATTTCTTAACATACAAATGTTTATATTTTCTTCTAAAATCTTGAGAATATTGAAACATATAAGTTATATCTATTTATTTGCATAAATATTTCTATAACTTATGTATAATTATTTGTTTATAATTATAAGCTCGAACTTAAATATACAGCGTGAACTTCAAATAATAAATACTTTATTTATCTCGATGTTCAAAACTTGATTGAATGTATATTTTCGTAATCTTAAATAATTATTTGATTATAATTATTTCTACAAAGCTATATATATTTATTCGATCATAAATATATCCATTAACGTAAATATTTATTTGAACGATAAATATTCCAAACGGACTTTCGAAACAATACAAACGGGAATATTATGTCAAGACTCGACCAGGATCATTTGGGTAACAGAACATTATCCAACTGAAACAGTACCTTAAAACCGTCTTATTAATTATTACTAGGACACGGTTTACTTGCTACGTCCAGCGCGATACAGCTTTCATCATCACCTTAATCAAGTGAGTTTCACGGCCCCTTTTCCTTTACTGTCTTAACTATGGGGGAGAAATACATGAAACATTAAACTTCATATATTTTCCAGATATATACAACGTGAGTTTCACGGCCCCTTTCCTTTATAAACTGTTTTATACTTTTGGGGGAGAAATCATGATCAAACAAATCTTTCTACTTGATATTATGGTATTACTGTTACGCTATTGATTATCTGTTCTTTCATACCCCTTCATAGTAATTTGCTAATAACATATTGCTACAAATCCCATCATCAATTGATTTCAATTAGTTCCGTAACGAAACGATGACTAGTGAATAAATCTATTTGGGTTGACAACCCTGCCCTATCTGGTCGCTCCAGTTCTGACACACGCGTAACAAGTCTGGGGGTACATGTCAGTTATTCTTTGCCATTGGTATTTCTTAGGGGAAGTTACCATAGGTGGGTAAATCTGTTAGTGTTTGAAATCAAGGAACAAGTAGATCAATGCAACAACGAGTAACCTTTATAATATTTTGTGTATCATCAACATTTTACAAATACATTTTGTAAAGACTCAAACCTGTGAACTCACCAACATTATGTTGACCTTCTTTTTCAAACTCATGTATTTCTCAGGTAACTAAGATCGCTCTCGGTGTGCAAATGGGAAGTCTGTCAAACAAAAGGGCCTGCAATAGGAATGGAGTCATGGTCACCTTTTACTGTCTAAATAAATCATGAACAATTGTATTTCTTATCATAACGTTCTCGATTCAGTATTGTAAAACAATGTTATCTTTTATATAATCCGCTGCAACTTTGATAACATACTTGGTTTTCAAACGTAAACGAAACTAATAGACGTCGTTCTTTGTATCCACGACTATGACCCCATGACGTCATATGCCCACGTAATCATAAACATCGGGGTGTGACAAATATCTATCTATTCATGAATCAAGAGTCTCATAATGGTTCAAGCTCCCCATTTTAACATTTTCTCCCCCATTTGGTTAATTATTTCGAGTTGAGTTTTTAAGTTCTAGTTCAAAATTTGATTTAATATTGGTGCTATGCGGTTTGTAATGTGTTTATATTTTGTTTGCACATTTTGATGATTTTGTTAAATTGAGGTTTTTAACTAGTAGCACTGGTATTAATGACCATCACACCACTGTTAATAGTTATAGCATCAGTGTTTTATATGCATATTGATGCATTTGTAGTTTGTAAAATATGCATATGCAGTTATACCTAAGTAGAAACATCGATGCTACTAGTTATGAATGTATGGATGTAATTTTGTTCTTTGTTAACAGTTATGAAATGATGTTAGTGGTTGTAACGCTAGTGCTACATCGTACGTCTCAGAAAACGACAATAAAAAACGTCGAGACTATAATGGAATTAAAGATAAAAATGTGACGAGTTTAACGGTGCAATTTTTATAAAAAACCGACAAAGTATAAAAAAGTTACAGGATTTTTAAAATGAAGATGGTGTTTTATGTGGGTGTGTTAAATGACATAATTGCCCTTTATAATAAAAATAAAGAAAAAGACACATGTCATAATCTGGTTCAATCTGCCTTTTTTCCACCACTAGATGGTGGTTATTTGGTTAATCCTCTAAGGAAGAGTTAATATTAGTTCCTTCCCCTATATATATATATATATATATATATATATATATATATATATATATATATAGGATGTGGTTCTAGAGAAAACCATCATATTTCTAGAAAACCAAGAAAACTAATACCAACCAATCATGTAATTTCTCATATTTTTCTTTATTTAAAAATACAAAAGGGTGTTAATGTAATTTTACCTCTAATGTAATTAGTCAACAAATTAAGTCATTAATTCTAAAACCCCCTTTTTTCTCATTAACTGTTTTCTTTTATTGAATTGATCTACACACGTTGAATCAAATTCCTTTAATTTCTCCACATCCATAGTCGAAGTCGATTATCCTGACTTTGAAATATCCATTATCGCACTTTCATACCCGCACATCAATAACCTCTAAGATAATTCCAGATCAATACCCCTCATCAAAATAACTTCATATTAGCTTCTGCTAGAACATATTCTTAAATGTTCATAAACATGGAACATATGCTTACATATATGGAATCACCTGTTTACATATATGGAATCATATGCTTACATATATGGAATCACCTGCTTACATATATGGAATCATATGCTTACATATATGTAATTGGAATAAACACTTCGAGAAAGTCAAATTAGAAGACTACAATGTCGACATATGATACAAGAAGCTCGAATGTGAGTTGCTTCTGTATACAAATTCTTACACTAACATGCAATATAGACATATGTAATCATATGATTACACATACAAGTTAAACTAATACTATCTTCAACTACAATATATAACATGTGAATACACATATGTAATCACGATCAATTGTAACATGTGAGTAGAAAGGCGATGGGTTTTTAAGTTATGATTACACATATGTAATATATGATTACGTGCGTGACATTTGATTACCTATATGTAAGCAGGTGATTCCATATAAACAACACAATTGTTTGTGCGATGTTTAGCTATGAATTCCTAAAATCTCTATATTTTCAAACTGATTTTTTTAATGGAGTGATTTTAGGAGCTTTTATTTAAAAATGGGTTACATGTATATCGCAATCAGTTTTTATGATTCCATTTTTAAAAAATAAAAGAGTTACAAATTACCGATTTTACCCTTGCAGATATTAATGTAATCAATTAAAGATTTCATTTTCCTTAATAAACAACACAATTAATCTCAACCATTCAAATTTAGATCAATGGTAAAAAAGTGGTTTCCCAGGTTTTCTAGAAATGAGTGGTTTTCTCTGGAACCCTCCCCTATATATATATATATATATATATATATATATATATATATATATATACAAGGGGAAGCTTAGAAGGGATCCGGAGGGGCGACCGCCCCTACAGTTTTTTCGGTCAGAAGCACTGATATTCACGATTTTATGTAGAAAAAATCATATGTATTGAGCATCCCCCCCCTCGAATGTATTGAGTATCGCCCCTCAATAGAATTTTTTATCCCCGCCCCCTCAATATATATATATATATATATATATATATATATATATATATATATATAGGGTAAGGATCATGTGAAAACAACTTTTATTGCGAAAAAACGAAAACAAATATTAAAATCTCTATAACTTTTTCATACGTTAATATATATTTTTTTTAAAATTTACACCAAAATCCTTAAAATTATGTTATCTTTAGTTCTAGAAAAAATTAAAAACAAATCAATTTTTTTTAAAAACTATTATTGCACATGTGCAATAATTTATTTTATTATTATTATTGCACATATGCAATAATATTAAAACCTTTATAACTTTTTCATATGTTAAATTTTTTATAAAAAATTGCACTATAAATCTTATAATTTTGTTATCTTTAATTCTGGATAAAATTAAAAAAAATCAACGTTTTTTAAAATTTTTTATTATTGCACATGTGCAATAAAAAATTATTATTTCACATGTGCAATAATATTAAAACCTCTATAACTTTTTTATACGTTAATATTTTTGATAAAAAAAATTGTACCATAGATCTTATAATTCTGTTAACTTTAATTCTTGAAAAAATAAAAAAAAATTAATGTTTATTTGTTAATATTGCACATGTGTAATATAATTAATACGTATTATTGCACATGTGTAATAATAAAAAAAATCACGAAATTTTATATGTTTAATTTTTTTTCCCAAGAATTAAAGGTGACATAATTTTAAGACATTTGGTGCAAATTTTTTTAAAAAATATTAACGTATGAGGAAGTTATAGAGGTTATTAATATTTGTTTTCGTGTTTTCGCAATAGCATCTTGTTTTTGTTTGATCCTTCCCCTATATATATATATATACACACACATATATATATATATATATATATATATATATATATATATATATATATGGAGAGGGAAATATTAATAACCTCTTCTTAGAGGATTAACCAAATAACCCCCTTTCACCAATCTCCTTCCTACAAGTGGCTTTACAGCTTTAATCCAAAGGCTGGTATTAATCTGACTAATTTGTGGCCAGAAATGCCCTTAGGGCAGAAGAGTAAATGGTCACATGTCACTCTTATATCTGAATCCCTTTTCCCCATTTTTACATTGTACACCATATATGTTCAACCTCACAAGCAGATCCTCTTCTCTTTTTTGCAGATAAGATAGATCTGAGACTACGACCATCTCCAGTTTTGACACCGAATAGGAACCATGGTGACATTGAGATTTTACTCCGGCTGGTCAAAGCGAAGACGGTGACGGTGAAGACAAGGTCGGCGAAGATAGGGTCCGCTAATTTATTGCGTTTTGGGAGACATGCGAGGCTTCAATCGGAGATCGGCGACAACGAGGCTTCAGCCGGAGGTCGGCGACGTCAAGGTAAGGGGCTGATTTCAATGATTTTTATTGTGTTTTGCGAGACCGTTGTTATGGTCAACAACGTTTTTAATTTTGAATAATCACTGATTTCGGTTCCACAAGACCCTCCGGTCTCCAATTCGGTGGTTGACGGACCTCATTTCTTCCAGTGTACCACTTGTGTGTCTTAATTTTATTTTCCTTTCTTTAATAAATGTTTGTGTTGGATGTTTCCGTTTCTTATTTCTTCTTTATAATAATAATGAGCATCAGTGTTAAATATCCATATTGATGCATTTGTATTGGTATGCATTTTTAGTTGTACATTAGGTGCTTTTTCGGTTGTGATATGTGTATATTTAGTTGTACATTTGATTATCTTTTTGTTGAATCTTGATAGCACTAGTGTTTAATGATCATCACACCATTGTTAGTGGTTATAGCATCAGTGTTAATATGCATATTGACATTTGTCGGTTGTAATATATGTATATGCAGTTGCATTTAAGTAGAAACATCAATGCTACTGATATGAGTGTATGGATGTAATATTGTTCATTGTTAATAGTTATGACAATGATGTTAGTAGTTGTAACACTAGTGCTTAATCGCACGTCTGAGAAAACGGTAATAAAAAACGTCGAGACTATAACCGAATTAAAGATAAAAATGCAACGAGTTTAATGATGCAACTTTTATAAAAATCCGATAAAGTATAAAAAAGTTATGGACTTTTTAAAATGAATTGGAGTTTTATATAGTTATGTTAATTGACAGAATTACCCTTTATAATTAAAAAAAGAAAGAAAGACACATGGCATGATCTAGTTAACTGTGAAAATTTTCAACCACTAAATGATGGTTAATAAGTTATTCCCCTAAGTCTTAGTTAATATTAGTTCCATCCCCTATATATATATATATATATATATATATATATATATATATATATATATATATATATATATATATAGGGAGAGGATCATTTGAGAACCAATTTGGTTTGAGAACTAATTTGAGCCACAAGTTTATTTACATGTATCCCCCTCTCATGAATTGTAGTGGTCCCCCTGAAATTTGTGGTTGAGATTTAGTTCTCAAAAGTTCTCAAAATAAAAAGTTCTCATTTGAACCTAACCCATATATATATATATATATATATATATATATATATATATATAGGGTAAGGATCATGTAAAAACCACATCTTTTTGCGAAAACCTAAAAACTAATACTAAAACCTTCATAACTTTTTTCATACGATCATATTTTTTAAAAAAATTTGCACCAAAAACCTCAGAATTATGAGTTCTTTAATTCTGGAAAAAATTTTAAAAAAACTTTAACGTCTCGTCGTTTTTTTATTAGTGCACATGTGCACTAATAATAAAACTCATACATATAGTATGCGTTAATGTTTTTTTAGAAAATAGCATCAAATACGTTATAATTTTGTTAGTTTTTCGTGGTTTTTTATTAGTGCCCATGTGCACTAATAATAAAGAACTTTGTACGTGTTGTATACATTAATATTTTAAAAGAGAAATTGGACCATAAATCTTATAATTGTGTTATCTTTCACTCTGAAAATATATTTAATGTTTTAAAATTTTTTAAATTTTATGCTACACATGTGCACTATAACTAATAGTTATAGTGCATATGTAGAATTATCATTAGTTCTATGAATATTTTAGTTTTTTTAAATGTTTTTAACCTAAACAATATGTTTTCGCATGACAATTCTCATTTGTGTAGTACTAATAAAAATGGTGCACATGTGCACTAATAATACACATGTGCACTAATTTTTCTTTCTTCGAAATATCAATTTCTTTTCCAGAATCAAAGACAATAGAATTTTAAGATTTTTGGTGCAAGTTTTATCGAAAAATATTAACGTATGTAAAAGTTATGAAGGTTTTAGTGTTAGTTTTTAGGTTTTCGCAAAAAAAAAAAGAGTTTTCGCAGGATCCTTACCATATATATATATATATATATATATATATATATATATATATATATATGGGTGAGGTTCATTGTAGACACTTTCACATGTGAAGTGACTCTTTTTCACATGTGAAAGTTTTTGAATAATGAGGAAAAAGAAAAAAAAGAAAAAGGAAATTAATCACAACCATTAGATCAAAAGATCTAATGGTGAAAGAAGGTGTCTACATGTCTACACTTATTAGGGTGTCTACAATGAACTTTTCACTATATATATATATATATATATATATATATATATATATATATATATATATATATATATAGATTTTGCTGGAAATTATAGTGTAAAGTATGATATACCACAAGTAAATATTAACCCACAACATATAAAATCAAAAGATTTTGTTCTTGGTTTAAACTTTTTATTTGGATTAAATCGAGCAGTTACATTAACAAGAAATTTTATAACACTTAGTAAACATGTTTATAACTTTCCAACACTAAGATACAATAGCACATCTGCATTCGCTCAGAAGTAAAAAAGAGCAACACATACTCAAGAAGATAGCATTGCAAAGTTACAAGAACAGCTGATACAACAGGAAAATAGTACATCTATACATTTTCAGCTTGAAAACAACGTTTTCAAGCAGAAAATAACTATTCTAGAAGCAAAAAATACAAAACTTTTACAACAACTAGAAAAGAAAGAGGTATTTATAAACAGAGATTATAATTCTTTTAAAGCTAGAATCCTTGATACACCATAGAAAGAATGCTTTAAAAATGTTACACAGCATTTCCAAAAATTTGAACAGATAGTCTCTGTGACAACTGCAACTTCCCAAGTTAACCCCGTTAAGTTTTTCCGTTAGTTCCGTTAGTTCCGTTAACGAACCCGGGACCCGTTATTTAAATAATTACATGCTTATTCATGTTTATTTGCTAATTGATATTAGTAACTTGTTTCGTGAACTTATTTTGTGATCTTATGTGTTAGTTGTGAAAATTTGCATTTTTATGCGAAACCGGACTTCATGTGTAAATTTGGATTTTTTTGTGTATAAATGATAAATTTATATAACCCGACCAATATCTTACATGTTAAATGATTTAAAAACTCTTGGAAACATTTTTAGGAATTTTACTTTACAACTTTTAGCAAAACCCCATTTAAATGAGTTTTTATACCTAAAATACTTAAAAGAAACTTGAGGGGCCAAAGTGTAACATTTACTTAAAAGAAAATCTGCATTTTTATCTTTCCCCCATCCTCATTCACGCATCTTCATCAGCTCCATCTCCTCCTCTCTTCTCCTTGTTCACGACACAAAACACACACACATAAATACTTGCGATTTTTGGAGAAATCAAGCTTCAAGAAGGTGGATTCGGGTTTCTACAAGCTCCAAGAACATCACGCAAGCTTCTTCTTCTTCCCCACTTCTCCTACCTGCGATTTCTTCTTCAAATTAGTAAGCCCTAACTTTTGAAAATCCGAAATTTGTGGTTGCATGTGTGATTTTCGGTGTTTATGTGCTAAATGGAGTGTTGTTATGCTCATGTTTCATGTTTTAGACTAAGATATGTTAACTTATGATTTGGGACAGATTTGAACTCGTGATTAGGGCTGGGTTTTGAGCTTGAAATCTGCTATGAATGATCTCTTATGTACATTGGGTGTTTAGTTATAAAATTTGGACGTTTATGCCCTTGTATGCTAGTTACTTGATGAGATTTTGCTATGATTATGATATGATCTTGTTCATGACAGAAATTACATGTTATTATGGTTATAAACTTGTTAGTAAGTGTTGAATGGAGCAAATGTTAGCATAGAATTGAAATTATAAACTTTTACAAACTTAAAAATTCTAACAGCTTTGACCAGAAATTTTGGTCAACTTGCAGCAGCCATAACTCTCTCAATTTTGCTCCAAACTGATTGATTCTTTTTCCCTAGTAAAGTATTAGGTCTTAGCTTTCCAACGGCTACTCGCACACTTTCTAAAACCTCCGTTTGGTCACCCAAATCACTGCTGAAAGTTGGGTGCGCAAAGCTGTCAAGTTCAGTGAAAAGTAGACTTTTCAAATTTGTTAGGCATGCTAATCTTGTTATATTGACGAGTTTAAAATTTGTAAATGAGGTTTATATATTAAAACTAAGATCTGGAGGTTTTGGTAAACAAACTCCAAGCTTTGATCAAATTATGGATTAATCAAATTCAATTTGCCTACTTTGACCTTCTACAACAAAACAGATTTTTGGTCAACTTTCAATAGCCATAACTTGCTCATTTTTGATCGAACATGATTGATTCTTGTTGGGTGATAAACTAGGATGTCTTAGCTTTAAAACGGCTATTTATACGCCTTCTAAAACCTTCGTTTGGTCACCCAAACTGCTGCTGCAAAACAGGTACTCAAAGCTGTTTGAAATTTTAAAAAGTAGACTTTTCTAACGGGTCGGACATGTAAACCTTATTATGTTGGGGTGTTTGCTATTTGAAATTGATGTACACATATTAAATATAGGATCTGGAGCATTTGAGGTTTAAAACCCAAAAATTTAGTGAGTTATGCCAATTTCAAATTTTCATGAACTAGTTAACTATGTGCCAAATGGGTCAACTTGCAATGTGCATAACTTCTTCGTTATTTGATGTTTTTGATTGATTATTTTTGCAAAAAGTCATGTTTAACATGTAGTTTAAGCCTGCAAAGTTTAAGATCCTAACTCCTAAGTATGTAGATTTTTAACTATGCCACTAGTTTGAGTGTTGAAGTTGACTTTCTGAGTCAACTTTGACCAAAATGGCAATTCTTTGAATTTCTCTCAATCTGAAACTTTTGTATGCATTGTATGACTTGTGTGACTACATGAAACATGTTTAGGTGCTAAGATTGCTATTTTCGTCCTCGCGACACCTCCTAACCCGTTTAGGCCATATTTACCCAAACAGGTTGATTGTGACCGATTTGTTGAATCTTTTGCTGTGTACCAGTGCCCCCTAAGGTGAGTTCATTACTATAACTTGTTATGTCCATTCATGGACGATAACGCGCAACGGTAAGGTGCTTCTTACTAAGTAAATTTTCCGACCAAATATCATATGTGACATTGAGTTGATTTTAAACTGCAAAAGTCCTTACTTTCGGACCGTTAATATTGAATAGCTAGGTAATGTTGAGTAGTACTACTGGGGATTGACACCCCCGCCCAGCGGTGCACGGGATGCACCAACCCGACTGGAGGTCGGACTGGGACCAATGTTAGCCTACCCTCCGTGGTCTTTCAAGACACGGGAAGGCAAATCCATAGGTAACCCCTATACATTGTCAGCTTCGGTTGCGAACAATTCAAATGTGCATAAATTAGGCTAGCTACCTACGATATGGAAATTTACGGGTCTTATGATATTGATTGTGTTTTACCTGTCTTTATTCATAAACATTAGGTCTACCTGTGACGGGTAGACTGCTTTAGTGAACTCACCAGCCTTGGCTGACACTTGATTGTTGAATGCTTTTCAGGTTAGCTTGGAGGATCATGGATGGCACGGGCAGCGGCAGTACTTGTCCTTTGTAAAACCCTTTTGGAAATTGTATTTCAGATGCTTTAGTAATCACTTTTACTAAACTACAACCTTGTAAACTTTTAATGCTTCCGCTGATTTTTGTAAAATGTAAACTCTGATTTATTTAATGTAATACATGACTGTTTACCCATTTAACTATGGCTTGGTTGTAACTAAAGACTTGGATCCTGGTCTGGATCACACCCCACACGGTTATACTCCGTTAGTGGAAATTGGGGGTGTGACAGTCTCGCAGAAGATTTGTAAAGAATTTCCCATTGTGTTGTATGAACTACAACAAAAGTTGGTAAAGATAGCCTTCAACGAAGAATCTTATAAAGGAATCTAAGTTGTAGAAAGAATTGATGATGAAGGAGAAGGAACCGGTCTTCTGCTCCTACAAATAAGCCTACATATAACAGATATGCCAGATAAAGAAATTATCCAGTTTTACTACAAAGGTATGATTGATTATTTCGATTTCCGTTTAACAGCTAAAACAGAAAAACTCCTAGATCAGTTTGGAGAAAAATATACTTTAACAACAGGAAACATTGCTACACACACGTTTCCTCCAACAGTAGGCCGCAAGATGTTCTCTTCACTGCCTAATGCAAATGATCACACATTCACTTGAACAAACACATTCACTTGAATGTCCGGTTATTCGGCACGTTTACCGATTAAACAACGAGCTTAGCCGGTTTACATCGAATTCAGCTTTTATCGTTCCACAACATAACAATCACCCAAAATACTTCTGACAACTTATCCGGACATCGGGTATTTAAATTGGGCCATTGTTGGGCCGCAAATCTCTAAATGGGCCTAACGAGTCTTTTTTACCTTCTTCTACCTTCTCCGTATCAAAGTTCAGCCGCTGTGCATACACTCATCATTCGTCCCCCTCTTACCTCTGTAAGTTTCTCGTTTATATATATATATATACTTTTTTACTATAAATTTTTACTTTTTAACGTACCTCTGAACCTATATGGTATCAGAGCAAGAACTATTTCAACGTCTAAAAGACTGAGACCGACTCTATTATGGCTGCAAAAAGCATAAGTCCAACTATTTTAGAGAACCCGCTCAGGTGAGGATTATGGGTTTTATTTTGCTCTATATCACAATATTATTGTGTTTTATGTTTTTATGTTATGTAGTTTAATTAAAAGAATATAGGAAAATATGTTAAGGGAAACCAGAGATACGATGTCTAAGAAAATTAGATTTTTTTAAATTTAGAATTATTTGGAAAAGCATAAATAAATAATATAAGTACCAGCAGTTATAATTTTACTTGCAAATTTAAGGAAAAATTTAAACATAATCTACATACAGATAACACACACCTAAACGGTCTAACAGATTTAGTAATAAATCTAGGACACAGTTTACAAAAACAATCCAAAAACAATAAAATTACATTAGAAAAATTAATAAACATTACAACTAAAAGATCCGAAGAGATTAAAAAGATCTCAGAAAATATAGAATATATTAAAGATCAAAATAATCAAATAATAAAAAAATAAAAGAAATAAAAGAAATAAAGAAAAATATTTTAAATAAAAAAGATATTCTACAATTAAGTCACCAATTAGAGAATTGTAAACCAGAACAAACAAAAAAATTAATATCAAAAGTAGAAAACCATGTTATAAATCTAGATAAATTATTAAGCACAGTTAAAACTATTGTTGAAGGATAAAAACTCAAAAACTCAATGAAATATAAAGTAAACATAGAAGGAATAGTTAACACCATAGCATCAAAATCAATACAAATGATAGATCCAGTAAAAATAGATCCCGGAGAATTAGCAGGATTAGAATGGCAAATAGATGATTTTAAAGAAGAAGAAAATGTAAGGTTAGTACCAAAAAGAAGTTATATGTATGAAGGAACTAATTGAAAACAAAGTCTAAGATTTACAGATTTTAAAAAAGAAGAAAAAGAAAGTGAAGACAGTGAAGAAACAGAGTAAAACTTTATGAATATTATAGATATTAACGAATAATATAATGAACCGATTTATGATACAGAAAATGAAGAAATTAATACAGAATTCTATAAATTTGAACAAGAAGAAACAGATTATAGTTTGCTAGAATATTTAGAGGAAGAAGAAACCATTACAGGATTCAAAATAGAAGAGACTAATAAAACCATTGAACAAATAATAAATAGAAAATTTACAGAAATAAATATACAAGAAGAAGTTGATGACATGATTATAGAATGTATGTTAAATCTAGGAATGACATATGAAGAAAGTTATAATAAGTTACAAGAATACTTTAACCTACCATTAGTAAACGACATTCTACAAGGAAAGACAATGATTTCAAACTTTTATAAACAAGAACAATCCTTTATGGATCAAGATATGAAAAGTCAATATAAAAGAGGAATAGTGGATTGGAGTGAAGCAGGAACTTCAACGGCAAATATCATGGGTAGAGAACCATGGACAAAACCAACAGTAACTTATCAACAAGAATCAAATATAATTGGACATGGAAATAGATTACCTATAGGATATATATATACAGTAGCAATATGTTGTTATTAGAACAACAAAAACCACAATTATGGAATGATGAAATATTAACATGGGAACAAACAGTGGTAAGAATGTGGGAAACAAATAAAAAAGAAAGCATGGATATGTTTTCATACTTAGAAACTACATTAGGACCAACAGCTCTAGGAATCTGGCAAAGTAAAAAAGCTCAAGATCCAACAGAAATGAACAAAATCAAAGCATTAGGAGACAACCCTTATAGTTTCACATCACAGATTAGAACACTCATTTTAGGGGTAGATCCAGAAAAAAATATTAGCTTAATTCAAGATACTGCCATTAGAAATTTAGAACAATTAAGTATTGCAGATATGAAATATATAAATGAGTTTACCTTAGATTTCACAAGATTATTATCACAAACAGGTTTAGCCATGGATGATGACTTGTGTAACAAATACTTTATAAAATTACCAGGTGATTTAGGAAAAAATATACATGAACTATGGAGACAAACATACAGTGATAAAAAGAATCTGGGAATAGGACCTAGAATAACTTTCACATTTGGAATACTAGAAGAAAGATGTAAGGAGGTTGCTTTACAAGAACAATTAAAAAGAAATGCATATGCGTTTTGTAAAACAACAATATATACACCACATGCATATGGTTATAATGATAAAAAGAAAAAGCTTAGAAGAAGTACTACATAAAAAAAGGAATATAAGCCATATTATAAAAATAAGCCTTACTATAAAAATAAATACGTTAAAAAACCTCAAACAAGAAAATGTAAATGTTATATTTGCGGAGATGAAAAACACTTAGCTAATAAATGCCCAGACAAAAATAAAAATACTGAAAGAAGTAATCTAGTAGAACAACTAAATGACTATGAAATAGAGGCTGTAGATACATATCATACAGACGATGAATCAATTTATAGCATATATAGCAAAGATGAACAATCAGTTACAAAAGTAACATATACATATATGAATACAGAAGAAGAATGTAGTCATAAGTGGATATCTAACAGAGGAAATAATTATATAAAATGTTATAAATGTGGATATTATCCAAGTATAGAAAAAAGATCACAATGTAATATTTGTTTTAATGAAATATGTTATATATGTCTAAAAAATATATACGATGAAGAAATAGATACACCAGAAACAAGTAGTAATATGGAATCAAATAGTCAAGAACAATCAATAAAGAAGCTTGAGATGATAACAGAATTACATAGTCTAAAAATAAATAGTATAGAAAGCAAAATAAAAGAAATTGAAGAATTGGTCGAAAAGAAAAAAAGAACATGTTGAGTATAGCAAGATGTCAACATAAACACAAGCTGAGCAAACATACATACAAACACAAGGATGTGTAAATATGATAAATATACAATGTAGACTATGGCTGGATAACAATAAAGTATTAGATTTACCGGCCCTAGTAGACACAGGAGCAACAAAGAGTTTAATATCTTACAGCTTAGCACCACAACAATATCATAAAAAATTTGCTTATAATCTAGTTACAAGAACTGCAGAAGATAGATTAATTTAAATAACACATTACTTAGAACCAGTGGGAATTCAATTCTTAGGTTTTGCTGGAAATTACAGTGTAAAGTATGATATACCACAAGTAAATATTAACCCACAACATATAAAATCAAAAGATTTTATTCTTGGTTTAAACTTTTTATTTGGATTAAATGGAGCAGTTACATTAACAAGAAATTTTATAACACTTAGTAAACATGTTTATAACTTTCCAACACTAAGATACAATAGCACATCTGCATTCGCTCAGAAACGTGGAGAAAAAGGAAACCTAGATTTCCTAAAAAGTAAAAAAGAACAACACATAGAAAATGAAACTATTAAATTACTTACAGAATTTATAAGTCACGAATTAGAAAAGGGAAAAGATGATACAAAAAGTATAAATCATCCTACAATTTTACATCTAGAAAAAATAGGTCTCATAGGAGAAGACATTAAGAACTCAAAGATAAAATATACATGTAAATTCAAAATAAAAAATTCAGACATCACTATTAGAACAGCAATCATAGAATATAGCTCTTTGGATAAAGAAGAATTCAAAAAACAAATACCAGAAATGTTAGATCAAGGACTGATCAGAAAATCAGAAAGTCCACATAGGATAACAACATTCATAGTAAAAAATCACAGTGAAATAAAAAGAGGAAAAGCAAGGATAGTCTATAACTACAAAAGATTAAATGATAACACAGAAGATGATGGATATAACATTCCAAATAAAGATAGCTTATTAAATTTAATACAAAGAAAGAAGGTTTTTTCAAAATTTGACCTAAAATCAGGATACAATCAGTTACAACTAGAAGAAAACTTTAAACCATGGACAGCTTTCACATGTTCAGAAGGACAGTTTGAATGGAATGTTCTTAGCTTTGGATTAAAAAATGCACCTTCAATATTTCAAAAATTGATGGACAACATATTCTTACAATATAATTTTTGCTTGGTTTATATTGATGATATTTTAGTTGCAAGTGAAACAGAACAGGAACACGAGAAGCATCTACAAAAGGTTTTTGAAGAAATAAAAAAGAATGGTATATTTGTTTCAAAAAGAAAAATGGAATTATTTAAAAGAAGAATATCATTTCTTGGATTAGAAATAGGAGATGGAAAGATAGAATTACAAGAACACATTTCTACAAAAATTCTAGATTTTTCAGAAAAAATTCAAAACTTAAAACAAATACAAGCCTTTTTAGGATTAGTTAATTACGCAAGAAAATTTATACCAAATTTGTCAAAATTGGTTGGACTATTATATAGTAAGACAACAAAAAATGGTCAAAGACACTTTAATCAAGAAGATATAAAGTTAATAAGAGAAATAAAAAATGCGGTTAAAAAGATCAAACCACTAGAATTACCATTAGTAACAAATTATATTATTATAGAAGTGGATGGATGCAAAGAAGGATGGGGAGCTGTTCTTCTTTCTAAACCTAATACGTATAGCCCTAAGGAGAATGAAAAAATATGTTCATATACAAGTGGAAATTTTAAAACAGGCACAAATTGGACAAGTCTAGATTTTGAAATACAAGCATTACTCAATGCTTTAGAAAAATTCAAAATTTTCCTACATAAAGAGTTCACAGTTAGAATCGATTGTAAAGTAATAGTTAAATTTATAAAAAATGATCAAAACAAAAAGATGAATAGGACAAGGTAGGTTAATTTACAGAATGTTATACAAGGAAGTGGATACACTATAAATTTTGAACATATAAAAGGAAAAAATAATGGGATAGCAGATATGCTATCTAGAAATATTAAGAAATTATTGTTTACAGATGGACAGAAAAAGTAAAGGAAAAGATAAGCTTATACTGCCTATAAAGCTCAAAAGATACTCTTCACCAATGAGCATCTCATCAAGAGAAGAAGATAACAACACAGAAAAACTCTTAAGTCAGTCTATGCAAGTAGATAAGATGTACAGTCAAAGACAAGCGGCTTCTTCATATGATTGCTTAGAAAATGTTACACAAGTTTTCCTTCCTACAACAACAGTTCACAACTCCACAAAATAAGTTTATAGCCCTACAAGTATTGTATAGTCCTACAGAGTTTTATAAACAGTCTCCAACAAGACGCTTACCACGAACCATAAAACCAAAAAATTTACAGTTTAAACAAATGGATACAAGCCCAAAAAGTCAAGTTATTACCTTTAGTAATTATGCATTACCAAAATGTGATGACCATAATACAAAGTTTAGGCCTATAATAGGTTTAAGTTTGACAGAAAAACAACAATGTTTATTAGATAACCTATGGCATATTCAAACCATGCCACAGGCATCTTCGTTCAAAGTACAGGTCCTCAATGATCTTAGCATCTTTTTTCAGGAACAAACTGTTAGAATCCCAGAAAAACAAAAACCAAAGTTTACACATTATATAATTTTAGAGGAAATAAACTTGGAATTTTTAACAAATGGGATACAGTGGCAAAATATATAAACTGCTATGGACCTATATACAAAGGTTACTACAGTTTTGATGAAGCTTTAAAAGCAGTAAGAGATCACTTCGATGTAGACAACTTCTTCATCGAAGCTGAAGAGGTCCCAACATTTTCAGACATTGCAAAAATAAATCATGAGCAACTCATAAAGACTCAAGAAGATATCATTGCAAAGTTACAAGAACAGCTGATACAACAGGAAAAGAGTACTTCTATACATTTTCAGCTTGAAAACAACGTTTTAAAGCAGAAAATGACTGTTCTAGAAGCAAAAAATACACAGCTTTTACAACAACTAGAAAAGAAAGAGGTATTTATAAACATAGATTATAATTCTTTTAAAGCTAGAATCCTTGATACACCATGGAAAGAATGCTTTAAAAAGGTTACACAGCATTTCCCAGAATTTGAACAGATAGTCTCACAGAAGATTTGTACAGAATTTCCTATTGTGTTGTATGAACTACAACAAAAGTTGGTAAATATAGCCTTCATCGAAGAATCTTATAAAGGAATCAAAGTTGTAGAAAGAATTGATGATGAAGGAGAAGGAACCGGTCTTCTGCTCCTACAAATAAGCCTGCATATAACAGATATGCCAGATGAAGAAATTATTCAGTTTTACGACAATGGTATGATTGATTATTTCGATTTCCGTTTAACAACTAAAATAGAAAAACTCCTAGATCAGTTTGAAGAAAAATTTACTTTAACAGCATGAAACATTACTGCACACGCGTTTCCTCCAACAGTAGGCTGCAAGATGTTCTCTTCACTGCCTAATGCAAATGATCACACATACAGACCAGCTAGAAAAAGAATATTTATTAGCCATAAAATAATAGTTCAAAATTATTTAGAAAGTTTGGCTATTAAAACAAATATAGATTTCTCAACTCTTTGTTGGCTAGAGAGTATGGGTGATTATGACAATTTTAAAGACAGAAAAGCAATCTGGAAGTTCAAAGAAGATCCGACTAAAGAATTTATTACATAAAATAAGAAAAACTCCGGTCTTACCTAAAGGCCTCAATTGGAAAGACTTCAAGTTACTAACAGAAGGACATTATACACAAGTATGGACACATAAAAATTGGAACATGCTCTTACCTTTCATTGGGGAAGGAGATAACTTAGAACTAAAACACATTCACAATGATGATGACATAGAAGACTGTGACACAGACCCAGGTTCAGCACCTTCAATCGACAACACACATAGAGACTTCTAAAGATGACGTCATCTATGACATACTCAACCAATAAACAGACAAGATGGACAGGCAATATGGCAAATCAAATTATGACTCTTATCCAGACAGCATCTATCTACTTTAAGTCATTTTTAAGCATCTTCTTTTTCAGTTTTGTTTGTTTCTTTCTTTAATCCCCTAACGTAGATTTAATTTGTCAAGATCATTGTATAGCATAGTTGTTTTGCCTATAAAAGGTATTTCTTTCATCAGTTGTAAGCACCAAGCAATTTTACCAGAAATAGCAATATTATCAAGCTCTTATGGCACACTAAAATTACTTTTTGTACTCCTTAGCAAAGGCTCCTAGTCTCTGAGTTCTTCCCAAGATCTTCATACCATATTCCCTAAAAAAAAAAGACTTTTTTACCTTCTTCTATCTTCTCCGTATCAAAGTTCATCCACTGTGCATACACTCATCATTCGTCCCCCTCTTACCTCTGTAAGTTTCTCTTATATATATATATATATACCTTTTTACTATAAATTTTCACTTTTTACCGTACCTCTGAACCTAAATATATATATATATATATATATATATATATATATATAGGAGGGTGAGGTTCATTGTATACACCCTCATAAGTGTACACAGGTAGACACCCTATTTCACATGTGAAATTACTTTATTTCACATGTGAAATTACTTTATTTCACATGTGAAATTTTCTGAACAATAAGAAAAAGAAAAAAAAAGAAAAAAAAAATTAAGGAAAATTGGAATTAAATAATCCAAGTTATTGGGTATTGGCGGATAATAATCCGAGTTCCAATATTGGCCTACAATAATCTCAATTATTTGGGTCTTGGAATTCATTGGGCCACCGTTAATTTTTCACTAACTCCGCTAGTACTTGCTGACGTGGCAGGTGATGTGGCATCATTTTTGCTGACGTGGCAGGTGATGTGGCATCATACTTGCTGACGTGTCATGTGCCACGTCAGCACACAACTAACGGAGTTAGTGAAAAATTAACGGCGGACCCATGAATTCCAAGACCCAAATAATTGGGATTATTGTAGGCCAATATTGGAACTCGGATTATTATCCGCCAATACCCAATAACTTGGATTATTTAATTCCAATTTTCCAATAATTAATTATAACCATTAGATCAAGTGATCTAGTGGTGAAAAAAGGTGTCTACCTGTCTACACTTATGGGGGTGTCTACAATGAACTTTTCACTATATATATATATATATATATATATATATATATATATATATATAGGGTGAGGTTCATTGTAGACACTTCCATAAGCGTAGACAGGTAGACACCCTATTTCACATGTGAAATTACTTTATTTTACATGTGTTTTCACATGTGAAATTTTCTGAACAATGAGAAAAAAAAAAGAAATTAATCATAACACCATTAGATCAAAGATCTAATGGTGAAAAATGTGTCTACCTGTCTACACTTATGGGGGTGTCTACAATAAACTTTTCAATATATATATATATATATATATATATATATATATATATAGGATAAATATGTGGTGAAAACCCATGTGAGCTATGAAAACCCCACAAACCCATCGAATGGTTCCACAATCTGCCACATCACTCTTTTTTACTTATTTTGTCTTCTACCAAAAAGGTTAGGTTGGTAATTTTACCACCCCTTCATTATATATTATTTTTGGTTTTGTCAGACTTTCCTCGATATATACCAGCAAGATTTTCAAAATTTTCAAATCTCCCACTTACCTCACTTTACATTTCAAGATCTGAACATATTTTGAAGATAAAGAGCAACCTGCCACCACTATCTCCATTAAACGACCACCATCGCCTCCTTCAACCGTCACACACCACCATCGAGTAGTACAATTGCATGCCTCACCGCCCGCTGCTCGCTCACACCACCACCACTGATGTTCATCCCGGCGCTGCGTTTCAGATCGATAAAGCAGACGGTGGCGACACCGTTACCACCTACCGAGGAATCGAGCATGGATGAGCAATCTAACCTTCCTTCCGCCACCAATGAACACCGTTGCTACAGAGGCGTCTTCTCCGACGAACTCGTCGCCGGCGTATTTAACTTTCAGATCGAAGTTGTTATATTTTTTCGACAAATATGAAAAATCGTTGGTATTAGGTCTCAGAATTCTGGTTCGTCTGGTTCGCCTCATTCTTGGATTCTCCTTCCGGTTCGCGCGCGTGAACTACGCCTTCTGGTTAGTCTTCGTTCATTCTCTGTGTTTTCGTGATGAAGAAAATGTAATGTTATATCCTTACTTTTCCGATCGCCGACAACGGATATCTTCAACTGCGTGTCTTTGTAGGGGTAAAATGAAGAAGATGAGCTATATTAATAAAATATACACTATATGGGTTAATAGGCTTGAGACCAAATAGGAGTGCTTGCTTTTCAGTCACTACTCACTTTGTATGTGTAAGTACTTTCATTGAAAAGTGGAAACATAATTTTCTTTTTTGATCAGATATAAGTTTTATTTACATATGTAAAAACGAATGTTATATATGTAAAAACTAGTGATACATATGCAATTTTACATACGTATCATATTATATGTATGCAATTTTAAAATAAACCGTTGGACAACGTTTTTGCTGTAGCGCTTTTACATATGTAAACTTGTGCTACATATGTAAATTTATGTTTTTTTTCATGTTCGTTATATATTTAAATTTATATATGTAACATGTTGTAATTTTTACGTATATAAACTGATAAACTTGTTTTCTTCGTAGGTTACGGTATTTTGTGATTTACATATGTAATAATTAAATTTACATATGCAACCCTGTGCTACATACGTAATTTTATGTTTGTTTCATGTTACGTCTCATTATATATTTAAATTTACATATGTAAACTTGTGTTACATATGTAAATTTATGTTTGTAAAATTTTGTTTGTTTCATATTATGTCTCATTTTATATTTGAATTTATATATGTAAATTTGTGTTACATATTGCTTGGACTAATTAAGTTGTTTGTTTGTTTCATATTATGTCTCATTTTATATTTGAATTTATATATGTAAATTTGTGTTACATTTAGCAGTTTTAAAAAAATATATATATTTTTCAAGTTGTTCTTTTGTATCCACATGGTTTATTTTCTGTGTATGTTTTTTTTTAATTTTTACATTTAGTAGTTTAAAAAACAAAAAACCGGATTTTTACATTTAGTAGTTTAAAAAACAAAAAACTTTATATTTAGTAGTTCTGAAAACACTGTATATTTATGTTTTTACCTGCACCTATCTACCTTATGTATATGTGTGTTTTTAATCATTCAGGACAATTTTTTATTAAAAATATTTTCTGTGAAGAAAACGAAGAAATATATTTGTGATATTTTTGTGAAGAAACAAATCATTTGCTTTTTTTAATCATATATTTATGATATTTTTGTGAAGAAACAATTAATTTGTTTATTTAATCAGTCTAGACAATTTATTTGTTTTGAAGTAATTTAGTAGTTCTGAAAACACTGTATATTTATGTTTTTACCTGCACCTATCTACCTTATGTATATGTGTGTTTTTAATCATTCAGGACAATTTTTTATTAAAATATTTTATGTGAAGAAAACGAAGAAATATATTTGTGATATTTTTGTGAAGAAACAAATCATTTGCTTTTTTTAATCATATATTTATGATATTTTTGTGAAGAAACAAATAATTTGTTTTTTTAATCAGTCTAGACAATTTATTTGTTTTGAAGTAATTTGGACGAAGCCAAATATTACACTCGAAAGTTTGTTATAAGTGATATTTTGTGACATCCGAGAATTCCAAGGTTAACTTCCGTTAGACAAATCCGTTAGTTACGTTATAAGTGTTTACTTAGTAACTAATGCTTAACTAGGCCGGATACGTCCACGTCCTTTGGTTGATCACCGAACCCGTCCATATGTGTTATTTGTTCATTTGTTAAATGTCAGTATGTGCAATGTGATTTAAACGCATGATTTAATATTATGAATAGCATGACAAATTGTAAATCCTTGATTATGTGAAAATTGCCTAAGTTGTGCAGTCAGCGAAACTAACGGGCGAAACTGTAGTGTCGCCCGGTAGCCAGCTAAGCTAACCAGTTAAAACGTGACCAGAGCCAGTTTCGCCTGGCCAGCGAAACTGCCAGCGAAACTAGCCTCTTATATAAATAATCTTAATAAACCCTAGTTCTCCTATTTGCCTCATTTACACAAAAACACACACACTCTTCTCTGGAGATCTGGCCAGCTGAAAACCATCAAGAAAAACCAAGATCTCAGCCTCAAGACAACATCCATTCGATTCCTTGATCGAATCGTGAGTCCCAAAACCTTCCTTTATGCCATTTCTATGTGTTTTCTATGTGTTTCTTCATAAAGCATGCTTAAACCTTCATGATATTGTTAGATCTTCTGTAGGAATGCTTAGTAATGCTAGATCTATCATAAAGTTTGCAACTTTACGTTTGAAATCCAACCATGATAGAGATTTATGCTATTTAGGTCACTTTAGGGTTTTAAATGCATTTTGGTGATTTGATGATGAATATGCATGAATAAGGTGTTAAACAATGAATTGCATGAAGTATTAAAGCTGTTAGGTTGATTTTTAGGCTGATCCGTATGTTTTTCGCGACCAGCGAAACTGTTAAGTTCTCTGGGCGAAACTATACAGCGAAACTATATAGATCTCCTTCCAGCGACACTATGCAGCGAAACTGCAGTGTCGCCGGGTAAACCGACCAGACCAGCTCGAGCGAATCTACCGAGCGAAATTCCCTGAACGAAAGTTCAAACCAGTTTCGGGCGAAACTAGGCTAGCGAAACTGTGCCAACAGTTTCGAGCGAAACTAGCCTAGCGAAACTGTGTCATCGGGTATTGCCTAGCGAAAGTGCTGCCCGTGCACACAGCGAAACTGACCAGCGAAACTGCTGGCGAAACTGAGACCAGAATCCAAACTTGTGCAAATTGCTTGAATGATTATGCCCTGACTTACATGATTATGCCATGATGATACATGCTTTGATTTCTGATATATATGAACCCTTGTTTATGATCAACCATCGGTGTCGTGTGTCGTATGTCGAGTCATAGTTTCAACGTACTATGTTATGGGCCATAGTGACGTTAAGTAAAGATTAGACACCAAACTAATACTTAAGACCTAAACGTGTTCATAGGTCTTCGTTAAGCAAAACTTGGATTATATAACAAGCGTAGCTGTGCAACCAAAGGTGAGTGTCACTAACCCGTTTACTGTGAGCCCGTTTGGGACACACTGAATAACTTAATGGAAAACAATGCTGACAACTTTACGAGTGCTATGCACCACTTGATAAAACTGAAAACTTAGAATGCTATGCATCTACTTGAAGAACTTGAAGTGTTTTATGGGAAACACTTGAGAAACTTAACAAACTATTTCTGAAACGAAAACCGTTTTAATATGGCTAGTGTAGGTTAAAGTCTAAACCACATGATATCACATGATTTCTAAGGATTGCCTTTTTAACTGAAAAAGTCCTCAACTTAATTGTGCCATTAATTGTAAAGCGAGGGGATGTTGGGTAGATCTACTGGAGTTTGACAAACTCCGCCTCGTGACACTGGAGGTGCACGGAGGTACAATATCAGCCTATCTGACCGTGATCCCGAGAGGACACGGGGGAGGCAAAGCCGCGATGACGAATGTCCGCAAAACAAAATGGCTGAAGGCTCTGCCTCTACTATACTTAATCGTCAGCTTTGGTACAAACTTCCTTAGTGCATGGAAACAACGGATTAGCTACCCGCGATATCGGTTGAGCACTTTAATTATACAAGACTAGTACATACCTGATAACTCTGTTACGGACAATAACTTTACTAAATAACAAATATTTCTGAATTGGCGTATATACTGAGCATTGCTTTTCACAAACAAATATTACGAATACATATGTTGACACGATTATGATTATGAGACCGGGCCAATGCTTGACATGCCCACTGTGAACTCACCAACCGTTAGGTTGACACTTGTGTGGTTTTCATTTTTGCAGATCGTTGAAGAGTATCCATTGAAGGTTGGCATGGCACGTGAAGACTTTTACTTTCATTAAACTAACTGGGAATTTTGATTTGAAACAATGATTTGTAAAGCACGTGGCTAGTGCTAAGATACTATTGTTTTTATTTCGCTGCGTAACTTTTGAAACTGTTTGAAATGAATGTTTTGGACTTTACTCTGATTCGTTTAGTATTTGTAACTAATGGTTGTGGTCCTGGTTTGCTCGCACCGTTTAACGGTATAAACTCCGTTAGTGGTTATTTGGGGGTGTGACAGATTGGTATCAGAGCCATAAGTTGCAGAGAACTGGAATCATTTTGAAAAACGATTTGGAAACTGCAACTTGAAACCTTAGTTACAAACGAACAAACAAATTCCCAAAACAAAATTTTTACGTGCCAACCTGGGATACTCGCTCCACTGTGTAAGTAAATACTCCATATGTAGATATATATATGTAGATATATATATAGAGACCGTGTCTAAGTAGTCTAACGGAAAAGCCTTAGGAAATTTTCACACACGAATACGAAATGCGAGCGATAATACACGCACTACTCTGGGGGAAAGCGACAACGAAACGATGCTACACGCGACGTCCTGATTTCTGCTACGATGACTACGCCGACGGTGACTTTTATGGGGAAGCCGACTTTCGACAATAGTGCTCTCGACTTACGACGTTCTTCGACGACGCCTCGATTTTTGCACGAAAATTTTTCTGGACTAATAGAGAGATAACGGGAAATTGCTAATATACATATTATGGGATATGTATAGAATATAATTGTTACTGAACACTGGCTACTTTAACTGTTCAGCAAAATGTCTGGAAGAGCAGGAAGGAATAACATCAACCTGACGCCTGCACAACTGCAAGCAATGATCAACGAGCATGTGCAAGCCGCCGTGGCCGCCGTGCAAGCTACAATTTCCGCGCATGGTAATTGTTATGCCGGTTAAGGCACAAGGCGATATATATATTTTGACCTGTTTAAATTTGAAACCCGAACTATTAATTGCATCAGGAAACGTTCATCACTGCACATATAAGACTTTCATGGAGTGCAAGCCGATGACGTTCTCCGGCGAGGAAGGAGCGGTGGGACTCCTCAGGTGGATCGAGAAGTCTGAAAAGGTCTTCTCCATGTGTAACTGCCCGGCTGAGAACAAGGTGAAATTTGCGACTGGTACATTCGAAGGAGCTGCTCTCTCCTGGTGGAACGCTGAAATTCAAATGGTCGGGGTAAATGCGGCTAACAACATGGAATGGGAAGCGTTCAAGGAACTGATAATGGAGGAGTATTGCCCACGGGACCAAGTCAAGAAGCTTGAGGGAGAATTTCTGAACTCCAAAATGTCTGGGTCCGAGGTCGAAGAGTACACTGCGCGTTACCACGAGTACGCGGTGCTGTGTCCGTCCATGGTTGATGCTGAATTCAAGCGCATTGAGCGTTATCTGGAGGGTCTCGTACCCCAAATCAAGAGTTTGGTGACTGCCAGCAACCCAATCACTGTGCAACAAGCCATCCGTCTGGCTCACAAGTTAACTGATCAGGAAGTTGAGAGGGGTACACTTCCTGCAAGAGTTTCTGAAAAGACTGCCTTGAGTGGCAAAAGAAAAGCTGAAGGAGAAGCTCCTGAAAATTCAATGAACAATCAGAGTGTTGGAAACAACACGGGGAGATCCTTTAACTCCCAGGGTCAGAGCAAGAGATCTGGAAACAACAGTGTTAACAACCACCAGAGCGGAAATGGCCAAAGTAACTACAAAGGAAACCTGCCCAAGTGCAACAAGTGTGGGAAGCATCACACCGGTACCTGCAGAAAAAGTTTGACCTGCGAAAGATGTGGCAAGAGGAGCCATGAAGCAAAAGACTGTTGGGCAATTCTTCCTGAGCAACAGAACCGCCAAAGGCACAACAACAACTATGGAAACAACCGGGGCAATGGAAACAACAATGGTCAGAATCGTAACAACAATGAAGCTCCCAGAGGAAATGGTAATGGGAACTGCTATGAATGTGGTGCTCAAGGCCACATAAAGAGGGACTGCCCGCAGTTGAGAAGACAGGGGAATGGTAACCAAGGAAACAACGGAAATGGTGGAAATGGCAGGGGAAGAGCTTTTGTTATGGGTCAAGGTGAAGCTCGCAATGATGCCAACGTGATTAATGGTAAATTTATATTGAATGGTTTCTTTGCTACTGTATTGTTTGATTCTGGTGCTGAAAGAAGCTTTATTTCCACTAAATTTGCTAAGTTGATTAATGCTAAACCTATTGCCCTAGACGCTAAGTATGTGGTAGAGCTAGCAAATGGTAAACTTCATGATACGACTCAGATAGTTAAGGACTGTAAGTTAGAACTAGCTGGCCATACATTAGGAATCGACCTTATGCCTTTTCCGATTGGTAGTTTTGACGTTATAGTAGGAATGAATTGGTTATCTGAGAACCGAGCTGAAATCTTATGTAAAGAAAAAGTGGTTCGTATCCCACTCGAAGGAGGTAAAGTGTTAACGGTCCAAGGTGAAAAAGGTGGAACAGTAACTGGTATTATTTCGTTTCTCAAAGCTCAAAAGTGCCTTCATAAAGGTCACTTCGCGATTCTTGCAAACGTCACCGATTCGACACTTCCCGAGCGCAGAATCGACGACTACCCGATAGTCCGCGACTTCCAAGATGTATTTCCTGAAGATCTGCCCGGTTTGCCTCCATTTCGACAAGTTGAGTTTGGAATCGACTTAACTCCTGGAGCCGCTCCGATTGCACGCGCACCTTACCGTTTGGCGATAAGTGAACTCAACGAACTCTCCTCACAACTTCAAGAGTTACTCGACAAAGGGTTTATTCGTCCAAGTTCGTCTCCGTGGGGAGCTCCGGTATTGTTTGTTAAGAAGAAGGATGGAACGTTCCGAATGTGTATTGACTACCGAGAGCTTAACAAGGTTACTATCAAGAATCGGTATCCACTTCCTCGAATCGACGATCTCTTCGACCAGCTACAAGGTTCGAGCTATTTCTCAAAGATTGATCTACGGTCTGGATATCACCAACTTCGTGTTCGTGACGAGGATGTACCCAAGACTGCTTTTAGGACTCGATATGGTCACTACGAGTTTCTAGTTATACCGTTTGGGCTAACTAATGCGCCTGCCGTATTTATGGACCTGATGAATCGAGTGTGCAAGCCGTACCTCGATAAGTTTGTAATCGTTTTCATTGATGATATTTTGATCTACTCCAAGACGAAGGAAGAACACGAGGAGCACCTACGTCTTATCCTAGAATTACTCCGCAAGGAACAGCTTTACGCTAAGTTTTCAAAGTGCGATTTTTGGATTCGCGAAGTTCAGTTTCTTGGACACATTGTCGATCAGAATGGAATTCACGTCGACCCAGCTAAAGTGGAAGCTATCAAGAATTGGCCTACTCCAAGAGCGCCGACTGAAATCCGACAATTTTTGGGACTTGCCGGATATTACCGAAGATTCATTAAGGGTTTCTCGCAATTGGCTCAACCCTTAACAGCTTTGACGCACAAAGGAGTGCAATATAGATGGGGTGAAAAAGAAGAACGCGCGTTTCAAACTCTTAAAGATATGCTATGTTCAGCTCCAATTCTCGCGTTACCCGATGGAATTGACGACTTTGTAGTCTACTGTGATGCATCAATCCAAGGACTCGGTTGCGTGTTGATGCAACGGGATAAAGTGATTGCCTATGGGTCCAGGCAACTAAAGGATACTGAGAAGAATTATACAACGCATGATTTGGAAATGGGAGCCGTTGTTCATGCACTCAAGATTTGGAGACATTACCTCTACGGAACAAAGTGCACGATATTTACCGACCACAAGAGCTTACAACACATCTTTAAATAGAAGGATCTCAACATGCGACAACGACGGTGGGTCGAGCTATTGAATGATTATGACTTAGCGATTAAATATCACCCGGGAAAAGCCAATGTTGTGGCTGATGCATTAAGTCGGAAAGAGTATGAAAAGCCTCGACGGGTACGAGCGCTGCAACTTACCATCCACACGGGATTGCCGGATCGGATCCGCGATGCCCAACAAGAAGCTTTAAAGGAAGAGAACTTCGCAGCTGAAGCACTGCGAGGGGTAGATGGTAATTCTGAAGTTAAGTCCGACGGACTCAGGTATTACAATGACAGAATTTGGGTTCCTTTACTTGGAAATCTCCGTGAGCTCGTGATGGACGAGGCTCATAAGTCAAGATATTCGGTGCACCCTGGATCGGATAAAATGTACCAAGATTTGAAGGGTTTGTATTGGTGGCCGAACATGAAAGCCGACATCGCGCGATATGTGGCTAAGTGTTTAGCATGCTCAAGAGTGAAGATTGAATACCAAAAGCCTTCTGGGCTATTACAGCAACCAAAGATCCCAGAATGGAAATGGGAGGATATCTCAATGGATTTTGTAACGGGATTACCTCATCGATCGAATCGACCAGATGCGATTTGGGTTATCATTGATCGATTAACCAAATCTGCACATTTTATCCCGATGAAGGAAAACGACAATATGGACAAATTAACTAAGCTGTATATCGACCGAATTGTGGCACGTCATGGGGTGCCAAAGACTATTATCTCTGACAGAGATCCCCGATTCACTTCCCGATTATGGCAATCTATGCAAGAAGCACTGGGAACGAGACTGGATATGAGCACAGCCTATCACCCGCAGACCGATGGTCAGACGGAACGAACTATTCAGACTTTAGAAGACATGCTCCGAGCTTGCGTTCTCGACTTCGGTAAAGACTGGGAGAGTCATCTTCCGTTGGTGGAGTTCTCCTACAACAACAGTTATCATTCAAGTATCGGTGCAGCACCGTTTGAAGCTCTTTATGGCAGAAAATGCAAATCGCCCGTGTGTTGGGCTGAAACGAGTGAGAAAGGACTCACTGGGCCGGAAATTATTCATGATACTACAGAACGAATTATACAAATCAGAAAACGGATAGCCGCAGCACGTGACAGATAAAAGAGCTATGCCGACAAACGCCGTAAACCTTTGAAGTTCGAGGTAGGCGACAAAGTACTATTGAAGGTATCTCCCTGGAAAGGTGTGATACGCTTCGGAAAGCGTGGAAAGCTAAATCCTCGCTATATCGGACCGTTTGAAATCATCGGGGAAGTAGGCCCGGTGGCCTATCGATTACAACTCCCTGCAGAACTCGATGGAGTTCACAACGTGTTTCACATTTCTAATCTAAAGAAATGTCTGGCTGAAGACATCGAAATAATTCCTTTAGAGGAATTGGAAATTGACGAACATTTGAGATTTATCGAGCAACCGGTAGAAATCATGGGACGCGAAGAGAAAGCCCTCAAACGTAGCAAGATTCCGATCGTCAAGGTGCGATGGAACTCAAGGCGTGGACCTGAATATACTTGGGAACGAGAGGATCAAATGAAGAAAAAGTATCCTCACTTGTTCGAGCAAACGAAGAAATATATTTGTGAAGAAAACGAAGAAATATATTTGTGATATTTTTGTGAAGAAACAAATCATTTGCTTTTTTTAATCATATATTTATGATATTTTTGTGAAGAAACAAATAATTTGTTTTTTTAATCAGTCTAGACAATTTATTTGTTTTGAAGTAATTTGGACGAAGCCAAATATTACACTCGAAAGTTTGTTATAAGTGATATTTTGTGACATCCGAGAATTCCAAGGTTAACTTCCGTTAGACAAATCCGTTAGTTACGTTATAAGTGTTTACTTAGTAACTAATGCTTAACTAGGCCGAATACGTCCACGTCCTTTGGTTGATCACCGAACCCGTCCATATGTGTTATTTGTTCATTTGTTAAATGTCAGTATGTGCAATGTGATTTAAACGCATGATTTAATATTATGAATAGCATGACAAATTGTAAATCCTTGATTATGTGAAAATTGCCTAAGTTGTGCAGTCAGCGAAACTAACGGGCGAAACTGTAGTGTCGCCCGGTAGCCAGCTAAGCTAACCAGTTAAAACGTGACCAGAGCCAGTTTCGCCTGGCCAACGAAACTGCCAGCGAAACTAGCCTCTGATATAAATAATCTTAATAAACCCTAGTTCTCCTATTTGCCTCATTTACACAAAAACACACACACTCTTCTCTGGAGATCTGGTCAGCTGAAAACCATCAAGAAAAACCAAGATCTCAGCCTCAAGACAACATCCATTCGATTCCTTGATCGAATCGTGAGTCCCAAAACCTTCCTTTATGCCATTTCTATGTGTTTTCTATGTGTTTCTTCATAAAGCATGCTTAAACCTTCATGATATTGTTAGATCTTCTGTAGGAATGCTTAGTAATGCTAGATCTATCATAAAGTTTGCAACTTTACGTTTGAAATCCAACCATGATAGAGATTTATGCTATTTAGGTCACTTTAGGGTTTTAAATGCATTTTGGTGATTTGATGATGAATATGCATGAATAAGGTGTTAAAACTTGTTGTTTGATGTTGGTAAATGCCTATGTATGCTAAACAATGAATTGCATGAAGTATTAAAGCTGTTAGGTTGATTTTTAGGCTGATCCGTATGTTTTTCGCGACCAGCGAAACTGTTAAGTTCTCTGGGCGAAACTATACAGCGAAACTGTATAGATCTCCTTCCAGCGACACTATGCAGTGAAACTGCAGTGTCGCCAGGTAAACCGACCAGACCAGCTCGAGCGAATCTACCGAGCGAAATTCCCTGAACAAAAGTTCAAACCAGTTTCGGGCGAAACTAGGCTAGCGAAACTGTGCCAACAGTTTCGAGCGAAACTAGCCTAGCGAAACTGTGTCATCGGGTATTGCCTAGCGAAAGTGCTGCCCGTGCACACAGCGAAACTGACCAGCGAAACTGCTGGCGAAACTGAGACCAGAATCCAAACTTGTGCAATTTGCTTGAATGATTATGCCCTGACTTACATGATTATGCCATGATGATACATGCTTTGATTTCTGATATATATGAACCCTTGTTTATGATCAACCATCGGTGTCGTGTGTCGTATGTCGAGTCATAGTTTCAACGTACTATGTTATGGGCGATAGTGACGTTAAGTAAAGATTAGACACCAAACTAATACTTAAGACCTAAACGTGTTCATAGGTCTTCGTTAAGCAAAACTTGGATTATATAACAAGCGTAGCTGTGCAACCAAAGGTGAGTGTCACTAACCCGTTTACTGTGAGCCCGTTTGGGACACACTGAATAACTTAATGGAAAACAATGCTGACAACTTTACGAGTGCTATGCACCACTTGATAAAACTGAAAACTTAGAATGCTATGCATCTACTTGAAGAACTTGAAGTGTTTTATGGGAAACACTTGAGAAACTTAACAAACTATTTCTGAAACGAAACCCGTTTTAATATGGCTAGTGTAGGTTAAAGTCTAAACCACATGATATCACATGATTTCTAAGGATTGCCTTTTTAACTGAAAAAGTCCTCAACTTAATTGTGCCATTAATTGTAAAGCGAGGGGATGTTGGGTAGATCTACTGGAGTTTGACAAACTCCGCCTCGTGACACTGGAGGTGCACGGAGGTACAATATCAGCCTATCTGACCGTGATCCCGAGAGGACACGGGGGAGGCAAAGCCGCGATGACGAATGTCCGCAAAACAAAATGGCTGAAGGCTCTGCCTCTACTATACTTAATCGTCAGCTTTGGTACAAACTTCCTTAGTGCATGGAAACAACGGATTAGCTACCCGCGATATCGGTTGAGCACTTTAATTATACAAGACTAGTACATACCTGATAACTCTGTTACGGACAATAACTTTACTAAATAACAAATATTTCTGAATTGGCGTATATACTGAGCATTGCTTTTCACAAACAAATATTACGAATACATATGTTAACACGATTATGATTATGAGACCGGGCCAATGCTTGACATGCCCACTGTGAACTCACCAACCGTTAGGTTGACACTTGTGTGGTTTTCACTTTTGCAGATCGTTGAAGAGTATCCATTGAAGGTTGGCATGGCACGTGAAGACTTTTACTTTCATTAAACTAACTGGGAATTTTGATTTGAAACAATGATTTGTAAAGCACGTGGCTAGTGCTAAGATACTATTGTTTTTATTTCGCTGCGTAACTTTTGAAACTGTTTGAAATGAATGTTTTGGACTTTACTCTGATTCGTTTAGTATTTGTAACTAATGGTTGTGGTCCTGGTTTGCTCGCACCCCTTAACGGTATAAACTCCGTTAATGGTTATTTGGGGGTGTGACATATTTCATATGTAATAACTAATGTTTACATATGTAAAAACTATTTTTACATATGTAATATATATGTAATATCTTATTTTACATATGTAACATATATGTGACACTAGGCTTTGTAGGAAATCATATATTTGGGAAACGAGATTATGTAATTTTTAAGAGTATATTTAATGATATTAAAAATATAATATGTAAATTGGTATTAAGTACTTTTTAAGAGTATGCTTAATGATATTATGTAATTTTTAAGAGTATGTTAAAAAAAACTGTATATTTTACATATGTATGTAAACCGGTTTGAGTTTTGTTGTTTTAAATTATAGTTCGAGTATATGATTACATATGTATATGTGTAAAAACTAATGCTACATACGTTATATCTCGTTATCTACTTAAATTTACATATGTAATAACTAATATTTACATATGTAAAAACTATTTTTACATATGTAATATATATGTAATATTTTATTTTACATATGTAGAACTAATGCTTACATATGTTTTATATAATGTTTAATATCAATAATACATTTTTACATATGTAAAACTAATGTGACATATTTTTTACACATGTAATATATATGTAATTGGACTTTGTAGGTCGAAAACTGGTTTATAATCTTATTTTACATATGTAATATCTAAAGGTGTGGTTTGATAACAACTATCTTATTATGTTTACATATGTAAAAACTTGTTTATAATCTTTGACATATATAATATCTTATTTTTACATATGTAACAACAATTGTTTACATATGTAATAACTAATTTTACATATGGAAATTTACTTAGGCAACATGTTATATCCCATTATCTCGTTATATATTATAAGTTACATATGTAAGCGTGTGTTTGTGTCAAAGATTATAATTTACATATGTAAACGTGTGTTTGTTATATCCCATTATCTCATTATATATTATAATTTACATACTTACGTAACGTGTTATATTTTGTATATAAACTGATGGACTTATTTCCTTCGTAGGTTGTGAGATTGTGTCAAAGATGAAGAGCATTATCAAGAACCCAAGTATAATTAGCTTTTATATATACTTTTTAGCTTGTTATATAGTTTTTAATCATTTTGTATGAAACATACTGTTATATTTAATGATGATTGTAATGGTTTCTTATAAATAAATAAAATAAATTTGTTATTTATTTGTTTTCATTTTTCCAGATGATTTTTACATATGTAAAACGTTCAGGTCTTGTATTCAATAATACAATTATTACATATGTCAAACATTCAGGTCTATTATTAAAAAAAATAGAGAGAAAAATTTAAAAAGTAGGAGAGAGGTAGCAATCATTGGTGCCTTGAAAGTTGAAAAAGTAGGAGAGAGAAACGTGTGTAAGATTACAATGTTACCCTTTTGTACATTTTTTGTATTTAAATAAATAAAAAAGAAAATAGAAAAGTCAACATTCAATCTCATCCATCCAATAACTTGATCAATGGCTCTAACAAGGTTTTATTGCGAAAACACGAAAACAAATATTAAAACCTCTATAACTTTTTTCATAAGTTTATATATTTTTTTTTAAAAAAATTTTGCACCAAAATCCTTAAAAATATGTTATCTTTAGTTCTGGAAAAAAATAAAAAAAAAATCAATTTTTTTTTAAATATTATTATTGCACAGGTGCAATGATTTATTATTATTATTATTATTGCACATATACAATAATATTTAACTCTTTATAACTTTCTCATATGTTAAATTTTTTATAAAAATTTGCACTATAAATCTTATAATTCTGGAGAAAATAAAAAAAAATCAATGTTTTTTATTTTTTTTTATTATTGCACATGTGCAATAATATTAAAACCTCTATAACTTTTTCATACGTTAATATTTTTGATAAAAAATTGTACCATAGAAAAAAAAAGAAATTAATCACAACCATTAGATCAAGAGATCTAATGGTGAAAAATGGTGTCTACATGTCTACACTTATGGGGGTGTCTACACTTATAGGGGAATGATCATGCGTAAACACATTTTTATTGCATAAACGCGTAAACACATATTAAAACCTCTATAACTTCTTAATACGTTAATATTTTTTTTAAAAAATTTGCACCAAAAGTCTTAGAATTATGTTATCTTTAATTCTGGAACTTAAAAAAAAAAAAATTTAACGTTTCGATTTTTTCGTGTGATGCACATGTGCAACACAAAAAAAAAACTCATACTTTTAGCATAAGTTAATATGTTTTTTTTTCTAAGTCGCACCATATATCTTATATTTCTGTTATTTTTTCGTATTTTTTGTATTTTTTTAATGATGCACATGTGCATCACATCAAAAAAAAAACCTCATACGTGTGGTATACATTAATATTTTTAATAAGAAATTGCATCCTAAAGCTTATAGTTGTGTTATTTTTTAGATCTAATGATAAAAGTAACATTTTATAATTTTTTATTCTATGTTGCACATGTGCACTATGTACCATTATCATTAGTACAATAAATGTTTTATTGTTTTTTATAAGTTTTTAACATAAGGAGTGTTTTTTCGCATGATAATTCGTCTTTGTGGAGTGCTAATGATAATGATGCACATTTGCAGCTCACAAAAAAAACACGAAACGTTAATTCTTTTCTATTTTTTTCAGAAATTAAAGATAACATCTTTCTGAGATTTTTGGTACAAACTTTATGAAAAAACATCAACGTATGAAGAGGTTATGTAAGTTTTAATATGTGTTTACGTGTTTTTACAATAAAAATTGTTTTCGCATGATGCTTTATATATATATATATATATATATATGTATATATATATATATATATATATAGGTTTAGGGTAAAATACATCCACCAAAAACACTACATCCAATGCGGATTGATCTGGGGCGTCCATCAAGATCATCCAATGGCCAAGATCTATGGTGTTTTCGCCTATGGTGTTTGTTTTCCCGTCGAAAAACGCCATAGGCGAAAACACCATAGATCTTGGCCATTGGATGATCTTGATGGACGCCCCAGATCAATCCGCAGTGGATGTAGTGTTTTTTGTGGATGTAGCGTAACTCATATATATATATATAGGGGAAGGATCCTGCGAAAACACCCTTTTTTTATGAGAACTGCGTAAACAAATCTTAAAAACTACATAACTTTCTCATACGTTAATATATTTTTTGAAATTTGCACCAAAAGTCTTAAAATTATATTATCTTTAATCCTATAAAAGTTTTAAAAAACTTAACGCTTTTTTTATTTTTTTAAATATTTTTGTGTGGTGCACATGTGCATCACAAAAAAAAACTCATACTTTTAGTATGAGTTAATATTTTTTATTCTTAGTCGCACCATATGTCATATATTTTCATCATTTTTTTGCGTTTTTATTGAATGATGCACATGTGCATCATACCAAAAAAAAAATGCTCATACATGTGATATACATTAATAGTTTAAAAAGAAATTGCACCCTCAATCCTATAGTTGTGTTATCTTTAGATTTAAAGAAAAAAATAGCATTTTATAACTTTTTTTAATTATATGATTTTTTTTTTAAAATATTTTGCTCCAAATTTAAAGATACCGTAATTCTAAGACTTTTGGCGCAAATTTTATGAAAAATCGTTAACGTATGAAAAAGTTACGTGAGTTTTAATATGTGTTTTCGCAGTTTTCACAAAAAGATGTGTTTTCGCAGGATCCTAACCCATATATAGTGAAAAGTTCATTGTAGACACCCCCATAAGTGTAGACAGTTAGACACCCTTTTTCACCATTAGATCTCTTGATCTAATGGTTGTGATTAATTTTCTTTTTTCTTTTTTTCTTTTTTCTCATTATTTAGAAACTTTCACATGTGAAAAAGAGCTATTTCACATGCGAAAGTGTCTACAATGAACCTCACCCTATATATATATATATATATATATATATATATATATATATATATATATATATATATATATAGGGTAGGGATCTATGGAAAACCACTCCGAGTTGGAAAAACTTTGAAAACTCTTAAAAAACGGGGTCAAAAAGTTTTTTTTTTCCTTTAATTTTTTCATGGTAATTCTTTAGGTTATAGGCTATCCATAGATGAAAAAAAATCAAAAAAAACGCCTCAGTTTTGTTGTTACATATGTAACAAACATATGTATAGAGTGTTACATATGTAACAAGGCCCTTTTTTGAGATTTTTTTAAAAAATATCCCCGAGGCGTTTTTTTGATTTTTTTCCACCTAGGGGTAGCCTATAACCTAAAGAATCACCATAAAAAAATTAAAGAAAAAAAAAATTTTTTTGACCCCGTTTTTAAAGAGTTTTCAAAGTTTTTCCAACTCGAAGTGGTTTTCATTTTATCCTTTCTCTCTCTCTCTCTCTCTATATATATATATATATATAGGGTTAGGATCCTGCGAAAACACATCTTATTGTGAAAACTGCGAAAACACATATTAAAACTCACGTAATTTTTTCATACGTTAATGATTTTTCATAAAATTTGCGCCAAAAGTCTTACAATTACGTTATCTTTAAATCTGGAGAAAAATATTAAAAAAAAACTGAATGTTTTTTTTTTCACTGTGATGCACATGTGCATCATATAATTAAAAAAAGTTATAAAATATTATTTTTCTCTTTAAATCTAAAGATAACACAACTATAAGATTTAGGGTGCAATTTCTTTTTAAACCTATTAATATATATCACATGTATGAGCGTTTTTTTGATATGATGCACATGTGCATCATTCAACAAAAACGCAAAAAAATGATGAAAATATATGACATATGGTGCGACTAAGAAAAATAAAATATTAACTCATACTAAAAGTATAAGTTTTTTTTTGTGATGCACATGTGCACCACACAAAAAAATAATAAAAAAACGTTAAGTTTTTTAAAACATTTATAGGATTAAAGATAACATAATTTTAAGACTTTTGGTGTAAATTTTTTTTAAAAATATTAACGTATGAAAAAATTATGTAGGTTTTAAGATTTGTTTACGCAGTTCTCACAAAAAAATGGTGTTTTCGCAGGATCCTTCCCCTATATATATATATATATATAATAATCTGAGACAAATATGAAACTAGGCCAAACAAATATAAAAGTTGCTTACATAAAAGAAAATGTTTTTATGACCATGTGGTCCAATCTAACACGTTTCCACATGTTGTAGTAATGGTACTTATAATTTTCAATTTTTCATCCGAACGCATTTAAACTTGTTACATATTTGACGACCTATGATAAGTTGACTTTAGTAGTATGTTTGAAGTCAAAAATGTGGTTTGGAGTTGGCATTTAATTAATTAAACGAAAGCGACAATTCATAGTCTTTAATGAGCTTTAATTCTATGATCACTTTATTCTTTTTTTTTAACGGTAAATTTAAATAAAAACCCTCTAATCCAACTCCTAATCCAACTTGTAAATTATTATTGTTACAATTAGAACTTTTTTTAAGTTAAATTTTATATCAATCGGTATTTGGGAAAGCTCAAATTCTTAACCTCAAGGCAAAGATGTTTAGTATACGAATGGTATATGAAAATTTTAAAATTTGATTTGATTAAATTCAAAAATTACTAGTTCAAAATTTCAAATTCGAATTTGATTCTATTTTACGTCCGATATCAAAATTCTAATCAAAATTCTAATCGGAAATATTAACACACACATATATATATGTATAATATACACTTATTTTGTATAGAAACAAATATAAATATTCATAGAAATATTTTGATTTCGTTTTCACCAACTCCTCATTTTCTCCTATTTAAAACTTTTTGAGATTTTAGCCGTATAAAATATTTAAATTTGAAAGCATACATTTTCTAATTCACGCTCTAATGACGAAAGTTGTGTAACCGATGTGATACGCATTTGTTCCGTAATATTAAATACTTTGGTTATGATTAAACATTGACTTACCTTTTTACTAAGTCTATCACTTACTCACGCATGTGAGTATAGCCATAGATTGGGAGACTTGATTATACTAGGTATTTTACCGATACCATGTGTATCGGATTTGTCGGAATATAACATATGCGGGTTGGATATAAGTTATAGGAATATATGTAAGTATCTGAGTTTAGGATCAAAGTCTGGAATTGTTGGTCCGGGATCAACAACCATTCACGATATCTTAATCTCGAACAAGTGCGGAAACCTTGTACAAGATCGATTCAAGAGAAAGTAGATGAAATAGACTTGATATGAGTGAAACACAACACAAAAAGATCAAATCTTGAATGATGAACAAACTAACTTTCTTGAGATGATGATTACGATTGGAAATACAAGAGTGAATTTGGAAATCGTAAACAACCACCAGTGAAATCATAAACTACTTGGGTTTATATAGTACCCATTACAGAAACCCTAATCCAATCATAAACCCACTAAGGAAACCGGCCCACCAAGCTCATAACCGTAATCATCTAAGCCCAATCCAAGTTAAGCCCATTCTAATGTTCATGCCTCATTAAGTATAGCCCAACAATCTTCCCCTAGGCATGAACCATTAGACCGTCTATGGTAGCAGCATATCAAATCTGAAAGTATTCGGCATCTTGCTGGACCACCATCCATGCTCCACAATCCGGTTTACTGTACCATGAAAGATCCCCACCCGTATAGCATTTTCTAGATCATTCTCATCACTGAGAATAGGTTGGGAGGCGAGGAGCTTGATATCTCTTTCACCAAACCTCAACAGATCAACCGGATCATAGAAGCGGAAAGCTCTCATCTTCTTGCAGACCACCACCACCTCGTGTGTCGTTGGATCATAAAACCAGTTGTCGAAGTCTTTTACCAACGTGCCATCTTCAATCTCTTCCAACATGTTTATCACTCTAGTTCTCTTGGTGGGTGGTCGCCTTACTTCTCCGACAGGCTCTCCCGTTACAGGGTCAGTTCCAGTTTCCATCCATCGAACCTGTTTAAGATCAAAGTTCACATAATTCTCTGCCAAATGGCTCATCAGATTGTTACGAATTAGATCTCCATCTTCATTTCTCCGTCTGCTCAAATCTTGGCGTCATCAGGAATTGTTCTCTGGCGCTCAAATCAGCATTGCCAATCCAATCCATCAGCATCATTTTTGAAAAATTGAAGTCCCACTCTAAGGCAAATGCAACAAACGCTGTGCCATGCACTTTGTTTAGCTGATCATAAATTGTTCTCTTCCCTAAGAAGGATTTCTGCATGTAGTGAGCCAAACACCTCCAGTAGTGCGACAATAACTTCTTGAAAATGGGAGGGAACTTTCCTTCATACCCTAAGGATTGAGCACATTCTAATACTCTATTGGATCTTCAGCTCTGTCATTAATGTTCAAACCCTGACGAATGTCTTCTTCAAGAATCACAATTAGTCGGTTCTGAATGGTTGCAGTGATCCTTGTCTTGTCAGCATTTGTTCTTGCTGTTCCCCAGAATTCTCTGACGAGCTGCTCATCGATCAGCACACTTTTCCGAAGAGCATGATTAATTTTGCAGACATTCAATCCTGCCACCAGAGAGTAGAATAGCTGCATATGTCTTTCAGGAGGGTCATCCAGATAGGCCGGGATGCAGTGATCTCTTTCAAAGTGTATCTCTTCGTCAAGCATATCTTCTGCCATCTGAGAAAAACGAGACAAATGCATCATGCTTAAACTCATCAAAGTGCAATTATGTTTGTTAACACCTTCTTGAAGTTCAATTGATTATCACATTTAATTTTAACTTAAAACGATTAAGTTTGATGAGATTTTAAAAATATTAGGTGTTTATGATTTTAATTCAAAATTTAAGTGAGTTTACGATTCACTATTCGGGTTTACGATCAGAAAAACGGGTTCACGATCGGTTCAAACAAAGTCCAGTCGGAAACACTTAGTCCAATCGTAAACTTCGCTAAAAACCCTAAGCCCGATCGTAAACGTATTCGTAAACGTGGATTGTAAACAACAATCGGAAACGCCAAAGATCGTCTTCTTCACTATGACGATCGTAAACACATAAACCTCCATTGACGGACTTGCAACAAACTCATAAACACGTTAACACCCATCAAATAAGTACAATGAACATTTACCACTACCTTTTAACAGTTCCTAACACAAAACCGACTTCAAATCTCGCTAAATCGACTCGAAAACAGCAAAAACAGAAAATGATCACGATTTAGGGTTTAGAACACAAAATCCGTGAATAGATCGATGAAACCTCGTGAAAACAGTCGATTGAAGTGGGCTTCTTGGTCAGAAAGTGATTGCGAGCACGGTGGAGTGCTCGGATTCCACTATAGATGGTCGGAGGTGGTCGGAAATCTGTTATCTGACAGAAAATGGCGGTGGTTATGGTTTCTGTGAGGCGGGTCGTAAACGCAGAGTGAGAGAGAAAGGGAATCGTAAACTGAAAATCGTAAATGGGGGTGTTTGGGGTTTTGATAAGAATTTTTTTTCATTTTACCCCCTCATGATTTCAAAACATTTCAAATGCTCCCAATCCTCATTTTAACTGAATAAATCACTTAACAAGTTGTTAATTTTGAGACATTTTAAAAATTGCAAAACTTCCCCTCAGACTCATACCCCGAGTATTTGATCATGATCATAAAATTTAATTTTTAAACATTTAAAGACTTAAAAGCATAAGGTAAACCATAAAACAAAAATAACCTAATTACAGAAATTAAATATTCACTTGCCTCGAAGCTGATGTAAATTCATGGATCAAACCAGACAAATCTTTGACTGAGGAACCCTTTTCAGCTTCCGTTACTCGACGCTCTAGACGATTGCCCAAATTTTGTAACCACATAAACTCACATCCAGATAAAATTTTTAAGTGCTTAATTATGGTACATAAATACCGTCATGTTTAACTGTCCCCACACCCAATTGTTCATAGCAAAACCTACCCAACCTCAGAGTTTATTGAGGATTCACAAACGCCCAACTTGAGGAACCATGCAACACCGCTATGACTACCACTTATTCTTAATTATTAGTTGGTGATCAGGTCGGCCGCATAAGCACACAGAGAAGACCAAACACAATAATTATTTATCTTTATAACTTTTCCTTTTTCATTTTTCTTTTTCTTTTCATTCTTCTGGGGTGTTTGTCATTACATCAGAAACATGGCGTGTGAGAGAGTGAATACTAGGTGGATACCACTCTTAACCCATTTTTGCTGGGACTCAGTCTTTTAAACTATGTAAACTAGGATGGAAAACTAAACATATATAGAAGTTAAGTTTACTACACTTACTTGGATGATCATAGTTTTTGATTTAGCTTACCGACACATCATCTTTGAGCCGTCTTTCACTTCTGCCTTACACATGTCAGTCTCCGAATGTCTTGGAAATTTATATCACTTCCTACCAACTTAAGGAAAACAAAAGACTTCATAAAAACCTCAAACAGATTGTCAGATTTTTCTGAAACAGTGACATTTCTTCCCTTGTTTTTATGAGGCTTTTGAAGCATAAAACAGCCATTTTTATTTAATGAGTTTTTTTAATAATATATATATATATATATATATATTTTTGTTGTTTTTTTTGAACAAACTATATACAAAAAAATTCTGATCAAATCATTCCTCAAAAGCAATCATCCTTAGGCCTTCAACACATATTTCAAAATTTGAACGAGGAAGGGGTTTTGTGAAAAGGTCTGAAACATTTTGATCTGAGCTTACCTTTTCCAACTGAATCAACTTCCTATCATAGCAATCACGAATGAAATGTACCTTGATGTCTATATGCTTTGTTTTGGAATGTTGAACTGGATTTTTAACAATTTGCAGAGCAGCAGCATTATCACACAAAATTAGAGTGTTAATGAATTCCATACCGTAGTCAGTTAGCTGATGTTGAATCCATACTACCTGCGAGCATCCAACTGATGCTGCCACATATTCAGCTTCTGCAGTTGATTTAGACACGGCATGCTGCTTCTTACTTTGCCATGAGATGAGTCTGTCTCCCAAGTACTGACATCCACCGGTTGTTGATTTCCTGTCAAGATCACTACCTCCATAGTCACTGTCAATAAAAGCAAACAATTGGAAATCAGTATTCATTGGGTACCAAAGTCCAAGCCGAGGCCTGCCCTTTAGATACCTAAAAATACGTTTAACAGCAGCTAAATGAGAGAGTTTAGGATTAGCCTGATAACGTGCACACACACACACACTGCATGCATGATGTCTGGCCTGCTTGCTGTTAGGTACATGAGTGACCCGATCATTGATCGATACAAGAATTCACTCACTGGTTCCCCATCTGCATCCACTGTCAGTAGAGACCGGGATTCCATGGGAGTGGAGATGGGCTTGGAGTCCTGCATCTTGTATTTCGTCAGAATCTCATTCACGTATTTTGCTTGATGAATGAGAATTCCAGTTTCATCTTGTTTCACTTGTAATGCCAGGAAAAAGTTCATCTCCCCTTAATCACTCATCTCAAACTTCTTTCTCATGATATCATCAAACTCGGTGCACAATTCTTTATTTGTAGAGCCGTAGATGATGTCATCCACATACACTTGCACCATGATGATATCATCATTTACCTTCTTTCTATATAAGGTTTGATCAACCACTCCTCTTGTATACCCATTCTCCACCAAATGCTTGGATAGAGTCTCATACCATGTGCGTGGAGCTTGATTCAAACCATACAGGGCTTTATCCAGCAGATATACATGATCTGGATGTTCCTCATCCACAAACCCTGGTGGTTGACCCACATAAATTTCTTCATTCATGTCAGCATACAGGAAGGTTGTCTTGACATCCATTTGATGCACTGTGAAATTGAGATATGTTGCGACAACAAGGAAAATACGAATTGCTTCCAATCTAGCCACTGGAGCATATACCTCATCATAATCAATCCCATGCACCTGTCTATGTCCCTGAACAATCAGCCTTGCCTTGTTCCTTACGATTATACCCGTATCATCTTTCTTGTTCTTGTACAACCATCTTGTTGGTATAACCTTTTTATCTTCTGGCCTTTTCACTAGTCGCCACACTCCCAATTTTGAGAATTGATTCACTTCATTGTGCATAGCCTCCATCCAGCTTAGATCTTTAAGAGCTACCATCACATTTGGAGGCTCTATCTGGGAGATAAAACACGAGTACATGCAGTGATTGATGTCACCCGTGCGGCTTCTAGTTGTGACTCCTGCTGTCACTGGTCCAACCACATTGCTGAGAGGATGATCTCTGTTGATTCTTGTGGTTTGAATATCTGGCACTGAAACATAAACAGGCATGTTAGTATCATTATCATCATTATTCATACCTTGGGTTTCAGGCTCCTTCTGATCATCATGAGTTCTTGACGATTTTGGAACATTCACAACATCATCCTTAGGAGCTGCTTCTGATACACTGTCTCTAACATTTTCAACAGATGGCCTCACTTCAGGAGCTGGAGCAATGATGTCATCTTCTTCCAGACTAGGAAACATGTTTGAGTAGTCAAACCCTTTAAAGAAAGTCCCATAATCAAAGATCTAGTCCGGTCCAATTCCAACATCTGTCGGATTGTCTTCCAACCAGTCAACATCAAATGCCTCGATTATCAGTTTGGTGGTTTTGTTGTAGACCCGATAAGCACTATTTGCAGAATATCCAACAAAATAGCATTCATCAGCCTTTGCTTCGAATTTACCCACATCTGATTGAATTAAGACTGTGCAAGGACACCCGAAAGTCTTGAAGTACCCCACCCTTGGCTTTTCTCCATAAATAATCTGATAAGGCGTCTTCTCATGTCGCTTGTTCACAAGTACTCGATTCTGCACATAACAAGCAGTGTTGACTGCTTCGGCCCAGAAGAAAATTGGTAGTCTTGCATCACACAGCATAGTTCTAGCAGCTTCAATGAGAGTTCTGTTTCTTCTTTCAGCAACACCATTTTGTTGAGGCGTCTACGGTGCACTGTATTGCCTTTCTATACCTTTTACTCCACAGAACATATTCAATTCAGCATTCTTAAACTCTGTTCCGTTGTCTGTTCTAATATCCTTCACCTTTTTGCTCAACTGATTCTTTATAAGAGTGACAAACTGTTTCACAAGCGCTGGAGTGTCATGCTTGTTTGACAGAAAGAAAACCCAAGTAAACGAGAGAAATCATCCACTATCACCAGACAATATGAGAACTTGCTGATACTTTGAACTTGCATTGGGCCGAAGAGATCCATATGAAGTAGTTGCAATACCGATGAAACAGAATTGACGATCTTGGAACGATGTGGTAATCTGTGGTGCTTCCCCTTAGCACATGCAACACACTTCTCAACTGACGTGAAATCCGTGATAGGGAGGTTCCTTACATGCTCTCCCTTTGCCAGCTTTGACAGATTCTTCATGTTGGCATGTCCCAAACGACGATGCCACAACAATGCCAGATTTTCATTTTGCTTTGAGATAAGGCAGGCTTCTTCTGAAGTTGGAGGACTACCCATGTTGAGAAGATAAGAATTTCCTCGTCTTGGTGTGCGCATCAAAATACACTCCTCAGGAATCTTAACTCCGGGATTGAGAATAATACATTCCTTGCGATTGAATAATACAGAATAGTCTCTATCACAGATCTGTGAGACACTCAACAGACTATGTGACAGCTCCTCCACATAATGTACATCAGAAAATGTTAAGCTGCCATTCTTCACAACACCTTTCTTGCTGATCCTACCACCTACTCCACCAGAAAATGAAACGCTTTCTCCGTTGAAATCTTGAACATCTTCCAAAAGTGACAAATCTCTGGTCATATGTCGGGAGCAACCACTATCAACGTACCAGAGATTTTTGACAGTTCTTCTTGGCTGTCCCTACATGGATCAAAGATCAGTTAGATTCAGGTATCCAGGCCATAACAGATCTGGGTACACCTTTGGAATCAGTGTAATTAACTAACTGAAGAGACATTCCTGCTTTTGATTCAGGTACACTCAAAGTTTGAGTGTTGACTTTTGGTTTCCAAACATGGTGTTTCTGTGATTTCATCACATTGGTTGAGTTCTTTACTGATGCAGGTTTCTTTTGTGGTGATGTGGCATTTTTACCTACTGGCTTTTTAATAGGTGTCCACTCAAGTTTCAGCTTTGTATAAACAACTTGTTTTGTTTGAGCGACATCTTTTTGTTTTAAAAACTGTTTCTCAACCTTTGCTTTGCCATTAGGTTCATTAACTCTTTTGACTTTAGACACTTGTTTCTCAACAAATTATGGTTTCATCTTATCATTCTTTTTGTAAACTCCTTTAGGTATGTAAGTTGGTTTTGGAGTTTTGGCCACATTCCACTTTTCAGCAACAGGCTTCGTCACTGGAGCGTTTCTGTTTAAAACCTTAGACTCTTGAGTCTTCATTAGTTATGAACTTTGCTTCCCCTGTGACAAAGCTTGTTGTCTTTGATTCTTATCATCACCTGTCATCATTTTCTCCAACATACTAGTCCGTGGGTTTAGCGGATAGTATGGTTGGTAAGGTCTGTTCACACAGTTTGCAGCAAAGTGTCCTGGTTTTCCACACTGAAAACAATTCATAAGTCTAGGCCCATTTACATGACTACAGAGATATGAGCGTCTTGGATAAGACGACTTCCATTCAGGCTTATCATCCCATTTGTGTATTACATGTTTTGAAATTTTTTCTGGTTGTATAATTAAACAGAATTGTTCCGATTTTGATTTGTTTGTTCTGTTGAAAGTAGACACAACCTAGGGATAAGAGACAAAGTCCTTGGGCTTAGACTCACGGACAACTCTTGTGTTAGGCACACGAATCTTAAAACCATTAACTTTTTCATTAGAATCAGAAACACGTTTTGATGACAAAGACACAACAGACTGTTTGGACTTGGACATAGTAAGTTCTGACACAGATGCCAGAACATCATCCTTAGGTAAATCAGAATTTAAACTACTAGACGCATGACACTCTTTGACTCTTAAGCATTCACCATCCTTCTCAGAAACATCTTGGATCCTTACTTCATCTACACATGAAACAAAAATGTCAGACGAACCAGCATTATTGTTTAATGGTTCCTGAGATGGACCTGGTTCACTAGTGGATGCCACAATTCTATTCTGATTACCCAGCCCATACATCATATGTTTCTCATTTTCTAGTTCCTTTTCTGTCATAGGTTTCACACCAACCAATACACTATCTAGGGGAGGTCCTGCTTCATGCATTTCTGATTCAGATCTATCTACCTGATCCTCCTCATAGATCATACCTATTATATCTCTAGGCACAGGTTTAGGAACATTATTCTTGTTTTGTTCAGAAAAACTAATTCCTATTCCTCCTTTATCCTTACCAAACCTAACATCGGTTATGCAGTTGGACAAGGCCTTTCCAGCTTCAAGCATTCTCTTATTTCTCATTTGATTCACATCTATTTTCACTTGCAACTCATTGTTCTTATGTGTGAGTTCATCTACCTGTTTTTTAAGCTCAGCTATTTCTAACTTAGCATTGTCATACAGGACAGACTTCTGACTGGCAAGTGCTTGGTATTTCTCTATGTCTAGTTTCTGTGCTTTGACCTTATCCTCACTCTTTTCCCATCTACCCTTAAACGAACTTCTAGAGCATTGCATGTCAAATAGTTCTATCTCACTATTCTTCCAAAGTTGTCTAAGGCCAGGAATTAAACGAGCACAAGTGGGATTAGTACATACCTTTGTGTTGTCAACCTCGGCAGCAAATGCCTCTTTGTCTTCAACCAGGTTCTCCTCATCAGTGACCACAAAAGCATGTTCTTCATCAGTACCATTCTCCACTTGAGCAATCATAACACCCGTCAGACTGAGTTCCCTGACCTGCGATGCCCACTGATATTCTCCGCAATCCTACACGACCAGAGCCTTTGCGTTGCCCTTTCCTTTTCCATCTCCAGCTTTCTTCTCTTCTGCTCTCTCCTTCTTTGGCTTTGTGCATTCCCCAGCGAAATGTCCGTACTCATCACAATTGAAGCACCTCAGCTTGCTTTTATCAAAACCCATTCTGATCTTGTCCTGATCCTTCCAGACATTTCTTCCAGTCGTTGCCATAAACTTCTTTGCACGAAAAACCGCCATGGCCATTTGCCAGGAGACATCAAGCATCTCTACATCTTTAGGATTGATTTGATTTAGATCACCAGAGAGCATCTCTGCAGGCACTAACGTTCCAGCCATAAGGGCATGGTAGCTATTCATGAATCCCATTCCGAGTGCAAAGTTGGGATCATTGGTGGCATTTGCCTCTTCAGAATTGACCATTCCACTCGAACTAGAACTAGCTTGTGATCGTGTCACGAATGCAGTTGACTTTGGGTTGGCACTTGAATCACTTCCAGATGAACTCCCAGCTTGCTTTGATCCCACATCTTCAGACAAGAGAGCCTGACTTAATTTTCCAGCCATACTTAGTGAACTCAGATGATTCAGCTCCTGTTGTTTATCATCGATCAATCTCGATTTCAGTTTGTTGATAAGCTCATCAACAGTTAATTCATCAAGCTTGTTATTATCTTTGATGATTGAGATGTTTGTATTCCAATTCTTGGGTAAGCTGTTTAAGAGCTTCAGATTCTTGTCTTCCTGTTTAGGTTCAACATCATAGCTCGACATCTCAGTAATTAAAGACACGAATCTCTGAACTTGAGCTTCAAAGGACTCTCCTTGAATATGATTGAATAAGTTGAACTTCTGCTTCAGCATCTGTTTACGGCTAGCCTTGATATCAGGATTACCTTCATATGCTACCACTAGAGCATCCCATAGCTTCTTTGCAGTCTTGTACTTCTTAAATCCTTGTGCAATCTCCGGTGTCAAAGCCATAGTCATGATTGCATAAGCCCTCTCATCCTTGTTGCATCTCTCCCAATCGTCATCTGAGTATTCTGCTTCAGTCTTTACCACTCCTATCTTTCCTGCTTCAGTGTGTGTGGGAATGAACGGTCCATTGACAACAGATCTCCAAAGTCTCAGATCTACACTTTTCAAATGATTCTGGAATCTGTATTTCCATTTAAGGAAGTTATCAGCAGAAGTGAGTCTAGGTGGATGTGTAGTTGATACTATCTCAAAGTCCAGTTTTTGGTACATGCTCGGTTCGAAATCCATGACGAAAGCTTAGGAAAACTTAAAACTAAAAGTCCAAAAGTCCAAAAAGTAGAGTTTCCGATCGTAAACCCCGTTTACGATACTGATACGCACGCTGATCGTAAACCCGATTCCGATTAACTTAAATCGTAAACACAATTCTGATTAAAACCAGTCGTAAACTTGATTCCGGTAGGAATAATCGTAAACATTGATTCCGATAGAAAATTTTCGTAAACACGTTTCCGGTACAGAGAAGTCGTAAACACCCAAAGTTCCGAACTTGAAGTCGTAAACTCGAAACTTGTGATCGTAAACTGTCAAAAATCCCTCCTTGAAGTCGTAAACACCAAAATGACGAAGAACACCAGTCGAAAACACTCAAAACCACCCAGAAAATGATCGAAAACACCCGAGAGCAGCAACAGATTAATCGTAAACCCACTGAGCAGCTTTAAACCCTTCAAAAAGCGAACCTTTTACAGAAAAAGCTTGAATCCAATACCGTGAGAACCTCGAATCAGTGATTCTTGGCTCTGATACCAATTGTTGGTCCGGGATCAACAACCGTTCATGATATCTTAATCTCGAACAAGTGCGGAAACCTTGTACGAGATCGATTCAAGAGAAAGTAGATGAAATAGACTTGATATGAGTGAAACACAACACAAAAAGATCAAATCTTGAATGATGAACAAACTAACTTTCTTGAGATGATGATTACGATCAGAAATACAAGAGTGAATATGGAAATCGTAAACAACCACCAGTGAAATCATAAACTACTTGGTTTTATATAATACCCATTACAGAAACCCTAATCCAATCATAAACCCACTAAGGAAACCGACCCACTAAGCGCATAATCATAATCATCTAAGCCCAATCCAAGTTAAGCCGATTCTAATGTTCATGCCTCATTAAGTATAGCCCAACAGGAATGGATATGACAGGAAGTGCATATGCGACGGATCTAGAAGGGAAAGAGACAAATGCGGCGCAAGATGCCTACAAATATAATAGGTTTAGCTCAGATGAAGAGATCTGTGATATTTTGCACTTTTAGATTGTGTTATGAATGTGTTTTTTCTCTAGAGTTACAAAATGGAATTTGAGTCGAGTTTAACTTAGATTCCTCGGAGAAAAATTGATTATTCACGCCCCAAAATTTGATATTATATGGATTCATTTATGTTTTGGGTATTTTATTCGTTTTATACTCTTATATATTTATATAGTTTTATAAATTAGTTGGTTTTTTGAATTTGATTCAGGTTCGAAATTGGAGTTCAAATCGAAATCGAATTGGAATGGGGTGATCAATTTGAATCTATTTCGAATTCAAATCCATTAAAAATTAAATAATTTGATTCTATTAATTCGAGTATTCAAAAATCCGATTCATTAAACACCCCTACCTCAATAGAGTAACACCTTAACTTTAATAACTTTTCCAATGGGACTCCACCTCACCCCACCCTTATTCCACAATGTGATACTGATATCAAAATAAACGAACAACAACCAGTCTCCTATGCTACCAAAAAGACCAGTCTCCTATGCTACCAAAAAGACCAAGACCTTGTTTGTCTTTTGAAAAACCTCTGAATAAGGGAGATAATAGGGTGATATAAGCTTTATCTCAAGGGAAGCCATTATCTCAGGGAGTTAATAGACATTATCTCAGGGAGAGAAGGAAAATAATATGTATTATCTCAGGTGGAGTCATTAGTTGAGGGGAAGCTCAGCTAAGGGGAAGTGAGAAGAGTCATCGGGTTCAGGGGAAGTATTTATAAGAAACCCTTGCTTCGATCAGACGTATTCAGATGTAGAGTCGATTGGTTTTTCAAGTTATTAAGAGGTTCTACATCTTAATAGCGTCTTAACCATCAAAAAATTTTAGAACATATTAGAACCTCTTAACCCTAAAAAATAGACGTTCGCTCTCCCAGCGACTAGAGCTCCGTCTCCAACGACTAGGCTCCGTCACCGGTGACCAGTTATCCTCCTCCGGCCTCCACCTCCTAATGATTCAGTTTTCAGACATTTGAACCACCTTTTAACATTCAGAAGTGGTACACAGATTCGGAACATAAATCTCTTTAAAAAAACAAATAGGACCCAAGATTCATCCTCATCTCAAAACAATTATCTGGTCACCATTTTATGTAGCCGTTGTTTATATATAAAAAAGTATTAAAATTAAACAATCTACCACTTTATATCTCATATTTTTTTAATCGCTTAAAATCTTAATTATATACTAGGTTAGTAACCCGTGTACTACACGGGCTGAATATAAATTTATAATATTAGATAAATACAAAGAAAAATATAATGATCAAGAAATTTGGAAATTATGATTGATATAAAATTCTTATAATATATTAAATAATAATTTAATACATTTAAGAAATTTATTATGTTTGACAAGTTGTTGACTACTTTCCACAAAAAGACTAAAATTATTGAGTAAATTAATTAAATCTATATTAATTTAATCAAAATTTTAAAATAAAAATTTAGTTTTAACAAAATTGGTAATTAATCTTAATTGATGATTTACTAAATTGGTAATTCAATGTGAGCTTGACATGTGGCGATGGTGATGTGGACCTTTTATAAATGAGACATGTGGCACAAATTTTATTGCTTTATTAGGATTAAGATATACATTTTGTTTCCAACATTTTAGGGGCCCATATTTTATAAAAAAAATCATACATATTGTTCTTTTTTGATAAAAGTGAAAAATTAAAAATTTAAACTAATAAAATGATCTAATGTAAAAAATATAGCCCAATTAGTTTTTTTAACAGCGTTTGGAACTACTCACAAATCTTCAATACCCGAGTAAGTCTTTCAGAGGTAGGATTGCAACCGTCCATACTGGATTTGACACTCAATGATTGATTGACCCAGGAACACCGTCAAGGAGGAAACTCACCACTTAAGAAAAACCTCATTGAGTCAAGTTTGAACTTGAGACCTCAAGATCGCAAGCTCTAACCATCATCCTCATACCAATATCATTGGGCCAAACGCCCTTTGGTGATAGCCCAATTAATTATTTAATATTTAGGCATTTAGGCCTAATTTCAAATAAAATATAGTTGTTCAAAGTTGAAGTTATTAAAATCTTATTTTCGATAAACAACGTCACAAGAAAGACTTAACGGATTAACAATTATAGCAATTGAGAACGGAATAGTAGAGGATATGAATTATGAAGACTTAATCAATCAATTTGCTATTATAAATGTGGGAGATCTGCATAATTAATCGGTTAACTACTTAGAATGTTATTTTAAAACTATGATTTTCTTATGTTTATTGGTATACCTTATTTTTTGCCTTATTTAAAAACTATTTCTATTTCTAACTTTTTTTTTCGAATGAGACATTTTTTTTAGCTCAAACATTGCTCCTAAATCCTCATGACCGATCCTGATAACGGAATTTAAATCTTCACCATATAACAATTACTAGTTTTTTTTATCCCCATGTGTTACACGGCTGAGTTAAAAAATATATAAATACAATAATAATCTACGACAATTATGTATTTTTATAACTATATAAAAATTTATCAGTAATTACAGGTGGGTCAGAGGTTTTACGACAATGGTCATTTAGGCGGTGAGTTTCCTCTGGGATGGATATGCAACACACAGGGTCTTCGTTACTCGCACGGACTGCGGTCGTAACGTGTCATGGGTAACATCGTTTGCCATGATGAGACCCCCGGGTAACTGGATGTTTGCAGTTCAGAAAAAAATCTAGTCACGGAAAATAAGGATTTTGTTTATTATATTGAAATGAAATATTTGGTAATTTTTAATTTAAACTCAATTAAAGTAAAAAAATTATTAAAATAAATAGAATAAAATATTTTATATTACATGTATAATATTTTATTAAAATATTACTATAAATAAAGTATTATAAGCATTATATTAAAGTATTTATGTAGATATGAAATAAAATATATTATTTTAATAAAAAATAATATATATGCAATAAAAATATTATCTTGAATAAAATATTAACCTTAACATTAAAATTTAGTATTTTGGATAATTAGTAACCTTAATATAAAAAAATTGTATTTGAATAATTACATATTGGATAAGTACTTATTAAAAGTTTAAATTAAATAAACCCTAATATGGAAATTTAGTATTTGGATAATTACTTATTAAAATTTTAACTTAATTCAAAAATTTTATAGTGATGACAAGTGTCTTTTTTTACTAATTAAAAATGATAAAACTTTTTGTTTATTATATAGTATAGATAAGTCTTATCCAGAATATGATAGTGCTAAGCGAAACCCGTATCACTTAACATGTGTGACATTGTATACATTTTAAACAAAAATTGGATATAATAAATACGGGTATCTGATAACCTCAAACGTAGCAAGATTCCGATCGTCAAGGTTCGATGGAACTCAAAGCGTGGACCTGAATATACTTGGGAACGAGAGGATCAAATGAAGAAAAAGTATCCTCACTTGTTCGAGCAAACGTCCACAGAAACTCAAGGTATGATTTAATTTTGGGGACCAAAATTCCTTTAACAGGAGGAGGATGTGGCGACCCTAAAACTTTTGCTTTCTTTCCCCAGCAACTACAGCAACAACGACAGCTGAAGCTGCGAACGCTACTACGCAAGAATAATTTTCGGGACGAAAATTCCATTTACAAGGGGATGATGTGACATCCGAGAAATTCAAGGTTCACTTCCGTTAGACAATCTCCGTTAGTTACGTTATAAGTGTTAACTTAGTAACTAATGCTTAACTAGGCCGAATACGTCCACGACCCTTGGTTGATCACCAAACCTGTCCATACGTGTTATGTATTCATTTATTTATTGTTATTATGTGAAACGTGATTTAAATGCATGATTATTATCGAAAAGCATGATTATTTGTTTACTTGTTGAATTATGTGATAAATTGTTTAAATTGCCTAGTTTAATGTTTAATCAAGTAATTATGTGGGTAATCTAGTGATTAGAGTGTATGCATTTGTGTTAATGATGGACTAATCTTGGGCTAATGATGGCCTAATCATTGGGGCCCAAATCCCAATGATAAGCCCACAAGGCCTTTAGTATTTAAATGGAGAATTAAACCCTAATCACCCATTTTCATACATCACCATACAAACACACACACTCTCCATCTTCTTCTCTCTCTCTCACGAAATTCTGGACCAGCCCCAAGAACCACCAAGACCAGCCATCATTTCTGTTGGTGAAGATCATCCATCGAGCTTGATCAAAACCGTGAGTCCCATGACCATTCTTCTTGCCTTTTCTTTGTATTTTCTTAAAAAGCATGCTTAGATCTTCATGGAATTGCTTGATCTTTCGTTATGATGCTTAGGGATGCTAGATCTATCATAAAGGCTACAACTTTACGTGTGAAACTGATCCATAATGAAGATTTATGCTAGAATAGGTCATTTTGTGTAAAAAGTGTTCTTGATGATTTGATGATGAAAATCCATGTTTAAGGTGTTAGAAATGCTTCTGTGATGTTGGTAAATGTTTATGCATGCTAAATAATGAGTTACATGAAGTATGGAGGCTGTTAGAAAGATTTTAGTCAAATTTACGGGTTTTTTTAGCGACTAGCGAAACTGTGCATTCATATAGCGAAACTATACAGCGAAACTATGTATATCTTCATCCAGCGACACTATGCAGCGAAACTATAGTGTCGCCTGCGAACGAAACTACCGAGCAAAACAACCATAGACCTTGTCCCTGAACGAAAGTTCAAACCAGTTTCGAGCGAAGCTATGCTAGCGAAACTGTGCCATCAGTTTCGGGCGAAACTAGCTAGCGAAACTGTGTCATCGGGTATTCCCTAGCGAAAGTGCTGCCCGTGCACACAGCGAAACTCCCTAGCGAAACTGCCTAGCGAAACTGCACAGCGAAACTGCATAGCGAAACTGTGTAGCGAAACTGTGACCAGATCAAAACCCAAATTTGTGCAACTTATTTGAATGTTATGCCATGACTTACATGATTATGCAATATAGATGGGGTGAAAAAGAGGAAAACGCGTTTCAAACTCTTAAGGACATGTTATGTTCAGCTCCGATTCTCTCGTTACCCGAAGGGGTTGACGACTTCGTGGTCTATTGCGATGCATCCATTCAAGGACTCGGTTGCGTGTTGATGCAACGAGACAAAGTGATTGCCTACGGGTTCAGGCAACTGAAGGATACTGAGAAGAATTATACAACACATGATTTGGAATTGGGAGCCGTGGTATTTGCACTCAAGATTGGGAGACATTACCTCTACGGAACAAAGTGCACGATATTTACCGACCACAAAAGCTTGCAACACATCTTTGAACAAAAGGACCTCAACATGCGACAACGACGGTGGGTCGAGCTACTAAATGATTATGACTTAGCGATTAAGTATCACCCGGGAAAAGCCAATGTTGTGGCTGATGCTTTAAGCCGAAAAGAGTACGAAAAGCCTCGACGAGTACGAGCGCTGCAACTTACCATTCACACGGGATTTCCGGATCGGATCCGCGACGCCCAACGAGAAGTTTTGAAAGAAGAAAACTTCGCAGCTGAAGCACTGCGAGGAGTGGATGGTAACTCTGAAATTAAGTCCGACGGACTCAGATATTACAATGACAGAATTTGGGTTCCTTTACTTGGAAATCTCCGTGAGCTCGTGATGGACGAGGCTCACAAGTCAAGGTATTCGGTACACCCTGGATCGAACAAAATGTACCAAGATTTAAAGAACTTGTATTGGTGGCCGAATATGAAAGCCGATATTGCGCGATATGTGGCTAAGTGTTTAACATGCTCAAGAGTTAAGATCGAGTACCAAAAGCCTTCTGGATTATTGCAACAACCAAAAATCCCAGAATGGAAATGGGAGGATATCTCCATGGATTTCGTAACAGGATTACCTCATCGATCGAATCGACCGGATGCGATTTGGGTTATCATTGATCGACTAACCAAATCTGAACACTTTATTCCATTGAGGGAAAATGATAATATGGATAAGTTAACGAAGCTATATATCGATCGAATTGTGGCACTTCATGGGGTGCCTACGACCATTATCTCTGACCGAGATCCCCGATTTACTTCCCGACTGTGGCAATCTATGCAAGAAGCATTGGGAACCAGACTGGATATGAGTATAGCTTATCACCCACAGACCGATGGTCAGACGGAACGAACTATTCAGACTTTGGAAGACATGCTCCGAGCTTGCGTTCTCGACTTCGGTAAAGACTGGGAGGCTCATCTTCCGTTGGTGGAGTTCTCCTAAAACAACAGTTATCATACGAGCATTGGTGCAGCACCTTTTGAAGCTCTTTATGGCAGAAAATATAGATCGCCCGTGTGTTGGGCCGAAATGGGTGAGAAGGGACTCACCGGACCGGAACTCATTCATGATACAACCGAACGAATTATTCAAATCAGAAAGCGGATAGCCGCAGCACGTGATAGGCAAAAGAGCTATGCCGACAAACGCCGTAAACCTTTAGAGTTCGAGGTAGGCGACAAGGTATTATTGAAGGTATCTCCCTGGAAAGGAGTGATACGCTTCGGAAAGCGTGGAAAACTGAAGCCTCGTTATATCGGTCCATTTGAAATCATCGGGGAAGTAGGCCCGGTGGCCTATCGATTACGACTCCCTGCAGAACTCGATGGAGTTCACAACGTGTTTCACGTCTCTAACCTGAAGAAATGTCTGGCTGAAGACACCGAAATAATTCCTTTGGAGGAATTGGAAATTGACGAACATTTGAGATTTATCGAGCAACCGGTAGAAATCATGGGACGCGAGGAGAAAGCCCTCAAACGTAGCAAGATTCCGATCGTCAAGGTTCGATGGAACTCAAAGCGTGGACCTGAATATACTTGGGAACGAGAGGATCAAATGAAGAAAAAGTATCCTCACTTGTTCGAGCAAACGTCCACAGAAACTCAAGGTATGATTTAATTTTGGGGACCAAAATTCCTTTAACAGGAGGAGGATGTGGCGACCCTAAAACTTTTGCTTTCTTTCCCTAGCAACTACAGCAACAACGACAGCTGAAGCTGCGAACGCTACTACGCAAGAATAATTTTCGGGACGAAAATTCCATTTACAAGGGGATGATGTGACATCCGAGAAATTCAAGGTTCACTTCCGTTAGACAATCTCCGTTAGTTACGTTATAAGTGTTAACTTAGTAACTAATGCTTAACTAGGCCGAATACGTCCACGACCCTTGGTTAATCACCAAACCTTTCCATACGTGTTATGTATTCATTTATTTATTGTTATTATGTGAAACGTGATTTAAATGCATGATTATTATCGAAAAGCATGATTATTTGTTTACTTGTTGAATTATGTGATAAATTGTTTAAATTGCCTAGTTTAATGTTTAATCAAGTAATTATGTGGGTAATCTAGTGATTAGAGTGTATGCATTTGTGTTAATGATGGACTAATCTTGGGCTAATGATGGCCTAATCATTGGGGGCCCAAATCCCAATGATAAGCCCACAAGGCCTTTAGTATTTAAATGGAGAATTAAACCCTAATCACCCATTTTCATACATCACCATACAAACACACACACTCTCCATCTTCTTCTCTCTCTCTCACGAAATTCTGGACCAGCCCCAAGAACCACCAAGACCAGCCATCATTTCTGTTGGTGAAGATCATCCATCGAGCTTGATCAAAACCGTGAGTCCCATGACCATTCTTCTTGCCTTTTCTTTGTATTTTCTTAAAAAGCATGCTTAGATCTTCATGGAGTTGCTTGATCTTCTGTTATGATGCTTAGGGATGCTAGATCTATCATAAAGGCTACAACTTTACTTGTGAAACTGATCCATAATGAAGATTTATGCTAGAATAGGTCATTTTGTGTAAAAAGTGTTCTTGATGATTTGATGATGAAAATCCATGTTTAAGGTGTTAGAAATGCTTCTGTGATGTTGGTAAATGTTTATGCATGCTAAATAATGAGTTACATGAAGTATGGAGGCTGTTAGAAAGATTTTAGTCAAATATACGGGTTTTTTTAGCGACTAGCGAAACTGTGCATTCATATAGCGAAACTATACAGCGAAACTATGTATATCTTCATCCACCGACACTATGCAGCGAAACTATAGTGTCGCCTGTGAACGAAACTACCGAGCGAAACAACCATAGACCTTGTCCCTGAATGAAAGTTCAAACCAGTCTCGAGCGAAGCTATGCTAGCGAAACTGTGCCATCAGTTTCGGGCGAAACTAGCTAGCGAAACTGTGTCATCGGGTATTCCCTAGCGAAAGTGCTGCCCGTGCACACAGCGAAACTCCCTAGCGAAACTGCCTAGCGAAACTGCACAGCGAAACTGTGTAGCGAAACTGTGACCAGATCAAAACCCAAATTTGTGCAACTTATTTGAATGTTATGCCATGACTTACATGATTATGTAATAATGAAACATGCTTTGATTTCTGATCTAGGTGAACCCTTGTTTATGATCAACCATCGGTGTTGTGTGTCGGTATGCCGAGTCGTAGTTCCAACGTGCTATGTTATGGGCCATAGTAACGTTAAGTTAAATATTAGACACAAAACTAATACTTAATACCTAAACGTGTTCTTAGGTCTTCGTTAAGCAAACAATATTTGGATTACTTAGCAAGTGTAGCAGTGCAACCAAAGGTGAGTGTCACTAACCCATTTACCGTGAACCCGTTTGGGTCACACTGAATAACTTAATGAAAAACAATGCTGACAACCTTATGAGTGCTATGCACCTCTCTGATGAACTTGAAAACTTAGGAGTGCGTGGCACCCACTTGATGAACTTGAAGTGTTTTATGGGAGACAGTTGTGAAATACTTAAACAACTATTTCTAAAACGAAACTGAAAATGTTTTCGGGATTCATGAGAACCCAAAGTAAACCGTTTTAATATGGCTAGTGTAGGTTAAAGTCTAACCACATGATATCACATGATTTCTAAGGATTGCCTTATAACTGAAAAAGTCCTCAACTTAATTGTGCCATTAATTGTAAAGCGAGGGGATGTTGGGTAGATCTACTGGAGTTTGACAAACTCCGCCTCGTGACACGGGAAGTGCACGGAGGTACAATATCAGCCTATCTGACCGTGATCCCGAGAGGACACGGGGGAGGCAAAGCCGCGATGACGTAGGTCCGCAAAACAAAATAGATGAAGGCGCTGCCACTACGAAAACTATCAGTCAGCTTTGGTACAAACTTCCTTAGTGCATGGAACAACGGATTAGCTACCCACGATATCGGTTGAGCACTTTAACTATACAAAACTAGTACATACCCGATAACGTATGTTACGGACATTATTTTCACTAAACCACAATACTATGATTTTGGATATCACTAAGCATTGCTTTTCACAAATAAATATTTCATAAGTATATGTTGACACGATTATGATTATGAGACCGGGCCACTGCATGACAAGCCCAACGTGAACTCACCAACCGTTAGGTTGACACTTGCGTGGTTTAAACTTTTGCAGATCGCTGAGGAGTATCCGGAGCGGGTTGGCATGGCACGTGAAGACAATTTTTAATTCTATTTAGACTTAATTGGGAATTTAAAACAATGAATTTGTAAAGCACGTGGTTAGTGCTAAGACAATATTTTCCGCTGCGTATTTTGAGACTTTATTTTATGAAATGTATTTGGACTTACTCTGATTCGTTTAGTATTTGTAACTAGTGGTTGTGGTCCTGGTTTGCTCGCACCCCTTAACGGTATAAACTCCGTTAGTGGTTACTTGGGGGTGTGACAATATGGGTGAGAGATAGTTCGGGAGGCATATGTGTTCAAAATCCATCGCCCGAAACACCGACGTAGGTCCCCACTCCCTGGGCTTCAATCGGGGAGGATAAATTCGATGAAGGCTTAGTTCACATGAGATGCTTTTGATATATATTCATAGCATAATGTATAAACTAGAAAAGCTTAGAGATGAGAGTGGTGTATAGTGTATACAAACAACCACTTTAGTGATTTCGAAAGGGAAAGCGAAAGATTAGAGAAAATGACGTGACGTGGATATGATAGAGATGTTTAATTATAGAGTTAGGGGTGTCACTCTCCTCTCTAAAGACTATGGGTATGTTTGGGAGAGCTTATTTGGGTGCAAAAGTGCTTTTAAAGTAAAAGTGTTTATTGACTTATTACTTTTTAAAAATGAGTTTTAAAAATAATGTTTGGATGGGCTTTTGTGATAAGATTGCTTATTTTATATGTAAAATGACCAAAAAAGACATTACTTATATATTTGAAGGCATTATGCTAGTAAAACCAAGGGTAGGATAGTAATTTTGTTAGGATTGAATTCCTTGCCTTCTCATTAATCACAACGAGTATATATAGATACAATAGTTACGAAGACTACCCCTGAACTATAGACATTTACAATGTATAAGTATAACCTAGTCTAATATACCCCCTCAGTCTAAGGGGGAGGATTGCGAAGACTTAGACTGGCACGAAAATCATCGAACAAAGCCCGTGGCAAGCCCTTAGTGAAGATGTCGGCAAACTGGTAGCGGGAGGGGACGTGCAAAACGCGAACTAAGCCTTGATGAACCTTTTCCCGCAACAAAGTGTAGGTCAATTTCAATGTGCTTAGTCCGTTGATGTTGAATCGGGTTTTCAGACATGAATATAGCACTGACGTTGTCACAGTAAAGAATAGATGCACAAGACGGCGGCCGTCCTAGCTCAAGCAAAAGGTTGCGTAACCAACAAATCTCAGCAACCACGTGAGCAACCCCTCGATATTCCGCTTCCGCACTAGAACGAGAAAATGGTGGTCTGACGTTTAGACGACCACGATATAAGATTATCCCCGAAGAACACACAATAACCAGACGTGGAACGCCGGGTGTCAGGGCACCCGGCCCAATCAGCATCAGTGTAAGAAGCAAGACTATGATCAGAAGTACCACGCATAAGAAGGCCCATATGTAAAGTACCTTTAATGTATCGGAGGATGCGTTTCAAGGCATTGAGATGACCAACCCGGGGATCATGCATATGCATGCAAACCTGCTGAACAACATAGGAGATATCCGGCCTCGTAAACGTAAGATATTGAAGCGCACCAGCTAGGCTTCGAAATTTAGTTGGATCATCAACCGGAACACCAGCATCAGAACCCAACTTGCCATTGGTATCAACAGGAGTGGCACATGGATTACACTGCGACATGTTAGCACGGTCAAGAATCTCCTGAGCATATTTAGTCTGCTGAAGAAACAATTCATTCGTGGAGCGTTGCACAGACACCCCAATAAAATAAGACAATGGGCCTAAATCTTTCATCGCAAATTCATGCGCCAAATGACTCATAATATGGGCTCGGAGCTGGGGAGACGAGGTCGTAAGAATAATGTCATCGACATATAAAAGCAGATAAGCGGTGTCACGGCCATGGCGATAGACAAACAGTGAATGGTCACACTGACTGTGATGGAAGCCAATCGTGGAGACAAAATCGGTAAATCGTTGATACCACGCCCTCGGAGCCTGTTTGAGCCCATATAATGATTTCCGAAGTAGACAGACATGATTCGGATAATCAGGATGTTTGAACCCCATGGGCTGATGCATGTATACAGTTTCAGATAAGAGACCGTGAAAGTATCATGACAATCTCCCATTTGTTAGATAGAGCAATGCTTAAAACTGTGCAGATCGTCGCCGGCTTTACCACCGGACTGAAAGTATCATGACAATCAATGCCCACCTGTTGAGACCTGCCATCACAAACAAGACGCGCCTTATAACTCTCCAAATCACCGTTAGCTTTAAAATTTATGTTTAAATAACCATATGCAACGAACAATATTCATGTTGGGCGTGCGAGGAACTAACTCCCACGTCTTATTGTCGATAAGAGCAGTAAACTCATCACGCATCGCCTGACGCCACGTAGGGTCGGCAAGAGCATCAGAAGGGTTTTTGGGTAGAGGAACAGGAGTGGTAGATGTGTGGAGATTGAACGGAGTTTTGGGTTTGATAATACCAAACATGCTGCGAGTATGAATGGTACGAGTGGGATGAGGAGGTGGTGGGGGTGTGGGCACGGCAGCCGAAGGTGGTGGGGAACCGAAGGGAGGAGAAGAGGAGGTATGGGGGTTAGGTGACGAGCTATGGGCCGAAGATGAGTGGGCCGCTTGGGCCGTAGGGCTTGTCGGCATTGGGCTGGTGGGCGGTTGAGGTGGAGGCCCATTGGGCGACGGTTGAGCCGGCGTAGGAGAGGGAGTCGGCGCTATGGTGGTCCAAAAGAGAGGATGAGGGTCAGAGTCAAGAGCAGAGAGGTTAGAGGAGGGTTGGTCGGATGCGGAGAACGGAAAAATAGTCTCGTCAAAAAGAACATGGCGAGAGACTATAACACGTTTAGTAGACATGTCATAGCACTTGTATCCTCGGTGGTTAGATGGATAACCGAGAAAGACGCATGGAAGGGAGCGAGGTTGGAGTTTGTTGATGGCGGTGGCTGGAATGAGAGGATAACAGAGACACCCGAAGACACGAAGATGAGAATATGTAGGTTGTTTATGGAAAAGAAGAGATGTGGGGGTGAGGAAAGATTTGGTTTTAGAGGGGAGAATGTTTAAAAGATAGGTGGCATGTTGAAGAGCATGATGCCAAAAGTTGGCGGGAAGATGAGCGTGAGTGAGAAGAGTACGCATTAGGTTGTTGATGGAACGAATTTTACGTTCCGATTTACCGTTTTGTGAAGAAGTGTGGGGGCAGGAAAATCAGAATTGCATCCCATTGTCGGAGAAAAATTTGTGAAAAGCACTGTTATTGTATTCAGTGCCATTATCGCATTGAAGTGATTTTATTTTTGAAAGAAATTGAGTTTTGATGAGGTTATAGAATTGAGAAAAAATTGTGAACACAGAAGATTTTTGAGCTAGCGGATAGGTCCATAAATAATTTGTATAATCATCTAGAAAAAGAATATAATATTTGTGACCCCCCGTGCTTTGAACCGGGGAGGTCCAAAGATCACTATGGATGATGTCAAAAGGAGCAAAAGTAGTCGTAACAGAATCATAAAAAGGTAATTTAACTTGTTTGCTACGAACACATGAATCACATAATGATTTATTCAAAATAGTCGATACATCAATAGATTTATTTTTAGACAAGACATTTAACAACTTCGATCTAGGATGACCTAAGCGGAGGTGCCAAATGTCTTGATTGAAAGCAGCAAAAGTGGAAGGTAAAGACTTGAAGAGTTGAGGATGAAGGGGGTAAAGCTCTCCGGTGCTATTACATCGGAGGATAGGCGTCCGCGTCCGGTAGTCCTTCAAAAGAAAACCAAATGCGTCAAATTCAATAGAAATATTGTTATCACGGGTTAAACGCCTAACAGAAAGAAGGTTTTTGATTATGTGAGGAGAGTAAAGAATGTTTTTAAGTGTTAGAGGGGGTAAGGGAGGTTCGAGAGTGGCATTGCCGGTGCCCTGAATGGGGATCATGGCGCCATTACCGACAGTGATATAGTTCGACCTGCTATTATTGATATAAGAGGGAATAGTACCTGAGTTGTGAGCCATGTGATTAGTTGCCCCGGTATCCATGTACCAGTTGTTGTCTTGAGGCATGGTGGCAGTGTGCGGACCTGGAGGCAAGTACGTGGGTGCATGGTAAGGCTCATAGCCATGCGTAGTGTAGTAAACTTGAGGGGCAGGTCCAAGTATCCCGGCAGCAGGGGACGGAGACCCGCGACCATAAGACGGCCGTGGAGTAGCAGCAGTCGGGTGTGGGCACGGTGGTGGTGTAGGGCATAGTTGCCAAGTGTAGCCCGGAGGTGCCGAACCGATGGGGTAAGCCGGAGAGTTAGTGAACCCTCGACCACGACCGCGGGACGTACTTCGGTTACGGTAGTTGGAGGAGCGGCCACCACCGCCGCCCCCTCGGTTTCGTGATGATGCTCGGCCGTACCCCCTGCCGTCGATAGACACCGAGGCAGATTGAGACGGGGGCTGAGGGGCCGGTTCGGTAGAGGCGACAGACCCGGCGACGAGGGCAGTAGGGGTGGAGGCCGTTTGGCGAGCTTTCGGCGATTCTTCAAGGATCAACTTTGAGCGGGCTTCAAAAAAATCAGGTAAGGGGTTGCTTTGCTGGATAAGCATCGCCACCCCATCAAACTGTTCTGTGAGTCCGGAGATCATCTGCAGCACCATCCGTTGATTACATACCGGAGCATCAACGTTAGCCAGTTGATCAGAGAGTTCTTTCAGAGCCTGACAGTAGGAGGAGACGTCAGGGAAAGAATCCAGTTTTGTTGTGACAAACTGGTGTTCCAACTGGAGAGCCCGGGAATGGGCGTTGTCGCCGAAAACTTCCTTGAGGGTTTTCCATGCAGAACAGGCAGCGGCACCGTTTTTGAGAACGGTAGAGAGAAGTTCTTGAGATATGGTGCTATAGATCCACTGGAGAACGACACCATCAATGTGTTTCCAGAGGGTTTGATCATCGGAAACAGCCTTGCCGGTAGAGCTTTCGGCGGCGGCGGCGGCAGGGGGTTCCGACGATTCGAGATGGTCATAGCAATCGTATGCTTGGCAGTGAATCTTGAATAATTGCGACCATTGATTGTATTTTCCGGATTTAGTTTCGAGAGGGATGGGGATATAATTCTTGATGTTAGTCACCGTGAGGGCAGGATGGAGGCTAGTCATGGCGACGGAAGGAGGAGGGAAGGGGAGAAGATTGAAGGGTTTCGGTGGGGGGAGAAGGCAGCCGACGGCTGAGGGAGGGAGGTAGGGTTGGGTCGAAAATTTTGTAGAGAGAGAGGATCGTAGGGTTAGGATGATACCATGTTAGGATTGAATTCCTTGCCTTCTCATTAATCACAACGAGTATATATAGATACAATAGTTACGAAGACTACCCCTGAACTATAGACATTTACAATGTATAAGTATAACCTAGTCTAATAAATTTTGTTTTTAAAAAGCCAAAAGCACCTTCAAAAACCAAGTTTTCTTGGCTTTTAAAAAATGACTTTTCTCCTTGACTCAAAAAGTTAAAATTAAAAGCACTTTTAGAGTACCCAAACAATATTTTTAACTTATTGACTTTTTGAAAAGCCAATAAGTCAATAAGCTATTTCTAAATGGATATCCAAACATGCTCTATATCTTATGTCCAAGGGCAAAAGGAGTGGACTCGAGAAAGCATTGGATGGGAAGGGTGGGGATAGAGAAAGTTGTGCATATTAATTAGATCAAAAGGAGTGTCCTTTTATTTGTTTTATTATATTTTAAAAAATATACTATAAACTAAAAAATTTGACTATCTTTATCTAATTTTATATTAAAACTTAGCAACCCACGAGCCGAGTCGATCTTGGCACGAGCTCGACTCCTTTATAGATTAAGTCGGCCAGGCCTTGACTGATTTATAAATAGGACATTTTTATGTGTAGTGGCATTAGGCTATGCATAGTGGCAAGAATGGCACCGTGATGGTGTCTTGGTGCTGCAAAACGTCGGCGCGCACTGCCTCGAAGGGCGTTATGAGGGTGACGTTATGCCTCCTCCGTGAGCTGCATAACGATGGTGGCCGGTTGCTTTTCTTTTTTTCTTTTTGATTTTTAACTTATTCCACCAATCAAATAATCACACATCATCTTCTCTTTTAAAATAAGACCCCACATTCACACAATCACCATTCACATTATCACTAACTCACTATATACATTTTTCACCATCACACCACATCATGCATGTAGGATAGCAATGAAACCCGAACCCGATAGAAATTAGCCCGAAACCCGACACACATGGGACAGGTAATCGGGTATGGGACCGGGTTTGAGATTACTTTTGAACTTTTTTACGGGTATGTATGGGTATTTGATGATAACCTACCCGTTTACCTCACCCGATTACCCGATTACATATACCCATTCACTCAATTATATACCCGCCATGTTTTTCTTTGTTTTATTCTTTATTTGAAGTATATATTGTATGATTTTATTTGTCTATATTTTATTTTTATCTATAGTACTTTCTTAATTGTTATAAAAGTTTTGATTTATATATTATAAAATTTATGTATGCTTAGTTATTTGAGATATTTTATTGGGATTATGATAAATACAAGTTAATAGTTAACCGATAGACTCCCGACGGGTATACCCGAAACCCGATGGGTAAATACCCGATGAGGTTTGATCCGGGTATGGAACATTGTTTTATAACCGGATATGGAGTTGTGATTACTCAAACTCGTCCCAAACCTGACTCATTGTCATCCCTACCTACATGACATCTTGTATGCGTACTTTTCATCTTTATACCATCACACCACTACGCATAACCTTATATTTTCTCACATACCTAATACTGGTTATTATAGCCTATATAACACTTTGAGACCGGGTATGACCTCATAAATCTCATATTGGTTCATTAAGAATCATCATGCTAATGATTCATTAATACATGGATGATCTATTATTACCCTCTATAATCTTATATCATTTGTCATCAACGGACATACGGGTGGTTAAGTGGTGTGTCTCACAACTAAAATCTTGGGTGTTCAAATCCTGTAAAATGTAGGTTATGATGTATTTATCCCAAAAAATCTAGGAATTGCCATTCAAAAAAAAAAAAAAAAAAAAAAAACCCTTATATGAGTTATATCACTTACTATAACCCGATCTAACTCTTAAAGATCCAATTATTTGAAATAGTGTGAACCATGTTGTAGCTACCATATATATATTCAATGTAGAAATGAACCAAGGTAGGTAGGTATATGCATGTATGGGATTTTTGGGTTTAAGGACATATGATACTATAAACTGATTACTATGTTGAATGATGATATATTTGAATAAAGATAACTTCTTGCAAGTATTGTGGAAGGTATTCATGTAAAGGATTAGAACATAAACCAATTATTGGGTGTTCAATCTGGGATTTTGTTCTATAATCATGTTAAAATGGGTGAGAAATCTCAAGGCTATACATATAATGTATCTAATATGTTTAGGAATACTTCAATTGGCTTCTAACCAAGATATGAGAGTGTATGTTTGAAACAGGAATAAATAGGGCAATAGACAGGAGAAAGATACAATGCACTCGTCACTCGATGATTTTATTCGAAAATGTGAGGCGATTTTTTTTATCTAACTTTGATATCCATAAATGAATCGTCACAACTTCATATGTTTTTTACATACTTAATTAAATAACGTGGGACATGCATTTTCTAGTCGGGGACAGAAAGAAAAGGCCCCTCAGAGTTTAACTGATACTCTAAAAGATAATTTTTAGTTTGAAATTAAATACATCCCTAAATACAGTTTTAACAACTAAAATAATCACATTCACAATTTAACCCAATCTCTTTTGAGTTCCGAATGCAGTTTGTAACTTGAAAGACTGTATGATAACGAGGCAAAACCAACTGCATACTAAATGGAGATTTTTAACAAACAGTACTTTCTTTAACTAAACATGAATTTACCCATAAAAGATTAAATGGGATCAAATACAATATGATATGTTTTATTTTCATAAAAAAAAGGGTCTGTTAGGGACACCCCCCTAAATTTTGGCTGACACCCCTTATTTAGGTGACTCTGAGGTCTAAGAGTCACCTTCAGATTTGAAAAGCTCACATAATGCCCTAAGAGTCATCTATAAAAGGGTGTCAGCCAAATTTTTTACTATTATAATAAAAAAATTTATTGTTATATTAATAATAATAATAATAATAATAATAATAATTATTATTATTATTATTATTAATACATATAAATAAATAGCACAAATAAAATATGAAAAAACCTTCAGGGTGCCATAAAGGGCTGGAGGTGAGATATAAGACTCCTTATATGAGATTCAGCTCACCTCTTCAACCAAGAGTTCACTTACAAGGAGAAATTAAAGGTGATGCTAAGGTCTCGGAGTGACCTAAAGGGCTGACATCTTACCATCCAGACTCCCTCTAAGGTCTCTGTGTGACCTATATTATCGCATCTCCTATGTATTATTACACCGTTACGTGCATACACACACACATACAAACAAATACTAATACGCTATCAAACCACACACATATATACATACATACATGATAGATTTTGACTTAATATATGTTTATATATACATACATATGGTCACGTGGATACAACCTAATATAAGAACTCCGTTGGTATATTGTATGTACTACATGCATATGTACATACATGTGACGCCCACTCCTAGACTTGGCCCTAGGAGCGGTCACGCATCGGATTTACTCATGAACACAAGGTACAACAGAGATAACTAAAGCAGCGGAAATAAAAACTTTTATTCATATGCCAAGTATTACATAGTAAGAGAGACAAATACAAAAGAGAAATAAACATCTCCACGCCAGTTTTCAAAAATGTCTTCTCTTGATAGCTTGACATTGTCTTCATAGTGTATGCCCCCCCTAGTTCCTGCTCACATCTCAGCCTTCCCTTTTCGATCCGAAGGTCCAGCCTCATCTGACATACATAACTTAACAAGTCAGCTTACGCTGGTGAGTTCTACGTTTTGGGAAAACTTTACCTTTCGAAGGCACTTAGGTTTGTCAAACACATTTCTGCAATTAGACAATCAAACACAAAGCATATAGCACATATATTCACATATTCTAACCTTGTGAATAAACTAACCTTCTGTTGCTTTGTCATCCTTGTCTCATATTAAATTTTATCTTAGGGAAATAGTGTTTCTACTCGCTTTACGAACACATCGTGTAGCAATGGTCCCTTTAGTTTTGACACTATATAGCTTTGACGCTATCTGGCTTTGACGCCACTTTAGCTTTGACGCTTTCTGGCTTTGACGCCGCTTGGTTTTGACACCATTGGGACAACACTATTTAACTTCTTGTTTCAGAAGCCCCTTACCCACCAATCTCTTCTCGATTACCATCATTAATCTATTCTACTAGAAACATTGAAATGGCAATTTATCTTCCTCTAATCATCACCATACAATCAATACATATATCATGCAATTATATCAATTGAGAGTATTTTCACAGAACGTTATGTATATCAGCCCAAAATGGTTTAAAACATTTAAACAATTTAAAAGAGGGCTCATAGAACTCACCTTAGCTTTGCAAAGCTATTATTCTGGGGTTAAGTTCTTGTGAATAAGTTTCTTAATGCCTTTAATGTAATGTCCCTATCAAGACATCCTAAATGTTACAAATCACATTTAAGAATTACCTCATTATCCAAAACCCAACTTTTTATTGGTTAATACCCTTAATAGTCAAAATGACCATTTTGCCTCTTTTACATATTTTGTTATATCTTTATAAATTCTTTGCTCCTTAACGTTTACCGCTCGTGTTTCCTCATGACCGATCATTTAGCGGAATTACTATGAGGAATAGTCACGGGGTTTGGAATTTGGTGACGATTGTTACCGGCCGTGTAGGCGTCATTGACGACCATGAGGCGGAATTACTACAATCGTTACACCGAGTAATTTAATTATAAATTACCAAAATTTGAACTCATACATGTTTAATATATATGTAAACATGTTACCATACCAAAATTCAAGTCCTTATACCTTCCGGATTATTTTATATTAAATATTCATATTCCGAAACCCTAATTACCCATTTTTCTCGTTTCTATAGCAAAACTCATTTTTATACAGAACCATCTTAGGGTATTATCTATTATGACATTTTATAATATCCCTTAAAATGGCAAGGCTTAATTCAAAACCGTTTACTCGATTTGGGCAAAACATCATCATGAAAACCCTAATCTTGACCCATTTCCAAAACTCATACCAAACCTTCACCAATTCTGAAATAAACTTAGGGCTTTCTTAAAATACATCAAATTAGGATTACCTACCAAAATTCAGAGCTTAATTCCCATCCGATCATCCAATTTTACCCAAACAAGCTCAAGAACCCTAATTTGAGCATAGTTTTAAAAGTCATACTTAGAGATTGATTTAGCCAAATTTGAAAGAGGTTATTTTAGATCTTACCTAATAATGCTTGACTGCAGAAATTCGGATCTTAACTCTTCACCGTTTGAGAGAATTTGATCGATGAAGCTTCTACGTTTTCTAGGGTTTTTAGAGGGAGAAAAGGGGTGAATTAGTGATGAATTCGTGATGTTAAGGGCTGTATTTATAGCCTATGAGCTCGTCCCAGACCCCTCCACGTGTTCATGGTGACTAAGCCTTCAAAAATGACGCGTATACGAAGAAAATCGGGCTGCAAAGCATGAAACGTGGAAGAAAAACGACCACAAACACGTTTCTGCACCTGATGGGCTTCGCGTATCGCGCCACCTGGGAGGGCCTCCCTCGCGTACCGCCTGGCAAGTATGGGATAATGACAGTTTTGGTCCCTCTAAGTTTTATTTACATTTCAGCCCCCTAACTTCTATCGAACTGTTATTTTATGCACCGAACTATTATAAAACATGATTAATAAAGTTTCTAAGGCTCGGGACACCCTCGATGATATACGTATATATATACGTATATATATATATACACTTATATTTTTTTATATATATCTTTTGCTATTTTGCGTTCTAGCCCCTCAAACTTTACAACACTTATTATTTCATGTTATGGGTCACATTAGGATATATTTTTACTATATTCTAAGCCTTAACATGTATATAATAGTTATAGATACGTATAATATCCTTATACGTTGATACTTTATATAAATTACACTTTTAACCCTTCTACTTTTCCATTAACTACTAACACACGTATTCACATGTATATAACTATCAAATCACACATATATCATCATGTTATTTGTATAAACATATATTTATCTCATATTTTACTTTCTTCACCCTTTAACTCATCCGTTTATACAAATTTCATCATTTTGGCCATTAAACACGTATTTCTAACACATGCAATTTATCAAATGCATAGTTTACCATTTTTATCAATCAAACTTACGTATTGATAATATAAACACGTATTTACTAAATATATCATGTACCTGTGAAATTGGGGTGTTACAACTCTCTCCCCCTTAAAAGGGTTTCGTCCTCGAAACACGCTCAGCTCGAGAATAACTCGGGATGAGATTCTCTCATTTCATCTTCTCGTTCCCAAGTAGATTCTGAACCTTTTCTATGCATCCACTACACCCTGACCATCGGAATGGTCTTATTTCGGAGTTTCTTTTCACTGCGATCTAAAATCGCAACTGGCCTTTCCACATATGATAACTTTTCGTCTACCTCAATTTCATCTAACGGTACTATTTCTGATTCATCATATATACACTTTCTTAGATAAGAAACATGGAATGTTGGGTGAATCCCAGACAATTCCTCAGGTAGATCTAACCGATATGCAACCTCACCTACCCGTTCTACAATCTTAAAAGGTCCTACGTACCTTGGGCCTAACTTTCCCCTTTTACGAAACCGAATGATACCTTTCCAAGGAGAAACTTTTAGTAACACAAAGTCTCCAATTTGGAATTCAATTGGCCTTCTCCTCTTATCCGCATATGACTTTTGTCGATCTTGTGCCGCCTTTAATCGTGCCTTGACCACATCAAGATCTCGAGCCATATTTTCGACTACTTCTTTACTTCCTATTTCTCGTTGGCCAACTTCACCCCAACACACTGGAGTTCGACACTTTCTACCATACAACATCTCATAAGGAGGCATGCCAATACTAGTATGATAACTGTTGTTGTAGGAGAATTCTGCTAATGGTAGGTGACTATCCCAACTTCCTCCAAAGTCTATTATACAAGCACGCAACATATCTTCCAGAGTTTGTATCGTTCTCTCACTTTGTCCATCCGTCTGAGGATGATATGCCGTGCTAATATGTAACCTCGATCCCATATTCTTATGGAATTTCCTCCAAAATCGCGAAGTGAACCGAGTGTCTCTGTCGGAGACTATAGACACTGGCACCCCGTGTTTAGAGATGATCTCCTTAATAAACAAACTAGCTAACTCTTCAGAAGAAATTGCCTCATGAATAGGCAAAAAGTGAGCACTCTTGGTTAGCCTGTCCACAATCACCCAGATGGTGTCATAACCTTTAGCTGTACGAGGTAGCTTAGTTATGAAGTCCATCGTGATATGTTCCCACTTCCATTCAGGAATCTTCAGAGGTTGAAGCATTCCATAAGGCTTTTGATGCTCAGCCTTAACATTTGCGCAAGTCAAACACCTATTCACATATTGCATGACATCAAACTTCATACCTGGCCACCAATAGTCCCGTTTTAAGTCTTGATACATCTTAGTTGCACCAGGATGAATTGAATAGCGTGACTTATGAGCTTCGTCTAAGATCTTACCACGAATCTCACCTAAAAGCGGTACCCACATTCGACCGTACCTAGTTTTGACTCCAAACTCGTTTTCTTCCAAGCTTCCTGCTTGGCCAACCATTCTTTCTCTCTTGATATTCTCATCCTTAAGGGCTTCATATTGGTCCTTACGAAGTTGGATAAGAAAGTCAGGAGTGATTACTAACTTATATGATTTCACCCGAAAAGAAGGAAGATTCTCCTTTCTGCTTAGAGCATCAGCCACTACGTTGGCTTTACCTGGATGATACATAATCTCACAATCATAGTCTTTAATCAACTCCAACCATCTACGCTGCCTCATGTTAAGATCTTTTTGTTCAAAGAAATATTTTAAGCTCTTATGGTCAGTGTAGATAGTGCACTTAACTCCATACAAATAATGCCTCCATATTTTGAGTGCAAACACAACGGCCGCCAACTCTAAGTCGTGAGTTGGATAATTTGTCTCATGAGGTTTTAGTTGCCTTGATGCGTATGCAATGACCTTGCCCCGCTGCATCAAAACACAACCTAAGCCTTGATAAGAAGCATCAGAGTACACTACTAAATCATCAGGCCCATCCGGTAAGGATAACACCGGTGCCTGAGTCAATTTGGCTTTTAACTCTTCAAACGCGCTCTGCTGACTAGGTCCCCATACGAACTTAGTGTCCTTCTTGGTTAGCTTAGTCAGTGGCGTTGCAATCCTCGAAAAATTTTGAATAAACCTACGATAATAGCCGGCAAGTCCTAAGAAACTACGAATCTCTGAAGGCGTCTTAGGTGGCTTCCAACTCATTATCGTCTCAATCTTTGCTGGATCTACAAGGATGCCATCTGCGTTTATCACATGACCAAGGAACTGGACTTCCTTAAGCCAAAACGCACATTTTGAAAACTTGGCATATAGTTTTTCCTTCCTTAAGGTTTCTAGAACCTCCTTTAAATGCATCGCGTGATCCTGCTCATTCCTGGAATAAATTAAAATGTCATCTATGAACACAATTACGAATCGGTCCAACATAGGTCGACACACTCTATTCATGAGATCCATGAAAGCTGCAGGGGCATTGGTCAACCCAAATGACATTACTAGAAATTCATAATGACCATAACGCGTGCGAAAAGCTGTCTTTTCGATATCTTCATCCCTAATCTTAAGCTGATGATATCCTGACCTCAAATCTATCTTGGAGAACCAACTTGCTCCTTGTAGCTGGTCGAATAAATCGTCGATCCTAGGCAAAGGATATTTATTCTTAATGGTTAGCTTATTTAGATCCCTATAGTCGATGCACATTCTCATGCTTCCATCCTTCTTTTTGACAAAAAGAACTGGAGCACCCCAAGGTGAGATGCTTGGCCTTATAAACCCTTTGTCAAGCAAGTCTTCTAATTGTGACATCAACTCTTTCATCTCTGATGGAGCTAACCTATAAGGTGACTTCGCTACGGGTTGGGCTCCTGGCACTAAGTCGATCCTAAACTTTATCTCTCGATCGGGAGGAATGCCGGGTAGTTCTTCTGGAAACACGTCTGGAAATTGGCATACTACCGGCACATCTTTTAATTCCTTAGTCTTCACCCTTGAATCGATAGCATAAGCAAGGTACGCCTTGCATCCTCGTCTTATGAACTTCCGTGCCTTGATCATTGAAATGATCTCTACTGCTGAGCTATCACGATCCCCATAAATGGATATGATTTGCCCAGTTGGCGTTCGAAGTTGAACCTTCTTTTGGTTACAGATAATTTGTGCATCGTTCTCTGCAAGCCAATCCATTCCTAACACAACATCAAAACCTCCTAACGCCATAGGAAATAACTTAATAGGTAGTTTATACCCTTCTAACTCTATTAAGCAGTTATCTACTACCTCAGTAATCCTAATACTTTTCCCTGAGGCAATCTCGACCTCGAATGGTCTATTAGCCTTAACAGTTGGTCTATCAATTAACTCACAGAATTCATGCGAAACAAAACTCCTACTAGCACCAGAGTCAAATAACACAGAAGCAGGCACATTATTAACGAGAAACGTACCTGAAACTACATCGGGTGTTATCTTGGCTTCGGTGGTAGTCAGGGTATAAGCTCTACCCTTCGTCTTTGGAGCCTCTTTCGCCTTTGGTGGTTCTGAATTCTTGACCAACTTGGGGCAGTTTGTCCTGATATGATCGGGGCTTCCACACTCGAAACACTTCCTTGGATCAGTACAACGATTGGCAAAGTGACCTTCCTTCCCGCACTTATAGCAGCCAGTCGTCATTGACCTACACTCTCCATAGTGATTCTTATTACACTTGTTACACAAGGGCTTGCTGCCCTTTGATCCATTCTTTTGCCTTTTACGGTGACCCCCGTCATTCTTCTTCGAACCTTCAGCCGTCTCCATCCACTTTCTCTTAGACTCCTCTGGTCTACCTCCTACTCCGTACATCTCACTATAAAGATTGGAGCTTAGATTCACCGTTGCCTTGAACGTTCTAGGCTCAATAGCCTTAATGAATTCCCTAACTCGGCCGGGAAGGCCTTGAACGTATCGTTTCACCCTTTGAGCTTCAGGAGTGACTAATGCAGGCAACAATCTTGCCATAGCATTGAACTTGGACGTATATTCCCGATGCGTCATGTTTCCAGCTTCGAGCATCAAAAAGTCCTTCTCCAACTGATCCAGCTCTCCCCTAGGGCAGAAATCTTCAAGGACTAACTTTTTCAAGTCGTCCCACTTCATTGCAGCGATAGCTGCACTCCCTTCAGTCTGCTTAACCATTCCCCACCAGTGCAATGCTTCAGATACAAACGAGTGAGCGGCGTACTTCACTGCTTGATCTTCTCTGCACTCACTGATTTCAATAACTGCTTCCATCTCATGAATCCATTCGAAGGTAGCTATTGCGTCCTTCTTGCCATCATACAAAGGGGGTTTACAACCACTGAATGTCTTGAAAGAACATCCTTTACCTCCTTGTCCTTCCTCCATATCTTCTGGGTCATTCCTATTCCCGTTGTTATTTCCTCCACCTCCCGTCCCGTTGGTTCCACCAGCGCCTCTTTGAACTTGAGCTATTGCTTGCGCGATAATAGTCGCTACTTGTTCGCTAGTGAACGTATTAGCTTCGACGTTAGCTTCGGGCTCGGGATTTGCTCGCGTGATTCTTCTAACTATTCTACCGTCGTTGTCATTTCCACGACTTCCTCTAGCCATTTCCTATATTAAGATGAGTGACATTTTAGGATTTATGTGACGTAGGGTTTCCAAGTTTTGAATACATGATAAACAGATAAGCGCAGACGTCAATACGTTTATTTATATATAATATCTTCAAAACTTATCTACATCTATTCACACGCATCCTTTGTGTCCACATCCTAACATCAAAATAAAATATCTCGCACTTGGCCATATAATAACCAGTGCTTAGGGTATACTTATATAGTTAATACCAAATTGCAGTAGCTAATTGCAATTGGGTATTTTCCATACTCATATATCCTAAGTCCCTGTCCATTATATTCCTAATGCACGTTCTACCTATGGGCATAACTATCAATACTGACATTTGTCTCATCTTACTTGGCTTTCCCAGAGTCCTAGTTTAAGTCTAGACACTGCAATAGTATCTAAATCTCTTAAACCAAGGCTCTGATACCAACTTGTGACGCCCACTCCTAGACTTGGCCCTAGGAGCGGTCACGCATCGGATTTACTCATGAACACAAGGTGCAACAGAGATAACTAAAGCAGCGTAAATAAAAACTTTTATTCATATGCCAAGTATTACATAGTAAGAGAGACAAATACAAAAGAGAAATAAACATCTCCACGCCAGTTTTCAAAAATGTCTTCTCTTGATAGCTTGACATTGTCTTCATAGTGTATGCCCCCCCTAGTTCCTGCTCACATCTCAGCCTTCCCTTTTCGATCCGAAGGTCCAGCCTCATCTGACATACATAACTTAACAAGTCAGCTTACGCTGGTGAGTTCTACGTTTTGGGAAAACTTTACCTTTCGAAGGCACTTAGGTTTGTCAAACACATTTCTGCAATTAGACAATCAAACACAAAGCATATAGCACATATATTCACATATTCTAACCTTGTGAATAAACTAACCTTCTGTTGCTTTGTCATCCTTGTCTCATATTAAATTTTATCTTAGGGAAATAGTGTTTCTACTCGCTTTACGAACACATCGTGTAGCAATGGTCCCTTTAGTTTTGACACTATATAGCTTTGACGCTATCTGGCTTTGACGCCACTTTAGCTTTGACGCTTTCTGGCTTTGACGCCGCTTGGTTTTGACACCATTGGGACAACACTATTTAACTTCTTGTTTCAGAAGCCCCTTACCCACCAATCTCTTCTCGATTACCATCATTAATCTATTCTACTAGAAACATTGAAATGGCAATTTATCTTCCTCTAATCATCACCATACAATCAATACATATATCATGCAATTATATCAATTGAGAGTATTTTCACAGAACGTTATGTATATCAGCCCAAAATGGTTTAAAACATTTAAACAATTTAAAAGAGGGCTCATAGAACTCACCTTAGCTTTGCAAAGCTATTATTCTGGGGTTAAGTTCTTGTGAATAAGTTTCTTAATGCCTTTAATGTAATGTCCCTATCAAGACATCCTAAATGTTACAAATCACATTTAAGAATTACCTCATTATCCAAAACCCAACTTTTTATTGGTTAATACCCTTAATAGTCAAAATGACCATTTTGCCTCTTTTACATATTTTGTTATATCTTTATAAATTCTTTGCTTCTTAACGTTTACCGCTCGTGTTTCCTCATGACCGATCATTTAGCGGAATTACTATGAGGAATAGTCACGGGGTTTGGAATTTGGTGACGATTGTTACCGGCCGTGTAGGCGTCATTGACGACCATGAGGCGGAATTACTACAATCGTTACACCGAGTAATTTAATTATAAATTACCAAAATTTGAACTCATACATGTTTAACATATATGTAAACATGTTACCATACCAAAATTCAAGTCCTTATACCTTCCGGATTATTTTATATTAAATATCCATATTCCGAAACCCTAATTACCCATTTTTCTCGTTTCTATAGCAAAACTCATTTTTATACAGAACCATCTTAGGGTATTATCTATTATGACATTTTATAATATCCCTTAAAATGGCAAGGCTTAATTCAAAACCGTTTACTCGATTTGGGCAAAACATCATCATGAAAACCCTAATCTTGACCCATTTCCAAAACTCATACCAAACCTTCACCAATTCTGAAATAAACTTAGGGCTTTCTTAAAATACATCAAATTAGGATTACCTACCAAAATTCAGAGCTTAATTCCCATCCGATCATCCAATTTTACCCAAACAAGCTCAAGAACCCTAATTTGAGCATAGTTTTAAAAGTCATACTTAGAGATTGATTTAGCCAAATCTGAAAGAGGTTATTTTAGATCTTACCTAATAATGCTTGACTGCAGAAATTCGGATCTTAACTCTTCACCGTTTGAGAGAATTTGATCGATGAAGCTTCTGCGTTTTCTAGGGTTTTTAGAGGGAGAAAAGGGGTGAATTAGTGATGAATTCGTGATGTTAAGGGCTGTATTTATAGCCTATGAGCTCGTCCCAGACCCCTCCACGTGTTCATGGTGACTAAGCCTTCAAAAATGACGCGTATACGAAGAAAATCGGGCTGCAAAGCATGAAACGTGGAAGAAAAACGACCACAAACACGTTTCTGCACCTGATGGGCTTCGCGTATCGCGCCACCTGGGAGGGCCTCCCTCGCGTACCGCCTGGCAAGTATGGGATAATGACAGTTTTGGTCCCTCTAAGTTTTATTTACATTTCAGCCCCCTAACTTCTATCGAACTGTTATTTTATGCACCGAACTATTATAAAACATGATTAATAAAGTTTCTAAGGCTCGGGACACCCTCGATGATATACGTATATATATACGTATATATATATATATACACTTATATTTTTTTATATATATCTTTTGCTATTTTGCGTTCTAGCCCCTCAAACTTTACAACACTTATTATTTCATGTTATGGGTCACATTAGGATATATTTTTACTATATTCTAAGCCTTAACATGTATATAATAGTTATAGATACGTATAATATCCTTATACGTTGATACTTTATATAAATTACACTTTTAACCCTTCTACTTTTCCATTAACTACTAACACACGTATTCACATGTATATAACTATCAAATCACACATATATCATCATGTTATTTGTATAAACATATATTTATCTCATATTTTACTTTCTTCACCCTTTAACTCATCCGTTTATACAAATTTCATCATTTTGGCCATTAAACACGTATTTCTAACACATGCAATTTATCAAATGCATAGTTTACCATTTTTATCAATCAAACTTACGTATTGATAATATAAACACGTATTTACTAAATATATCATGTACCTGTGAAATTGGGGTGTTACAATACACATACCAACACACTTACATGCACACACATATGTACATACAATATCAATATGAATAAGCTTAATATGCGTTCATATATGCATACATTACACTTTTACATGTATATAAACATGCATACCGCACGTACACATATAAAATTATTATTGTTATATTAATAATAATAATTATTATAATAATAATAATACTAATTATTATTATTATTATTATTATTATTATTACATATAAATAAATAATACAAATAAAATATGAAAAAACCTTCAGGGTGACATAAAGGGCTGGATGTGAGATATGGGACTTCTTATATGAGATTCAGCTCACCTCTTCAACCGAGAGGTCACCTAATATGAGAAATTAAAGGTGACGCTAAGGTCTCAGAGTGACCTAAAGGGCTCACATCTTACTATACAGGCTCCCTCTAAGGTCTGTGTGACCTATATTATCGCATCTCCTACGTATTATTACACCGTTACGTGCATACACACGCGCATACAAATACATACTAATACGTTCTCAAACCACACACATATATACATACCTACATGATAGATTTTGACTTAATAAATGTTTATATATACATACATATGGTCACGTGGATACAACATCATATAAGAACTTCATTGATATTGTATGTACTATATGCATATGTATATACACATACCAACACACTTACATGCACACATATATGTACATGCAATATTAATATGAATAAGCTTAATATACATTCATATATGCATATAAACATGCATACCGCACGTACACAAATAAAATTATTATTGTTATATTAATAATAATATTATTATTATAATAATAATACTAATTATTATTATTATTATTATTATTATTATTATTATTATTATTATTATTATTATTATTATTATTATTACATATAAATAAATAATACAGATAAAATATGGAAAAAACCTTATGGGTGACATAAAGGGCTAGAGGTGAGATATAGGACCCCTTTAGTTTTGGACACAAATGTTGACCTTTTTGTTCGTTTAAATATAGTTATATTAATTGTTTAAACTTAAGTTGATGTTAATGTTATATACTTTGTTAATAAATTTTTTTTAATAAAAGTTAGAGAGAACTCTGATCTGTGTCTTTGTGCTTTTCAATTCTTAACGGTTTGAGTCCAAAATCTAATTTTCTAACAAATATGGTCTGCACTTTTATTTTCCACTCTAATTGAGTCCCTGGTACTAACAGAATTAAATATGTTAACTCCAAGGACTTATTAGTCATTTTATCTAATGAGGGACCTGTTATGTAAGTTTGCAAATCATTGGACTATTCTTGTAATATTAATATTAATATATTAAAGAAAATAAAGAGAGAGAGGGTCTGCGACACCAATCTTCTCCGGTGAATTTTCCGGCAGGTATAACGAATTCCGGCGAATAAAAAACCCAATCTTCAGACGAGCGTATCTCCTTCGATTCTTAACGAAAATTCAATCTGAAAGTTGCTACAGATTCGTGACGATGAGACGAATCAAACAAGCACCATTGTTGAATGGTTCTGATGAGTTTTAAGCACCGAACGAGAACACCGACGAAGAGAGGAAGGTCGTCGGATGCCGGAGCTTGAAATTTGAGTTAATTTGAGGTAATGCACCGCCACATTCAGGTTGATTTTCCTTCCTCTTTTCAGTTTTCATCCAAAACTGAAAAGAGCCCCAGTTGAATAACGTCGAGTAGTGTTTCAACCCAAAAAGCTCCGAAATGATTGCGAAAATCAACGGCATTTGCGCCCCAAATGAGAACTCGATGATGATGGACGACACGTAACCGGATCCGTATATCGGGAACGCAATCATCAACAGCCCGATACACGACAGGAACAGGTATGGACACGTTTCAGTTCGGTGAGGAGATTCAAAGCCTGATGGCGGTGGTACCACCGCCGGAGGCTGGTAATTCGTTCACGGCGCTTCTAGAACTCCCGCCGAATCAGGCGGTTATGCTCTTACACTCCCCTAAGGACATCGACCGCACCGAATACTTTCACCTCCTCGGTGTTTCCGTCCATGGAAATGGAGAAATTGTTGGAGACGACGAGCTCAGTTCCCCCGAATTCGAGCCATAATAACTTCAATATGGTGAAACATGAACCACATGAACCGATTGATTCCGATTCGTAGCATAATTCATCACCGAATCTGTCAGATCCGGTAATCTCGAAATCAACGAAGCGGAAGGAGCGAGAGAAGAATGTTCGTATAATCCTATCACTTTGTCACTTTATTCACCATTTTTAAATTTAATTACCTGTTAATTCAATTTCCATAATTGGGGGTTTGAGGGATTGTACATGATTTGCAAACTTACATAACAGGTCCCTCATTATATAAAATGACTAATATGCCCTTGGAGTTAACAGAAAAATTTAACCCTGTTAGTGTCAGGGACTCAATTAGAGTGGAAAATAAAAGTGTAGACCATATTTGTTAAAAAATTAGATTTTGGACTCAAACCGTTAAGAATTGAAAAACACAGGGACGCAAATCAGAGTTCTCTCTAAAAGTTAATAATATCTTTAATTTGGAGTATAATATTAATATATCTAAAAACATGTTTACTAAAACCATGAATTCATTCTTATAGTTGAGACACATTTAAACTAGTTGTAATTATGCGTCAAAATTATAGAGTTACAACATTACGACTTAACCAACCAATTACAACGATTTGCGTAATTGTACAATGATGCATTAAAAGGGTCCACATCAACCAATTAAGGGTGAAAGTAATACCTTCGGGAGAGGGCATTTCGGGGGGATTCGGGCCGATCGGGACCTCGGGAACACCATCGTCCAGTGTTCGGGGTCACCGATCGGGAGAAGGCATTGGGGTATCGAGACCGAAGAAAAAACAGACGGGGAGAGAGCCGTTGGTGGTCCCCCCCCCCCCACACACACAAACGGCTACTTTTTTTTTCTTTCAAAAACCCATATTTTTAAACCCTATAAATACCCACTCCTTCCAATCCTTTTCTCACACTTTTTAACTACTCACTCTCTCATTTTTTTATATCATATCACCCTACAAAAACTCTATTTTCCTCCTCCATAAAAATGTCTTTCACATCCGATGAATCGTCCGATGAAGATGCCGCTTTTTTGGAAAAATGATGTTCGAGATAGCTCGAGAAGAAGAAGCCGAGAGTTCAAGGCCAATTCGAACACGCAAGACGATTAAAAGAGAATGTCAAGAGGCTCACGATCGGCTTTTTAACAACTATTTTACGGAAGGGGCTTTATTCGGAGATAAGTTCAAACGTCATTTCCGTATGAATAAGAGTCTTTTTTACGTATTGTTAACGATTTGGAAACAAATTATGAATATTTTCAACTAAGGTGGGATGCAAGGGGTAGGATGGGGTTAAGCCCTTTGCAAAAATGTGTTGCCGCTGTTAGACAACTTGCATACGGCATCACTTCCAATGCGTTTGACGAGTATTTGCACATTGGAGAAAAAACCGCACGAGTATGTCGTTATAAATTTTGCAAATATATTTGTGCGATGTATCATGAAAAGTACATGCGTCGACCATCGTGGAGTGATGTTACACACCTCTATGATTTTCATGAAGCGAAACACGGTTTTCCCGGCATGCTCGGTAGTATCGGTTGCATGCATTGGGAATGGACACCCCGTAATTTATTGTGTCGGGTGCGAGCGAGATGGATCATAGTCAGGATTACATAGAACGACATCTGGATGATTAAACAACTAGAGCCGTTTAACAAGTTAAATTAATTCAAAAGGTGGAGTTTCATTCAAAGTTGCAGCGGAAATAGTAGTGAAAACATGTTTGTCTTAATTGTTTATAAAATAATTACATTTCGAAAAGATTTGAGAACATGACACCGTTAGGTGTTATGCAATGAAATCTCCAAAAGTGCAGCTCGGTTTAACCATGACTCCAGAAACAGAAAATGCAGGTCCTAAATGATATGATGTCTTGAATGCAGTAGAGTTCAATCACCCGAGAATTCATATACTAAAACGAGTCAACATAAAGTTGGTGAGTTCACAGGTTTAGATAGCATGCATGTAAAGTTTGATAAACAAGTTTGATTGAATCATTCCATCGTTTGACAATATGTTTAGATACTGTTTTATAAATTACCATGAACCTTGAATACCGAAACTAACTGATTACCCACTCATGATACTATGTCTAACAATACCGCATGGTCAAATATAACTGTATGTACTCTTCTGACTATTAAAACGGAGCCAGGATTGGAGCTACCAATCAGAGTAGGGGCGTTAACCCAATAGATCTATCCACGAGTCATCGTTTCTGTTCGTAAATTAATCGGATTCAACTAATAGTGGAGTTTCATCATAACATGAACAAGCATGATACAATATGATTTGGACTAGAAAAGCTCATGTAATCAATATGGTAACAAGTAATCTATCTGTCAGGCAATGATTTATGTTTGTAATGAATTCTCCCCCAAGTATCAAAACTGTAAAAGAAAGGGGCCGTGAAAACTCACCTGAATACAAGTAATTCAGTAAGGTAGGCAAGTAAGCAGTCCTATACAATGTTACAAGACAACTTAGAATATAGAAATTGGGTTGACATCTAAGTCACTCCAATTTGGTCGGTCAAGTCTTGGCGTTATGGTAACCCGTTAATCTATTACGACATCGTTGACTTGATTAAAATATTTATTGAAAATAAATATTTATTGCGTGATAATAAAATATTATTTATTTTCATGATAAAAATTAGTCTAGAAATAGTTTATATTTCTCAAATAAATATCATGTGAGTTCAAAGGACATTTATAGGACGAAATGACGGTTTAAGGTCAAAACGGGCTTTTTGCCGGTTCTAGCCGCATTTCAAGTTATTTGTAAATATGACTAAGGCAATGATCAAACAAATAAATACACATTTATTTTCATCATAGAATCATATCAATTCAGAAAATTTAAGTTCAAAAGTCTAAGTTTATAGTTTTGTCGGTTTTGCCGGTATGTGTCCGTTTTAGCCGGTTTTGATCCTGTGACTCGTTCTAGGGTTTTGTAAACTACCAAAACACTTTGTAAACCTATTATAAGTCATCTAAAGTCCTTAAAGGTGTTCAAGATCAGTTGTAACCTTTGTTTACATATCTTTACAAGAATGGGTTTTCCGGGCCCGTAAAGTGTCCGTTTTTGGTCCCGTTTTTCCCCAAATTTAGCTATTTTCGAAAGGGATCTTGTACTAGGGTTTTTATGACTAAAAACATCTTTTAAAATCACTTTAGAAGGGGTCAAAATTTATGACCTAAATTTGCCCTAATTTATCTATAGTTTCCGGATCTTTTTAGTAGGTTATTCTTATAGATTTAGCCGTCCAAACATATCAATAAGTCATATGGTGCTATCCACAACCTTCTAACATGTTAAAAATTTCAGACCTAGGGTTCCAAGAGTCACAAATTTTGGATCTAGAGGTTTGTTCATAAAACCAAGGCACAATGTACACATACTAGCATCATAACACTTGTTTTTCTATAGATCTACATAATGTAGCATATGAGGGGTTCAAAATATATGAAATCACTAGTAGAAACACAAGATATACTAGATCTAATATGAATGAGAACAAACATGTAGGTTATTATCATCATAGAAGTAAATATAAGTTTAAAGTCACCATTTTTAACCAAGACTTGTGTTAGGAGTGTTAGATGGAAAATATGACTAGTTAACATGAATAACTAGAGAAAAACTGAGAAAAGGGTGTCTACTAACTTGAGAAAACCGAAAATGAGGATGATGGAGGCTTGATCTTGCTTCCTTGTTGTTCCTAGTAGCTTGATCTTCAAGTGTTCTTGAGGTTTGTTGAAGAAAAGCTAGAGAGAGAGTAGAGAGAGAGAGAGAGCGACGGTTGGAGAAAGAGGGAGAGAAAGTGTGTGTGTTTTGTGGTGGGAGCAAGTGAGATGTGTTCTAGGGTTTCCTTTTATGTTCTTTATATATGGTACACCAAAGGAAGGGAAAGAAACAAGTAAAAGGGTTTGGCTTGGAATGGAAAGGTGGTGGTGGCGGCTTTGTGCCAAAACCGTGAGGGAGAGAGGGAGCAGGGGGGGGCGGCGGTTCTTGTGTGCAAGGAGAAGAGATGAGGAGGTCAAATGTGGTACAATACTAGGTAGTTGTAGGGTGGTGATGGGATGGTTTGGAAAAGGTGGTGTAAGATGATGATGATGATGAGGTACAAGTGAATAGTCTTTGCTTTTTGGTTGGGTGATTAGTAGATGATTAGGAGAAAGGTGGTAGATTACTACTAATGATGGTTACTAATTGTCGAGTGTCGGGTTTTGATCACGAAAGATAATATGACCAAAGGTGACAATTGAATTTAATCATGCATGGTAATGAACATGCATGGAGGATGATGAATCAAGGTTAAAGAAAAATAAAGGATACAAGTCTTGTTTAAATATAGTTGGTGTGAAATGGTGAAAAACGTTGACGTTAAATGTTTATATAAAAACCTAATGGTTTTTCGCTATAAAAAGATACTAAACGTTAAAATGATTTATTATTTGACGTAGTCAATAAATAAATGGATAAACGTTATCATTAAATGATTATTTTACGTCAAATGGTGACACGAACTTTGAACGTATGCAAAATACTACAAAGGTGACGAGATAATATAAAAACTCTTTTTATATTAGAATACATATATTGTTGTGAAATGTTTCTTATTATTAAAGTTCCACCGATCATATATATAATGTTCTTGTTTTTAAGGTCGATTGTCGAGATATTAAATTAGGGTTACACCAAGACTAACGGATAGATGCACATTACGTTATCTACGTTAACTAAAACACAGACTTATGCACACAGAAACAGGTAATTACACGTATTATTATATGATTTGACTTAGGAAACTTACGGGTTGTCACAATGGACAGCTTGTCCTGACGCATGGCGTGGCCAATTCCACCGTGGTGACCATGCAAGGCCAACCATTATGCTCGAGGCCGTTGCATCTCAAGACTTGTGGTTTTGGCATGCTTATTTTGGGGTCGCCGGCTCCAACAACGATTTAAATGTTCTTCAACAATCAAACTTGTTGAATCGCCAAATTAATGGCGAGGACCTCGAGTGTTCATTTGAAGTCAATGGCACCGAATACGAACACGGATATTATCTTGCGGATGACATATATCCAGAATATTCTGTGTTTGTAAAAACTCTAACGGCTCCAACAACAGAAAAACGTAGAAGATTTGCTAAAGCACAAGAAGGGGCACGAAAAGATGTTGAAAGAGCGTTCGCATGTTTGAAGAAGAAATGGAAGATCATCGAAAACCCGGCGAGGTCGAGACACAAAACTAAGATCGCTAACATCATATATGCTTGTATGATCTTGCATAATATGATAAGGGAGGATGAAGGGAAGGCCATTTGCCCTTACCAGCCGGATCATATTCAACCATCAAACGAGCCAATACCACAACATATTATCGACGCCAACTTTTTGAAGATTCATAATCGGAAACTTACGGGTTGTCACAATGGACAGCTTGTCCTGACGCATGGCGTGGCCAATTCCACCGTGGTGACCATGCAAGGCCAACCATTATGCTCGAGGCCGTTGCATCTCAAGACTTGTGGTTTTGGCATGCTTATTTTGGGGTCGCCGGCTCCAACAACGATTTAAATGTTCTTCAACAATCAAACTTGTTGAATCGCCAAATTAATGGCGAGGACCTCGAGTGTTCATTTGAAGTCAATGGCACCGAATACGAACACGGATATTATCTTGCGGATGACATATATCCAGAATATTCTGTGTTTGTAAAAACTCTAACGGCTCCAACAACAGAAAAACGTAGAAGATTTGCTAAAGCACAAGAAGGGGCACGAAAAGATGTTGAAAGAGCGTTCGCATGTTTGAAGAAGAAATGGAAGATCATCGAAAACCCGGCGAGGTCGAGACACAAAACTAAGATCGCTAACATCATATATGCTTGTATGATCTTGCATAATATGATAAGGGAGGATGAAGGGAAGGCCATTTGCCCTTACCAGCCGGATCATATTCAACCATCAAACGAGCCAATACCACAACATATTATCGACGCCAACTTTTTGAAGATTTATAATCGGGATATGCATCATAGTTTACGATCCGATTTGATCGAGCACATCGATCGTATTTGGGAAGCCATTCCACCCCACGAAGACGAAGACGAAGACGAAGACGACGAAAGTGATCTCGAAAATTTCTGAATTTTTAGGATTTAATAAGTAATTTTAGGACTTTTTTTTTAATTTGTAATGTTAGATTTAATTCTTATTTATAAAAATTTCTGAATTTTTAGGATTTAATAAGTAATTTTAAGTATTTTAATTTGTAATTGTTTTATGTAATTTTTGGGCCTCCCCCTCTTGGGGTGTTTTGTGATGTACTTGTTTGGTGTTGTTGCTCTACTGCCTTAGTGTAGTCTTGGACTCTTGGTGCAATATAATGATTTTTGCCATTAAAAAAAAAACTATGAATTCTTACGGTTCACAAACTCAATAACATATGTGTAATTAACAACATATATAAATGGCTAAGATGCCTTAAAGGTTAAAAATAATGTTTATGTAAATGCTGTAAAAATATAAATGAAGAACAAAAATAGTGTACTAGATTCATTTTAGTTTGGGTTTTAATTTTTTTTTTCTGGATTTGTATTTTTGTATCGGATTGGTGTTTTTATAATTTTTAGAGCAAATAGTGTTTTTATTTGATCATATCTGTATATATAAATTAATAGTTTTTATTTAATGGGTTTTCTAATATGTGCCAGAAATGCACACATAAGGTGCAATAAATGCACATCGAAAACTGAAAAAGATATCGAGATTTTTTTTTGAAAATTAAAAATAGATACCAAGATTCATCTTTATAAAATGAGAAATGTACAAAGATTTTTCTTGAAAAATGTATTTTTCAATTTTCGAAATGCATTTATACATTTTTTTTTTCATTTTTCGATATGAAAACGCATTTACATGTGATATATTAGTCCTGTCCTGATTAGCTACAAAAATTTGAATGGACGATGGAAGGAATTCATTAGCATTAAACAAATTCCACCAATAGTTGATACGACATAGAATATATTGTAGTAAAACCTCGGACACATCATAGGAAATTGAGAAGCTAGCTAGTGTGCTTAACTTTCATCTCTTATTTATACAAGGTACCAAAGTAAGTACGTGTAATTAAACAGAACTTTGAGGGTGGATTTAGCCGTGCACATATTAAGAAAGTGCCTCAAAAGGGTACCTCTGTACGCAATCAAGCCAAGGGTTGTTACTTGAAGGTTTCTTTATCCCACGAACAGATTTCCACACGGCACTATTGCATTTAAAACCCGACCCGAATGATAACTGCCAGATCCGATCACCCCGCTTGATCCGCCCTTTCGCCTCGAGGTAGGCCAGCTCGTACCAAATGCTGCTACTCGAGGTGTTCCCAAAGCGCTGTAGAGTGGCTCGAGATGGCTCCATGTTGGTGTCACTTAGCCCGAGGTTACGTTGGAGCTCATTGACCACTGTTTTGCTAGCGGCGTGGATACAAAAGTGCTCAAACGCGAGTTTGAAGTCGGGGATGTAGGGTTTGGTACCGGATGGAGAAGATGTCGCCGGACTAGTACTTTTTCCTTTTGTACCGGAGTAGTACCGTTTCATAAGGGTCGCGAAGAAAAATAACTGCTCGGATATTGGTAAGACTAACGGACCTAAAGTTGTTATGTTTGCCTTGAGGGCGTCACCGCCGATCGAAACTATATCTTTACTTATTTTCAACCCTTTGAACCTTTGTTCATCTTCCTCTTGATACACACTCCTATAACATCATGAATGAACAGGTAAATTACTGTATACATTAAACTATTTATATAATGCAGTACTCTAGACAATTATAGTATTAAAAAAAAAATACAACAATATACACAGCTATAACGTGACTAAAGTTATTAAAAATAATCATATAGGTTTGAAAGAAATCTTTTCAAATAAAAAGACATCATTTTTAAATAAAAAGACATCATTTAATAAATATATTAGATGAGTTTTTAAGTACCTATGTGTTAGATAATAATAATAATAATAAAAAAGAAATGGAGGCCGGAAATTAAAGGCTACCTAAAGTATCGGTCCTCAGCGCCTTTGTGCGTACGAACAATGTGTTCAAGGCTATACTTGGCACGGCGGTAGTCACGGCGGCGATTGGAAAGCAGCACGGCGGAGCATCCCATCCTGATATAGCAGTTCGGGATGAGCATCGAGCGATCTTTCCCCGGATACCAGTTGTACCCCACCATCTCCGTGCTCACCACCACCGCCACATTATTAGGGTTCGCCTGAAGCATATCACGCGCCAAATCCAACGCAATAATCCCCGCGCTACACCCCATCCCGCCCAAATTGAAGCTCAAAATATTCCCCCTCATTTTGTAGTGGTTGATAATCATGGCGGATAGCGACGGCGTCGGGTTGAAGATGCTGCAGTTTACCACCAGAACTCCGACGTCCTTTGGCCGGACACGTGTCTTGTTGAAAAGCTCGTCTAGGGCTCCGAATATCACCATCGACGCCTCCGCTCGGCCTTCTTTCATCGTCGTGATGTTTTCCGGCGACATTATCGATTTCGGAACGTACGTTTCGTCTCCTATTCCGGATGATTGGAGGATCTTCTTCTGGAAATCGATACTCGCTTCATCGAATTTTCCAGATCTTCTAGCTAATTCGATAAACTCCTCCTTGGTCACCTGCAAATTTTACAACTAATAATTAATTTCAATCCTCTGAAACAATTAGCTAGCTAGCTAGCTAGCAAAATAGATCAGATTCAACTGACCTTCAAATCATCAGCCGGTTTGAAACACGCGAAATCGACGAGATATATAGATCTAGGACGAGACAGAAAGTAAACAGAGATCGTGAACACAAACACCGCGAAAAACACTAAAACCGTAGCTAAATCATATCCAGCAGTCGTATCCCAAAGCTTCCGCCATAGTTCCTTCCAGCTCAAGCTTCCGATCTGAGCACCGAACACCAGAACCAGCACCGGCACGGTGGCCAAATAGATCCAGTGATTAATCAAGTAATGGTAACCAAGCTTCACGTACTTGAGATTCACGGACTGAACAAAGTCCGGCAGCCGGCGGCGTACTCTGACGGAGAAGGTCATGGAGCCGGCGTCGGGACCGGAGGACTCGATTCCGCGGTTGACGATCTCGGTGGAGAGGAGGTGCTGTTCGCCGGCGGGAGCCATGAGTGGGGGGAGATGAGATTAATTAATTGGGTACGGTTAGGGCCGGGGGTGGGTGGATTTAAGGGGGGAGTAAAACAAACAGACTCAAGAGGATGTAGTTGGAATGCATTAAATTGGAGGGGGGGGGGGGGAAATTTATTAGTTAGGTTTGTTTGTTTTGTTTGGGGATGAGTTGCATGCGTATGCATGTACATATAACAAATTCTGGGTTTGTACTTTGGAGTGGGTAGATCAAAGATCCATGCTCACGTGTCATTCCCTTCAATCATTGAACATTCCCTGGCCCATGTGTCCTCATTTGGCCGTGAAGACCCCTTCACGGCTAGAGCTTGCTGCCGGCTTTCCTTAAGTCGGCTAATGCCAGCAGCTCATAAAATGATCGGCCCGGCTCAAACCAATCAAATCATGCCACGCGTATCTGAACTAAATTAAAATTTGTTCTCCAATGTCGGGTGTTATGTTTTTTCAATTAAAACATGAATTCTTAATTTTTTTAATAAATAACAAATTGTTAACAATCAACTGTAAATCTATACATGCATGAACCCAAGGCCGGCCCTCGGCATGGGCCAAATGGGCTCCAGCCCAGGGCATCAAATTAAGAAAGGGCGTCGGTTTTATGTCATTATATGGATAGGTTTTGCGATCAAGGAATAATGAACAACGAGAGAAACTGAAACGACATGAATTGCAATCGTCGATCATCACTTCTGCACTCTATCTACGTTGTTTCTTATGTCTGTTTTGATTATAAAGTTGGTTCTTTGGCTGCTTTACTCTGCATATTGTGCTGGATTGCTAGTAGTTTTCTTGTAGGTCGCCTAGGGTTCCAATTGGCATGGAAGGTAACTTTTAATTGCATTTTATAAACTTATTTGTCAAGAAATTGATCTAGGGTTTGCTTATTTGTTTCATTAATGGATGGGATTTGATGATTGATTTGTTAATTGAAGTTATGATATTGATGTTGAATTTATTTGGGATTTTCTTGTTGTATTGTTTGCCCTAATTGATGAGTAAATAAGGTATCCCCAATAAAAAAGAAAGCAACTTTAATCGATAAACATAGCAATTTTCTTGTTGTATTTTTATTTGAGGTTAGGCCAGTTAAGCTTCATCATTTGCAAGATAATTATAAATTTTATGAAAATTGGAACATTCTCTTTTTCAAGAAGGATTTCAAGTTACTTATTTGTTCATAATCAGTATTTGTTTGGTCCACAAGATTCTGTTATGTATCTCCAAGAAAATTTGTCAAACAGTTGAACAACTTAAAACATGTGTCGAGTCAAATTTATAGTTTTCACGGGTGATAAGGAGTTTCCCGCAACATTTTCTTACGGGTCGGGTCATGTTGACCCGCAACATTTAGCTATCCAAAAATGCTTAAACATTTTTGTAAGCAAATGTTTTTTTCTTTTACTTGGAATGCAGTGAACTTGAATGTAGATGTGTTTTGGAACCAACTATCTTGAAGTCATCTTTCGGGTATAAATTCATTTGTATCGAGACCCTAATTGTACTGCATTCTTCGTGTTAAAACTTTTTTGTTGTACTATTTAAAGTTTTTAACATGTGTCAAATTTTCGACTTGCGCCCTAAGCATCCAAATTCTCAGGACCGACCCTGCATTAACCGGAAACCTCTACATCAAATGAAATCTCCTCATCAACCTGAAACCTTTGTGCTTAAACCGGAAACCCCCATGGTCCGTGAACTTAAACCTCCGGTTTAGTATATGGAGCAGTTGTTTTATTTGTTTATTTCTGAGGTATGTATTGTCCAAAAAGAGGAATTGAAGACTCAATGACTATTCGTTCACCGGAACCAGAAGACCCAACTCAATGCATGTTTTCTTACTTTTATTTCTATTGTAAATTGTAGTCAACGCCTCGCTCAAAGGACAATCTAACAATTATTTAATAAAATATTTGGTATTTAGTATTTAATAAATTATTATTTATTTACACACACGTATTTGGTATTTAATAAATAAAATGTTTTTTATATAAAATATTTAATAAATAAAATGTTTTTGTAAATGGCAAAATAATAATTATAATTATATTTAGAATTCAAAGAAAAGTAAAATATTTGTAAGTTTTATTTTGGTTATTAACCAGCGAGCCATGTAGTCTGGTTGGTCCATCACCCAGGGGCGGACCTGGTTCAGGTCCAGGGGTAGCCCGTGCTACCCCTTAACTTCGTACATCAAGTGGAAAAAAAATAATTTTTTCGGTTTTTATATATATGCTATTGCTTAGAAGACGATAAATACATTACGAATAAGAAAATAATTAACAAGCATCCGTCTAATGTAGTGGTAGATGATCTTTATTTGTTCCAAAGGTCGCCGTTTCAATTCCCATCAGCGTCGTTAAATGTCCTTTTTTTCGATAATGTTTTGTCCCTTTTCTGCCATTGTATTTAATACTGAACTTACTTAAATATCTAAAATTTTAAACAAGCACAACATTAATGGATTGTTAATTTATTTGCCTTTATTAACTTGGTTGTTATAATTAAAAAAATTACATGTTTGTCATAGATTTCATTTGAAACCGAGACGAGCTTCGTTTCGACGTCATTTTTTTTTTCAAAATCGTGTTTTAACTTCTATTATAGAACGTGTTTATATTTCTTGCATTGATTTCTGAATTTGTCATTTATTTTTATCTAAAATTACTTTTAAATAATGTGTTTTTATGTACTGATACCCTTTCATGACATGCTTAGTTTTATTTAGGTTTCGTTTTAAACTTCACTAATAAATTCAAGAGTTAAATACGAATTGCATCCCTGGGGTTTACGGATTTTAACCGTTTGAGTCCATTTTTTAAATTATTAACAAATCTCGTCCCATGGTTGTATTTTGTTGCCATTTGAGTCCTTAGAACTAACGGCATTAGATTTTCCTGTTAACTATAAGGGTGTTTTAGTCATTTTCCAGATCAGTGACCTGTTATGTATATTAATAAACTTATTTTATAGGAGGGACCAGTTATGTAATTTATCAATTAAAATACCTCTCCTTTTCCTCTTTCACCACAGTCAGCCGTCCCTCCCTCTCTTCCATCTTCTTCCTTCCCCACACAGCTCCAAATCTCACCATCTAAATTCTACCCTATATTGATTTGGGCTTTCACGAAACAAAAAAAACGAAGATACTTTAAAAGATTAAGGGTCACAAGTCGAAGGATCTAAATGGAAGAAATTCAGGTTTGGAGATTCAGGGTGTCAGTTATTTCATTCTCCATCAATTCGACGATGGGAAATTTGAGTTGTTTGAGGTGAATTCCATAACGATGAGGAGGATTCGTCTCTGTGCCCTTTCTCTTTATTCTCTTAGACAAACAAATATATGCCTGATACAACCACCCCTGGCCACCAGAACCGATGAAGTTCATCGGATAATTGTAAATCGAGGTCATCGGAGAGGAGTATGACGGTGGCTACTAGATATTCTTCTTGGCTATCTTCTAGAACATTTCACGGCCTTTTACGGTGATGTTTATTTTTCGGATTTGGAATTCGATGTTCTAAAAATCTAGAGTTGGGTTAATCGGAGCTCAGCTCCTCATTTCTACAATATAATCTAATTAAATTTTTATTAGGGATGGGTAGTGGCTGGAGGTGTTGTTCCGGAGGTGGTAATGTTGAGCGGAAGGGCGGTGGTGATTTTGGTGAAAGATGGAGAAGGGGTATTATGTTTTTGTAAGAAGTTTTGATCGGAGAGGTGGCATTTGATCAGCGACGCCGAATGGGTGGTAGCGGTGAACGAAAGGGGATCTAATCGGAGATCGTGGTAATTTACATAACTAGTCCTTTACTAAAATTACATAAACAGCTTTTTGATCTTGGTAATTTACATAACTAGTCCTTTACATGTAAAATGACTAAAATGCGCTTTCCACTTAGCAAAAAAAATCTAACGCCGTTAGACCTAGGGACTCAATTGGCAACAAAATAAAAACATGAGGTTTGATTTGTTAAGAAAAGCACCATGAGGCGAGATTTGTTAATAATTTAAAAAATAGACTCAAACGGTTAAAATCTGCAAACCCCAGGGACTCAAGTCGTATTTAACTCTAAATTCAATAGACTTGAGGGTTTAAAATTTTCTTGAGGGTGTTGCCCCCTTGGACGCCACTCTTTCGGGGATGCTGTCCCGAAACCAATGTAAAAAAATTTGTGCTACCAAACAGCTTTTCGATCAGCCAAGACAGCTTTTCGATCAGCCAAACAGCTTTTCGATCAGCCAAGACAGCTTTTCGATCAACCAAGCAGCTTTCCTACCAGCTTTTCGATCAGCCACACTTTTCGATCAAAAAGTCCATTTTTCGATCAAAAAGTCCTCTTTTCGATCAAAAAATTCACTTTTCGATCCAAAACTTGACTTTTCTATCCAAACTTCACCCTTTTCTATCCAACCTTTCGGCTTTCAATTTTCGATCCGGTCAAGACTTTCCGGTCCGAATTTGATCTAGACGTTCATTCAAAAGAGATTCATGGCATCCCTTCTACCAGGTAATTCTGTATCTACCAGCAACCTTGAGGTATGTAATTGTTCTTGTTCTCATTGTGTGGAGGTATTTAATGCTTACAAAGAATATGAATCTAAATTTTATTATGAATCCCTAAACTGTGAACGTGCCACTAGAGAGTCAAATAATTTCAAAGATATGGCTAAAGTAAATAGGGAAAAGTATGAAGCAGCTAAGCTTGATGTGACAAACCTTGACAATCAATTAAGTGACACTAGAGTTCTGTTGAGAGTTGCTAACACAAAAGTTGAAAAACTAACAAAAGAGGTAGAAGAATTGAGAGATCAACTAGCTAAATCTCAAAGTAAAATAGATGCTAATAATAAGATTCAATCAAAAATGCTGGAAGCAAGATCTCTTTTCTATAACTCTGATATTAGGATGAAGTATGTTCAACAAAATTCAGGTTTAGGTTTTGGGGATGATATCAAAGAAGAAACATCAACTCACATTGTCCCCATGCCCCACATGCATGAAATGATTTCTGAACATATACCGTCAAAGGGGACAATAGATTCTTTAGCTGACATTGACAAAAGACTTTCTGAATGTCCTATTAAAATTACTGCTCCTATTTCTAACTCTACTACTTCTTGTGCAGATACAAAAAATAAAGAAGCAGGTTCTGAGGGAGAAAGTGTTGGTGTTGAGAGTATAAAATTTCCTGATTTTAAAACTAAAAGTTTTGTGTCAAATAAGTGTGAGTCTGAATTGAGCTTTGCTAAGCTGATGTTTTTGACAAAACCTCTGTTTGTGGTAGTTTTAATTTCGGTGTTTGTGATCCTAAACTTTCCAAACCTTTGAGGAAAGTCAGGATTTTGAGAAAGGATAAGGGACCACAGGTTGCTGGTCCTAAGCCTACTGATACCAATTTGGTTGGTTTGAATGATTGCTTGAATGTGTGTGCTAATGTGTGTGATAATGCTAGTAATGTGCAAAATGTGCAGAATGTGCAGGAGGCCAGACCACATGACTTTATCCCATATCCTGAGGTAAATTCTGTGTATGACCAATTTGTGCCAGTACAGCGGGAGTATGTGCTAACAACTAGGCCCAATGGCAAAGTTGTGTGGATCCACAAAAATTCCAAACCATCTTGGGTATCCACAGGGAAGAAATATTCCCAAGCTCCCGCATACCCAAAGAAGCAGTCCTGCCATATGTGTGGGAATCCTGGACATGTGGCAAGGAATTGCTTATATAGGCCATATGAACCCTACTACCCTAAAGCTCATTTTCAAAACTTCCAAGGGCAATCATATGATGGCACAAACCAAAAACCTGCCCACAGAAAGGTAAATTCTCAGCCAAAGGTACCTACAGGCCCAAAGGTATCTAAAGTGACCAAAGAATCTGCACCTTCACACCCTAAGGTGCAGAGACATGTACCTTCACAACCAAAGGTACACAAGGTGACCAAAAAGCCTGCACCTTCAATCCCTAAGGTGCAGAAGTCTGTACCCCTGCAACCAAAGGTACAGAAAGTTAACCAAAAGTCTAAGTCACCTCAACATCCAACCAAAACTGATTTCAAAAGTCATAAATTGAATGATTCTGTTAACAAATCAGTTGTTGCTTTAAAACCTATTTGGGTTCCCAAACATGGTGGTCTTTCTGAGAATAATCAAGAGAGGTGGAATGTGAAAAAAGGTGGTAAATCAGTGTTACCTACCTAAAGGGGTGTATAAGAAGCACTCCAAACAATTTGATGAAGTTAAAAATGATAAATCAAACATTTATCAAATTCCACCTAAAAGGCTACAGGGTAAAGGGAAAGAAAACAATCAGCCCACGAATGTCATTTCCAATGATGGTCGTGTGAATTCTAATGAACCCACAAAGCCCACACCAAAGTCCACCAAAAACAACACCAAGAAACCCAAATCAAAGGCACCTACAACCCCAAGTATCAATCTTTCAGAGAGAATGTGCTTAAAGGAAATAACTTTCAATGACTCTGCAGGTATACCCAGAACAACAATGGCCTGGGTACTTATGGTTAACTAATCTCTCACCTTGTGCAGGAACAGTCAAGGAGGACTTCCATTAACTTATTTGTTTTTGAAAGTGATTGTTCCAGGCACAGGATAGAAGACATCTCTCAACTACATGACATGCAGATTCTCATTTGTAGGGATGTTCTTCTGGTAAGAGGTAAATCTAGCAAAATCAGCAAGGTACTGTCTTAATTGTTTGTTTCTTGGCAAATCTGATGAGAAGTATGGTTCTGCATAAAACAAAACTCATTTCTGAAAAAATCTCAAATGATAAACTTTGAAGGTTAGCTTGGCCAAGTTTGTCTTATAGTGTGTTAGTGTGTTTAAAAAAAAAAAAAAAAGGTGTGTGTTGTTATTAAAAATCAAAAAGCAAGGGGAAGAATAGAAAAGATGAAATTGTTGACCCCTAAAAATTGTGCTTTTTAATTTTTAATCTTTTGTTTGTTTGCCTGAGAAGGTGGGAAGTGAAATAAATTTCCGTTCCGTTTTGGAGATGGCTGACACGCGTAAGGCAGATGTGAAAGACATGATCCATGGTGATATGCTGGTAGGCTCGGCTCTTAAATCTGATAAGGTATGCGTTACACATTTAAAGATAACGTATGGCAGTTTGCTGGGTAACAACACTTAGGTTAATTGCATTTCTATTTGACTGCATGTTTAAGTTCCCGATACACACGCTTGTCTCCAAGAGTGTGAAATTGAGCTCAAAAAGTCGGTGTCCCCTCTGCTTTGCGTGAGCAATGACCTGGGGATGCTTCGCGTGTATGTAAGGCTCTCCTCTGCTTTGCGTGAGCAATGACCTGGAGTGTCCATGCATACGTGCTTACAGATCACCTTAAATAATATATGCAATTAAAAAAAAATTAAAAAAAAATGCATGTATACACCCGAAAGATGCCAAAGAGCACGTCAAAAGAGACCCTCAAGAGTCCAAAACCCTCAGCCTTTGTCACTGATGAGAGCATTATTAAAAATGTTTCAAAAATTCAGTTGACTCTGTATATTATACCCAAAAATCTATATGATCTATTCTTTCTCTTCTCAACCAAGTCTCGAGCTCAGTTTCAAACTTCTGGTTTAGGTTGTGAAAATATGTGGTAGGGAATTTATATGCTTGATAGTGTGTAATAACATGTACCTAGGATTTGTTGAAACCCACTTGCTGTTCATAATTAATGCACCAATAAAAGATAATAAAGTGACAAACGACCTGATTAAGAAAAGGGTTAGAGTTTAAAGTGGATCAGTATATTGGCAATCACCTGGACGTGTTCGAGTAACAGAAGCCGAAAAGGGTTCCTCAGTCAGATTCATACGGTTTGATCCCATAGAAACCTTCTCGTTTAGTAATTTGGTATGTTTGTTTTTCTTATTTTTCTTTTGATTTATCTTAAGTTTTTATTGTTTATTTTCAACCATGGCCAGGATAATTTAAAGGTTTTAATAAGTCTTATGGGTTTTGTGCAAGAAAGTATGACTCCCCTCGTAATCTCAGGGGGAGATAATGTGAAGAGTCCTCGGATTCAGGGGAAGTGTTTTTAGGAAACCCGTAACCTATGTTAGGGTTTTTGGTCAAATAATGCTAACCCGATAACCAGTCGTCATTGTCTGGTTAGTGTCTGTTTCATGTTGTGCTTGACAGGATAAGTCAGAAAAGGAAAACTCATGGACAAGAAGGTCAAGGACTCAGTTGACCAATGCACTGATGCTGTTACTGATCAAGTTGAAGAACCAGCCGGAAAAGGACTTACCCTATGCTTAGGGGAAGTTTGTTAGTTTCTGAAGACTCAAAAGATACCATTCTCAAGTTTAGGGGAAGCTAAATGAAGAAAAGATGCCAAGACAAGCAAGTCAAGACAGTTACTGATGATTCAACAAGGAATCCACATTTTTCAACAAGAAGCAAGTACTGGAGAATCCTCCTCTCATTACTTGTTTACCATTTGCAGTTCAAGCTGATGCTGATAAAGAGAAAGAGCCATCAATCATCCCACATGATGCCCAATGAGGATTTCTAAAGAAAAGAATCTTCATCAACCCATGCTCAAGCCAAGGAGAAGACTACAAGTCTGAAGAGTGAAAGTAGAAGACATTTAATATCACAAGCCAAGGGGAAGATTGTAAAAGACTAAATTGTGGCTTGTGTATTAAATCATCCTTTGGCGGACTATTTTGAAGGCCTATGTGTTAGAATAGGTGAAAATTAGTTGGGTTATGGGTATATTGGGTCATTGGGCCAATTTAGACATGTTCGGGCTCATTTAGAAAGAGTTTAGATGGAGTTTATTGGGCCCATAGAGTCATATACGGGAATTTAAGGTAAATTAGGGTTTTATGGGTAGCTTGTTTATCAAGCTTGTCCTCTTCTATATAAGGAACTCTTGTGTAATTCTAATAGGTGGTTGAAAGTGTGCACAAGGTGTGGGCAACACGTGTATTTCGAAATCCATAGGATTTCTATTGATTCAAGTGTTGGCAATCAATCTCTTTCAAGTATTCGAGTGTTCTTCAATCGGTTTGCGTTTCTATTTGTTTCAAATCGTTATTTATTTTATCACGTATTGTTTTTCTTGAATCACCAATCAAACCGGATTCTGCACGGTCTTGATTGGACTAGATATCGTGTAAGGATCGTTTTGGGACTTACAGAAGAGCTAAAAGCAATATTTTGGAAGGCTGTCAGGGCTTATGCAGTGGCAGATAATTTAGCAGCAGTAGAAGAGATGAAAAAAAATATAAGATGATGCTGCTATTGCCTTCTTGAATCAGAATCCTAAGTGTTTTCGTAGGTGTTATTTGGAAATAGGAAGTAATGTTGATGTTATAGTTAATAATATGGCTGAAACATTTAATGGATTCATCATTCAATCTAGATCCAAGCATATTATCAACATGCTAGAAGATATCAGGGTGGCTATCATGACAAGACTTGTCAACACACATTAAGAGATGGTGAACAAACCTATGACTGTGTGCCCAAGGATTCAGACAAAACTTAATAAGGAGAAAGGGAGGGCCCACCACTACAAGATATTTCCTTCAACAAGAAGAGTGTACGAAGTGCAGGATTTAGAGACTATATCTGTGAACTTGGATACTAGCACATGTACATGTATGAAATGGGACTTGACAGGAATACCTTGCTACCATGTTTGTGCAGTATTGGGATTTATAGGCTTTCCAGTTGAGGATTATGTGGTAAAGTGTTACACAAAAGTGATGTACATTGCAACTTATGATAGGTATATCCCCCCTTTACCTAGTCAAAAATACTGGCCACGGGTGGATTTTCCTTTGGATCCACCAGCAATCAAAATTGGGCCAGGTAGATCAAAGAAGAACAGGAGGAAAGACCCACATGAGAACCCTAAGAAAGCTGGGAAATTGACCAAACATGGTGGGTTA
>JBCNJP010000006.1:70459193-70516456 GCA_039602395.1 Deinandra increscens subsp. villosa
CTGGAAAATAACAACGAATTTGCAAACAGAAAGAATAATAACACAAATTTTATTGAATCAGAACAATATTATTATACTACAGAAATGGGTAGAAGCAGAATAATGAAATAAATGCAGAAAACAGAAAATGATGAAGCCAGAGCTCGTGTTGAACACAATTTCCTTAAAACAGATTTCGGTCTGTTTCCCAGGACACGGTGGCTAAAGCAACGAATTACCGGAGTTTTACTTGCCTGAGATCGCAGAGAGAGTCGAGTTCGAGAGGAGGAGAATGGTTTCCGGTATATCTTTTCTGTCCGCTAGGGACGGGTTTAAATAGCCACGGAAGTGGAGTGCTGTCCAAGACAGCAATCAGCATTAAAACGCATATCAGTTTCCGAATTAACTGCACATATCGTTTGGATGGAGTGCTCTCCAAGATCAAATCATTTCCAAAAATAGATAGCGGAAATTGGATTGGATGGAGTGCTCTCCAAGATCAAATCATTTCCAAAAATAGATAGCGGAAATTGGATTGGATGGAGTGCTCTCCAAGATCAAATCATTTCCAAAAATAGATAGCGGTTGGAGCAAAAACTTGGTCTGCGTGAACCCGACCATTTTCGAGTCGCAAACCACATTTCATTTTGAACCACTTCCAATGTGGGACAAATGGTTTTAGCTCCAATAGTATAGTTTGTAGACCACACTTTGAGCATCAATATCTCATTCACCTCTTAATCACTTTGGACGTTTAATATCTCGTTGAAAAGCCCTTGTCCTAGGCTATTCAACCATATTAAATAACCCATCTAATTATTATATCTACATATAGATAATTAGGTCCAAAGTTAGAAAAAAATACATATTTTTTCCCTATTTTTTCCAACATGGTTTACAATTTGAACCTAAGAATGTTTAGTTTTGTGATAAAGATAGTAACTTGTCAATTAAAATGCAAATTTGTGTGCTTTCAACTAAGGATGGGGTAAATTAGTAGGATGTATGTCATATGATAGCTAGAATACTATGTATACACATTAGGTGTTTGTTAAAATGTCTAAGAGAAAGCAGAACTTGAATATGTGACTGAATTCACCAATTTGATATATGGCAATATGCCTTTTTGTGTAACTCTTAAATATTGAAATGGTTAATCTCAATAACCATGTAAATTAGGTGAAGAAAGTGAAAGCTCGAGCCATCATAGAAACGAAAAAACCAAAGCCTAAACTCTTGAGCAACATATGAAGAAAAAAAACCAAATATCAAAAAAATAAAATGAGATAAAAAAGAACTAAAATACGAAAAAGAAATTACTAAAAGAGAAAAGAAAGAAATGTGTATATTTGCAACTTATATGATTTGCATAAAAGGGTATATAAGGAGATTTTAGTAATTAAGGATAAAAAAGTCACTTAATATTTTATTTTTAATTAAAAAAAATGGGTACGTATGTAATTTTTAAAGTTTGAAGGGGATGTATACAATAGATCGGGTATATGTGTAATTTTTAAAGTTTGAAAAAGAATATATACAATTGCCCCAATATTTATTAAAATACAGGCCTTAGTTTTAGACTGGTGTAATGCGCCAATAACAAGAATTCAAACTGTGGAGGAGGTGTTGAGTTTGTATAAAGGGTGGATTTCCACAAAGAAAGTGAAAAAGATCCTGTATGGGATTGTTTTAACGACACTATGGACGATGTGGAGAGTGAGAAATGAAAAGTTACTCGAAAACAGGTCGCCTAGTGTACCAGAGATACTTGATTAGATTTAAAAAAAAAGTTGTGGATTCAGTCATGTGGATTGAAAACAGATGTCGTTTGGGTGATGTCTCCTGGGAAGATTGGACAAGTTTTTCGTTCAGTTAGGTTTGAAATGGAACATTATTTGATGGAGTGTGAAGGTTTTTCAATCATGAGGTAATCCTGTGGAGCTGTGTTTCTTTCTAGGCATTTGGCTGTTCAAATCTTTATAGGCAGAGTCGAGTAGGTTTTTTTCATGTCTTTTATTTTCTCAGTGTGTGAAATTCGATTCGTGTTGTATCCACGTGGGTGGGGCTGATTATGATGTCTCAGTTTTGGGTTGAAGACTTGCATTTTTTTTTTTGAACGGCCGAGGATTTATTAAAAGGGAGAAGACGCCTAGCGAGACGCTAGGCCAACGGAACAACAAGATTACATAATGAAATCAAAATTACACCAATTTTCCCAAGACACTAAAAAGTCTTTTGCCCGACTTGAAATCCAAAGGAAGGAGAGAGCCTTGATTTCTACAAACATAATCTCGACCGTTTTTGCTTTGCCGCTGTGGTATTTCTCGTTTCTATTCTTCCAAATTACCCAGCACGAGACCGCCAGGATGACTTGCAACAGCTTCTTCCATTTTCTTGAGCCTTGAACAGAGAGGTGGTATTCCAATATGTCCTTAAAAGAAAACGCGAATAGTGGGGGGGGCCTTTTGTCCACGCATTTAAACGATCCCAGATCAGGCATGCAACAGGGCACGAAGTAAACAAGTGGTCATGGGTTTCCGCGGCCTCGTTGCACAAAGCACACTCCGTCTGATGCACCGGGATTCCACGCTTTTGAAGGGCCGAGAATGTCGGTATACGACCGAGGGAAGCACGCCAAACATGAATATTTATTTTCAACGGTATCCAATTATTCCATTGGAATTATCCCTCAAGCCCATTAGCCTCAAAAAGCATCAGTTTGTTTCGCACCTTGCTGGAGTGAAACTCACTATTAAATTCCTCAGCAGATAAGTTGGCCACATTTAGGGAATGAGCACATTTTGAAATGGCCTTCCAAGGGCCCGCCAAAGAGAGCTTAACAGGGAAGAAACCCCAAATCACCGAAGCATTTTGATGAATGGCATCGATAGTACGACGCCAAAGACGGGATTGCTCGAATTTATAACGCCAAAACCATTTAGAGAGAAGAGCCAAATTTGCTACTTTAAGCGAGCCAATACCAAGACCCCCAGAAGGCAAGGGAGCCACAACCGAATTCCAGTTTAACCAATGAATCCTTTTCTTGTCACAATTGCTACCCCAAAGGAATTGTTTGCGTATTCGTTTAAGACAATCCAAAACGTTGTTTGGCGCTCTAAATAAAGAGAAAAAGTACAGCGGAAGGGAAGACAACACAGATTTAATAAGAGTAAGACGCCCCCCTATGAAAAGGTTTTTACTTTTCCATCGAGAAAGTCTACCATTAAATTTGTCGATGATGCCTTTCCAGCTCTTTGCCTTATTCATATTTGCGATAAGCTTTTAAGAACAAAAAAAGACAATTAAAAAAAAAGAAAAACGAAAAACATTAAAAATTGAACATTTTAAGACAATGAGTTTTAAAAATCAATGAGTTTAAAACTCAATAAACTCAATAAAACTCAGTGTTGCGTTTAAAACTCATTATTTTAAAACTCATTGTCTTAAAATGTTCGATTTTTAATGTTTTTTGTTTTTTTTAATTTATTTATTTATTTTTTTGGTTCTTAAAAGCTTATCGTAATTAAAAAAAAACAAATTTACAACACTGAGTTTTATTTTTATTGAGTTTTATAGGGGTCTACGGGGTCTACAAAATTTAAGGGGTCTACACGGAACCCTTCCCTATATATATATATATATACTATATATATATATATATATATATATATATATATATATATATATATAGGGTTAGGTTCAAATGAGAACTTTTTATTTTGAGAACTTTTGAGAACTAAATCTCAACCACAAATCTCAGGGGGGGACCACTACAATTCATGGGAGGGGGGATACATGTAATAAACATGTGGCTCAAATTAGTTCTTTTTAGTTCTCAAATCAAATTGGTTCTCAAATGATCCTCTCCATATATATATATATATATATATATATATATATATATATATATATATACTAGGGGGGTACCCGCGCGTTGCGGCGGCGACAGTTCATAGGGCGTTATTCGTCATTTGTTCGCTTGTTTATGGGGGCACCATAATTTACATCGCGGTATTCGTTTTTTTTAGCATGATGCGCTCTGATGTCAACTTATAATGCGGTATATGCGCATTCATTGGCGACAACAACGTCTTGTACTTGTTTTTTGTTAGTTTATCAATACTCTCATCGTATATTTTTCATCATAAGTCTGTTAGTGTTCTAATTTATATCATCTATTTAACTTTTCTACCCTTGTAGAACTCAAACAAATAACAACAAATACCCGAATTTAAATATATATTGGTCACAAACATAGTAATTTAAAACCAAAAGAGTTTTAAGATAGAATTCATCAACATTGATTTTAGATACCATTAATAACATAGTAGTTTTAAAATAAAAATCTGGGTGTGAATGAATTCCATTTTGAGGGGATCTTAACATTTTAGCTCGTTAGAAACACGGTTTTGAACTAACTGCACGGATCTTAACATTTTAGTTTGTTAAACAAAACTGTTAGTGCAAAAAAAAGGCATTTTCGTATCCTCTTTCACGTGGTAATGGCCACACAACAGTTTGGGAATTCATTTGAGAAACAACGAACGCAGTACTATATTTGAGATACCAGTAATAACATAGTAGTTTTGGTTTTCTCATTTGTGTCATCGATCTAGCTTATCTACCCTTATAGAATTCAAACAAATAATAGCAAACAACCGAATTGAAATAGATATTGGTCACAAACGTAGTAATTTAAAACCAAAAGAGTTTTCAGATAGAAGTCATCAACATAGTTTTAAGATACCAGTAATAACATAGTAGTTTTGGGTTCAAAAGTCGGGTGTCAATCAACCTCCATTGTGAGGAGGTCAATTTGTGTCGTACGCGCTGCAAATTTCGATAACTTCATCACCAAAGTTTGCCCACCACTCTTCATCAGACATTGAAGCAGGTGTCACCTCAATTTCCTCTAGCGGAGATGTCACCTCAATCTCCCCTAACGGAGGTGTCACCTCAATTTCTTCTAACAGAGGAGCCACTAAAAAAAACATTAAGGTTTTACATTGGTTTTATAAAAAATGAATGTTATATAGTATAGTAGGTAGATAAAAGCAAACTACAATTTTAGATGTTAAATTGAAGGTCAAAATTTTAGTGACTAAAGTATTTATTCACGAAAAGTCTTGATCCAACATGTCATTTGATTTATGAAAATGGAGTTTGTGAAATCATTTTATCCTTGTCCTTATTAGGTAATCAGTAAATCAGACAAAACAGTAAATCTAACTAACATTAACTCTTATCCGAAAGAGTCAGATTGTAAATTCTATTGTTATGGATTTGATAAATTTTTAATATAGATGATGCAACAAACACACAAGATTTACTCTAAGTGAATATGTTGTAGGTGAAGAATAAGAGGTTGCTAAGAATAAGAGGTTGCTAAGGGGTCTGGATTTGATAAACATACTAAAATGCAGATTTGAGGTCGAATTATATATCAAGGGGTCTGAATTTGTTTGTAAATTTGAGGTCAGTTTTTTTGTTTGGGTTGTCATGTGAATTTTTTTTTACAAATTTTGGTATGCGCAGGTCATTTGTATTCAAACTAATTCTATGCACAATTACTTAAAAGATAGTACTTTTCTAAATCATTTTGGTAGCACATACTTCTGAAATCAAATAGTCGGGTATTAGATCGTATTGGAAGGATGTCCTTTTATCTACTTTCTTTTTGGTAGCACATACTTCTGAAGTATGTTCTCCTGGATTCCTTTTGTTACATTTCTTTTTGATTATTATGCTTCTCAAGCACTTCTTATTTCTGCTCATAAACATGCTCCACTTCCTGTTAATCAAGCACTCCTTATTTCTAAAAGGTCCAACTGCATATTTCACTAACTCCAACAGGCCACGTTAAAACTTTTTAAAAGTATAAAATTATGAATTCTAGATGGAAATTATTGGCATCTAGATTAGATTATTAACTAAACAGTACATATGGGAAGACAATGGTGAGTCAAACTTTAAATGACAAACAATAAGGTTGATATTAAAAGCCTAAATTCAGAACAACTCAGTTTGACTTTTTAGGTCAACGGTGTATGTTTTGATAGCGAAGTTTTTGTGTTCCATGGTTACAATTATACCTAAGAGGCCAAAAAACTTGGTGAAAAAGAGAATCTGGTCATTCTTGGCTAAAAGCAACATGCCTAAACTTTGGTATAAATGAAGAATTTTTGGATTATCCATGAGCGTAACACAAATAACAAAATCAACAATCACTTTTCTGGCCTAACAAACACTAATAACCAGTACGATTTCTAAAAATCGATTTTAGAAGTCCTTTAAAAGGTGATAAGCAGTCACAAACCTATACATTACCCATGAGCTTGGTGCCACATTTCTATCATAACCTAAACCTTTTACAAAACTGGATTTCTTGTTACGAAAACTAAAACTTATGATTAAGAAAACTAACGATGTATAAAAACTAATTATAAAATGTTTAGAGTAGTAAAAAAAAGGCACCAAAAGACACCAAATGGGCTGGTCATATGAGTAGTAAAAAAATTGTGCAGGGGCCATTTTTCTTAACAATGGGTGATTCTTAGAAATGTGTGTATGGGTTGTACGATTTTTTTTTAGGATTATACAATAGAACACACTCAACTAATTACTCAGGTAAATAAATTCAATATATACCATACAGCACATACACATAGTCCAAACCATCTAACCAACTGATATAGATGAACACTCTAAAAATCATGCTTTGGGGCTGCAGTTTGATATAAACTATACAACACATACACTAACTTGCAACAAAGTTTATGAAATCATGAGATCTGTAAACATAACTAATAGCTTCATAGATGCAAGACTATTTCTTTAGAGCTTACAATACTAATTGATAAGACGCATAACTTCTCTTGTTACTAAAATTGATCATAAACAGATTTCTTATATCCAAACACATAAACAGATTTCTTATTTACAAATGGTTGAACAACAAAATCTTTTGACAGCCCCTAAAAAAACTTTGTAGAATCAGATTCTCAACTTTATTATCAGTAGCTAAGCATGGTTCATGGGTCTAGAACATGGTTTGAGTTATACCACGAAGATGAAGAAACAAAGATGTATAATTTTTCTTATGTGGTCTAACAAAACATCACCAATTTTCTTTAAATCTACTAAAATCTGATAAATCTTTGGTTTGACTACAGAAGGCATTTCATGAGTGAATTAGCAACAAACAAAAAGGAATAACCCAACTTTGTTCAGTGTATATCTATGTATTATAGAGATGATAAAGCAGAATTCAGCAACTATATCAACTGTTGTTAGCCTTAACAACAAGAGTAACCGAAGCTTAAGTTTAAGAATTATACATGGAAGGTTTGGTTAGAATTCATACCACAACTTGAATTGACAAATCCCCTGGATAGCTTCTGCACCTTCAACAAAGTGGCTCTACATCAACCAAAATAAAAAGTTTTAGAATGATTAAACATAAACTTAGTACATTAAACACTACATATGATCCTATTGCAGCCTTAGTACTATCAACACTACATGAATATATGAACCTGAACTTATTCTATACATCACCCAAATGAACCTGAACTTATTCTACACATATACAAAACCTCCCAATCAACTAGTCACTTTCTTAACATCAATTTAAACACATATAAACATGAATATATGAACAAATTTCTTTAATCTACACTTAAAGTATACTTACAAAACAGATTTCTCCAATTAACTAATCACTTTCTTAACATCAATTTAAACACATAAAAAACCCAATTGCCAAACAGATTGCTTAGATGGAGATGAACATATTTCTTCAATCTATACTTGCAACTTACAAAACAAATAAGAATAAGAATTAGTTAAATTTAACCACAAATAAGAAAAATATAATAATGCCAATGAAATTACCAGATGTAAGGTTGAAATACGAATCTGATGAATGTGGCAATTGAGATGATTAGGTTTCACTTTATACACAATACACTTCGAGATTCATGGCTGCATCCTCGTCAAATTTGGACACCAATCCGAGTGAAAAAACTGAGATGACCGTCAGATTAGGATTTGAAATGAGAGGAACCGTACGATGTGTGTTTTCTTCACCATTAGAGTAGCGATTGCCATGAATAGGTAGCTGTGAAAAAGGTGTATCAATTCTCTTTTTTTCAAATGAACCGGCTGGAAGATTGTCATGCATTGTTGTGTTGTATTAATGGCTATAAAACTTATACAACTCTTAAAAATTCAACAATCAAGTTTTCTCTCTCTTGTATGTATAATAAGATAGTATAGATATATACTATGGGGGTACCCGCGCGTTGCGGCGGCGACGATTTATAGGACGTTATTCGTTATTTGTTCGTTTTGTATGGCGGCACGACAATTTACATCGAGGTATTCGTTCTTTTAGCGTGATGTGGTCCGGTGTCAACTTATAATGCTGTATATGCGCATTCATTGGCGGCAACAAGCAACGCGGTTGTATTGTATGAGAGAACCATCGCGATACTTGAGTCCAATTTGTTGTTTAAAAACCCATGTGTTTAAACAGTTAGATATATAGAAACATCAATAAGTTTGTATACAACTATTATACCAAGAAGGAAACCCGCGCAATGCAGCGCTGGCGACAATCAACCAACATAGTACTTATTTTTTGTTAATTTAATCTTCTGGTGATATATAAAAGTTTTTTATTTCAATTTTGTGTACGAACCTTTTCTTATAAAAGTTAAATATAAATTTTAAGAGAAGATTTACAAAACTGTACAATTTGTGTAGTACATATAAGGTACATAGGTACAAATTGGATGATAGGATCGGTTATAAACAAGGAAGCTAATTGTTAATTACAGTAAAAAGAAAAAAGTGAACAAATAAAAATAACTTTAAAGATTTTAAAACACAAACTTACACATGTTACCTTCATTGATTCCAACGTTACCAATTACCATTTGAAACATGAAAATAATAACTTTCAAAACTTTCTTTCTTTTGAAGTCTATAAAATATATGAAGGCTTTACTATAACCATATTTCAAAAACGTGATACATTGCTTGTCAAAATGCACTATCTGGCACATACAAAAACTTAAAGAGTTACAAACATATAGATTGAGACATACGAATTGAAACAGTAAGAGTTATAAGCACCAATAGAAGTACTTGGTGTGCGCAAGAAACTCAGTAGATGATGTTATAAGTAGATGATGTTATAAATTGGGTATGCATCACTTAGAAACCTTTGAACAAATCTAATCGACACTACACCTAAATCCACCATATTCTTCAATTTGGATGATCAAACAGTTGTCTTGAAAAGGACACCATAACACCAAGCCTTTGATCTTATGGCTTATATGTCGGCCTTGATTAGAGATACGGACTAAATAACACCATAAGCAAGTTTCCAGGGTAAATCATTTCAATGGTTGGAAGACATGCCATGCAGAGATTCTTGTAGGTCAACCATGATGTACCCTTGTAACCTTGGACTCAAACCAATAAAAGCCAAACAAAACAGAAACAGAAAATAAAAATAAAAAAGGAAAAAAGTTACATGGCACGTATCAAAAAGCAAGAAGTTAAGAGCATAAAATGCTTAGTTTTTACCAATGGTACAACATGATTTTAACATCAACAGGTCTCAACATTTTCTTTTCATATTATCTACTACTTATAACAATCTCTGCGTCAAGAACTTTATGATGATAATATTCTAATCAAGTGAACATGATTATACAATGTAACATATAACTAAAAAATAGGAAAAACTATGAAGGACTATACGAAATGGAATTAATATTACAGTGGAGAAGATGTTGCTGACCTCAAAGGTTAGAATCAAATCCACAAGTTGTCAAATGTTTTGCAAGTTCTTCACCCAAGTTCTTTACCTTGAATAGCAGGAAGCACATCTACAAAAGCACAAATATATCAGTCACATGCGAGTCATAAAAGTGCTTAACCATAGGGTCAAACGTTGATGAGCGAATTTAGGGCTGAATATTAATGGTTCTAGGGGCAAAAAGATGATATGTACATAAATAAGAACAGCGATCACATATCATTTACTAATTTCAATGATAATTATACATGTTATAATAGAACTTTTAACCTTAATCATGTGCTAGAATTTTCTTTTCTCTTATGTATGTAAATCTGTGTAAGTAAATCAAAACCAAAACGTTAGTCATGCTAGAACACCATTTAGATCTTGTTGTCAAAAAGATTAACCTCTATGTTATTATTAACTTGGCTGTCAAATTTAACCACGAACCCCGAGCTTCTAATATTGCCCTTTATGGACTGAGATTCCAATAAGGTACAAAATTTTACAAGCCAGCATCTCCATGGTCGCTCATCCACCATTGTTGCCATTTGTTAATTTCTTCTGTGACAATGCAAGCTCCCTGCAATGAAAATTTTACCACATCAATATTACAACCTTCAACATGTTTCTGCATTGTAATACATGTACACACGTTGGGTTATTTATTGATACCTAAGAGGCTGAGAACCCAACACATCAATTGTGCATATTTTTTGGATTTCTCTATAAATCATCAGAGAGTGAACATGTTATCCCCTCTACAATTTCCTCATTTCTTCTGCAATTGTGACAACATGATGATGATTAGAGCATATTAAGATCCCTTTGTAGTGTATAAAATTGGTTTTTTTTTTTGATACCTAAAATCGTACCTATTGTTCACATGACGGCTCTCACATTAAAGTCCACACTCCAGACCCACAACTACAGACCTGTAACATGGAGAGTTAATTAAGGTCTAATAGGGGAGCCATAGCAGCCTAACCAAAAATAGCAGCCTTATTCCTAAATTTAGTAACCACAACTCACAAACTGTTATGCTATTTCTATCACAACCCCTCAACAATAAACAGCTTGTAGTAACATAGTTGGTAGGCTGAACATCAATGCTTTGTAGAAATAGTTTCCCCTGATGCTTTCCAGTGTAACCAACAGCCAAAAACAAAATAAACCATAAAACAAAATAAAAAATCAATGTCCATAAAAATCACTCATATGTTGAGGCTATTCTAACTTCACTTGGTGCTACATGTCAAACAAAACCCTTTAACTATTTGGAAACAAAATGCCAAACAGAGCAAGCAAGTAGAAGTTTACTGTTTACAAAGCAACACCCAATAATGTGTCATGATATGAAATTATGAATGATTTGTGTTCATCATTCAAAGAAATGTGTCATGATATGAAAAGGTTTACTGTTTAAAAAAAAAGGTTTGTGTTCATCATTCAAAGAAATGTGTCATGATATGAAATTATGAATGATTTGATAAAAATGGTATGAAAAAACAGGAAATATAACAACTTGATAAGACCATATAAGTGTACTTCATCAACATCTATATAAGAACTAACAACAAACTGACAAATACAAAGGATGGTCTTAGCATATATATATGAATATTCAAAACTATTTACAATGAAGAGGACTGGTATTTGAGACACTTAACCACAGTTGATAACATATAAGAACTTAATACCAATTAAATAGGAAATATAACAACTTGATAAGACCATACACATAACTGTAATACTATGTTATTAGTTATCAAAACTGGAAAGAACATCTAATCAAATATAATCAAATACTCTGAAGATAAAAATGATTGGTTCAAAACACAAGCATTTCCAATAACATTCTCATCTGCTACTTTAGATGACACACACATTATTCTAACTCTCCTTTGTGCTTAAACTTTTAAGCATCCAGAGATTAAGCTATGTGTTTAAACAAAAATAAGACTATATAATTATGAGATTTAATAAAATTTGACAACCAATAACAGATGGGTCCTAAACCTAGAACATCTTAACTATCTTTAAAAACCTATAATCAGATGGGTCCTATCATATTTAAAAACCTCATTATTTCTATTCAAATTCCTCCAAAATCTAACCTTCAAAAATCCCTAAATTCCATTTTCTGTAACCTTTTATAAAACTCAACAAAATTTACAGAATAAACTTTGTTAGGTTCATTGCAAGTTTCTATCCAAATTCCTCCAACTCACTACACAATGACAGAATAAAACTCATTGCAAATTATAAAGTCACTAAGATGATTTACAGAATAATAATAATGAGGTGCACTCACAAGTGAACTCACAACCACTTAACCACTTAACAAATTAACCACTTAACCACTAAATTAGTGAACTCACAACTGTTTTAAATAAGTGTTTAAAAAACTAACCCATTGTAACACTACTGACTAGCCAAAAGATGGTTAACAACAAAGGAGCTACATATTATACTTGAACAGATTTATAGAAAAACATATTAATGAACAGATTTATAACAAAAAACTGTTGAATACTATAATATGTCTACACCAAGTCATTATTTGAAGGTTTTAACCATCTACCCCTGCCCCCAACATCAACCCAAATAACAGTTCCACAGTAATAAAAAAAAGTAGATACACCAAGTCACATTTTAAGGTTTTAACCATCTACTCCTACCTCAACCAGATGCAGAAATTTAAAGTTTTATACCCCTAGATCAAGGAACTATTTCATGGTAACCAAAGAAACAACTAACTCTTACAATCTTTGCGGTTATAAAACCAAAATCACCGAGCTTATGTCAAAGTGGGTAATTTTAATAGTAAATATTCAAACAAGTTAGATAATTTTTAGTGGGTTGCTAATGGGTCAAACGGGTTCATGTTAAATTGAATAAATTTACTATTGTTAAAGTTTTTTATTGAAATAAGGTTCATGTCAAAAGGAATAATTGATATTTGTACGTTCAGTTTCTAATGGAACCAACAGATGAAAGGCTTAAGTTGTATGCTCAGTTTTGGGAGGGTTACTAATGGGTCAAAAAGATGGGTCCAACATATGAAAGACTTAGATTGTATGCTCACTTAAAATACTAATAGGTCCAGCTAATGGGTACAACAGATGGGTCTAATTACAAAAAATTGGTAAATGACATGCATAGATAATAACATCATCTTTAATACCATTCCATTTAGTAATTCTATTTCTTTAAAATTGTTTTTAAGAAGTTCTCAACAAAACACTATAATCATAACAGCTTTATGGAAAGTTAGTTTAATAACCCTGCCAATTTTAACACATCTGGGTAAACCAAAAACACATCAAAGGAGCCAACTAATTAGGTTCAAAGGTATGTGTTTTATGGCTTTAAAAGCTTAAAAGTCTATATACAACCCTAAAAAAATGAAGGATACTTGAAAATCAATGTTTTCAAAACTCAACATACTGAACTCAAAATCAATGCTTAAAAGTCTATACACAGCTCCTGGGAATAATATTCTAAACTCAATATACTGAACTCAAAGCCATTTTGTTAAAACTAAAACTTACCTAAAAAATAAATGTTTTCAAAATTCTTCTGATGTATAATTGGAGCAAAGTTATTAAACATCCAGTCACACATAACCTGCTTGCTGATCTAATAATTGTTATAGATCTTTAAAAAGAGCTAATTTTGAAGCTTTCAAGAAAGTCCAAGACAGAACAGCCATATTCAAAAGGTTGTTGTTATAAGGTCTTTGGTTCATTCTATATTCATAAATGAAATTCTATATTCTTATGATACCAACCCTGAAACTACCATTTCCTAAAAAGGTCTTTGGTTCATTCTGAACTGATTTTAAAACAGAATAGTTTGACACATTTATAGGCACAAATGAACATATTTATACGCCACATTGCATAGCAAACATATTTCACATAGCAAACAGATTTCACATCAGAAATATATAACTCATAAATATATGACCCAGATTGCATAGCAAACAGATTCCACATCAGAAATATAGGACCTAGATTTCATAGTAAACAGATTTCACATATTGGAATCATAGCAAAACAGATTTCATAGCAAAGAGATTCAAGAGTGTGTTTTTCATTGTTAAGGATATTCAGTATTTCATAGCTACAGATTTCAAGCATATAGCAGATTCAAGCATAGCTAACAGATTTCACATATTGGAATAATAGCAAACAGAGTTCATAGCAAATAGATTCAAGAGTCCATACTTCATTGCTTAGGATATTCATCATTTGATACATGTGTTCCCTGTTCTACCCTCTACCAAATAGATTTCATATAATTCCAAACGGAGCAAACCAATTTCATATATCTATCCTGTACAATTCCAAAAAAAAATATGTTCCTTTTGTATGTTATGAGCTACATATCCACAAATGTCAACATGATTAGGGGCCAAAACATAAATATAATTACATTAGCTCTTTATAATTCCAAACATGACTGTAAAAAACTTTGTAAACACAGATTCTCAACTTCAATTTAACTAAATGTATAAACTAACCTTATGTGTGTGTTCTTGATGCCGAATATAACAGAAACGCAAATCAGCTCCTCCTTTTCCACAAACAGATCCAAAGTACGACTGAATGAAATTGAATATAACTAAATCAGATTGAAACCAAGCTTAATTTAAACCAATGATGTAAAAAGTTAATTGAAAAATAGAAAAAAATATAAAAATTATAATCAAGAATTACCAGAGAAGAAAGGCCGATGCAACATGATGTGTGATATGAAATTCATCTTGCTGTGACTTTATAGACGCAATACAAATCGACCAGGCTCCATCCAAGTGAAAATCGCCAATCAATCCGTGTGAAAAATTGCATGAACCGTCGATTTAGGGCTCCAAACGTAATCCAACCGTCCGATGTGTGTTCTCTTCACCGTGGAAAGAAGAGAGTGCCAAGAAGAGACTGATGTGAAAAAGTGAAGATGGAAAGAGGGAGGAAAGGTTTCCGGAAATGGAAGAGAGCTCGCTGGTGTTTTGTCGTGGAGGCGGAGGGTGATGTTTTGTCGTGGATCCGGAGGGTGGGTAAGGGTTATTTGGATGAAGATGCGCGGATCTTCATATGGGTGGGTCTTACTGGACGGGCAACCCATGTTTCTTAAACATGTTGCATTGGTGTGTTGTACACAATGCTTCCCTCACTTGTAAATTTCTTAAATTTTCAACTTCCAACATTTATGCTATAACCATTTGTACATCATGCTTCCCTCACTTGTAAATCTCTTATTTTTTTAACATTCAACACTCTCTCTCCAGTATGTGTAATAAGATAGTATAGATATATATAGGGTTAGGTTCAAATGAGAACTTTTTGTTTTGAGAACTTTTGAGAACTTTTGAGAACTAAATCTTAACCACAAATTTCAGGGGGGACCACTACAATTCATGGGAGGGGGGATACATGTAAATAAACTTGTGGCTCAAATTAGTTCTTTTTAATTCTCAAATCAAAATGGTTCTCAAATGATCCTCTCCCTATATATATATATATATATATATATATATATATATATATATATATATATATATATAGAGTCGAGTTATCCTACATCCAGCAAAAACGCTATATCCATTGCGGATTGATCTGGGGCGTCCATCAAGATCATCCAACAGCCAAGATCTATGGTGTTTCCGCCTATGGCGTTTTCGGTGGGGAAAAAAAACACCATAGGCGGAAACACCATAGATCATGGCTGTTGGATGATCTTGATGGACGCCCCAGATCAATCCGCAATGGATGTAGCATTTTTGCTGGATGTATTTTACCCTAAACCTATATATATATATATATATATATATATATATATATATATATATATATATATAGGGGAAGGATCATGCGTAAACACATTTATATTGAGAAAACGCGTAAACACATATTAAAACCTCTATAACTTCTTAATACGTTAATATTTTTAAAAAAAAAATTGCACCAAAAGTCTTAGAATTATGTTATCTTTAATTCTGGAAATTTTTTAAAAAAAATTTAACGTTTCGGTTTTTTCGTGTGATACACATGTGCAGCAAAAAAAAACTCATACTTTTAGCATAAGTTAATATATTTTTTTTCTAAGTCGCACCATATATCATATATTTCTGTTATTTTTTTGTATTTTTTTTAATGATGCACATGTGCATCACATCAAAAAAACCTCATACGTGTGGTATACATTAATATTTTTAATAAGAAATTGCACACTAAATCTTATAGTTGTGTTATTTTTAGATCAAAAGAAAAAAAAATAACATTTTATAATTTTTTTATTTTATGTTGCACATGTGCACTATGTACCATTATCATTAGTACAATAAATGTTTTATTGTTTTTTATAAGTTTTTAACATAAGGAGTGTTTTTTCGCATGATAATTCGTCTTTGTGCAGTACTAATGATAATGATGCACATGTGGAGCACACAAAAAAAAACATGAAACGTTAATTCTTTTCTACTTTTTTCCAGAATTAAAGATAACATATTTCTAAGACTTTTGGTACAAATTTTATGAAAAAAACATTAGCGTATGAAGAAGTTATGTAGGTTTTAGTATGTGTTTACGCGTTTTCGCAATAAAAAGTGTTTTCGCATGATCCTATATATATATATAGGGGAAAGATCTATAGAAAACCAATAATTATCCAGAAAACCAAAAAACCAACATTTTTTTCTCTATAACTTCTTCATATATTAATATTTTTTAAAAATAATTTCACCAAAAATTCTATAATTTTATTAGCTTTATTTATGGGAAAAATAAATTTAAAAAATAAAAAGTTTAGTGATTTTTTATTATTGCATCATGCAATAGTACCAATAGTATTGCATAATGCATTATAATTAAAACTACTTAAAAACAAGAGACTTAACTTAAATATGAATGTGGTTTATACGAATAATGTAAAAAACAAAGAATTGACATTCATAAACCAATTTTATATTATTGTTGCATAGTGCAATATTAATTTCAAGCTAAAATTCGAATTTTATTTTATTTTAAAAAAAAAACTCGAAAACGTTTTTAAAGTTTTTTCTTTTTCCAATATTCTTAAAATCATGAAAGAAACATATAAAAAAAGTTTAAAAAAAAATAATTTTTTTCCTTGGTTTTTTGGTTTTTTATAAAATATTGGTTTTCTATAGAACCCAACCCTATATATATATATATATATATATATATATATATATATATATATATATATATATATATATAGAGTTGGGTTATTCTAAAATAAACATTCAACCTAAAAAAACTAGGATAACTTATCAACCGTTAGATCATGAGATTTAGGGTTAAGATTAATTGTTTAGTTTACAAATTTTTATCTTTGGCTTAATATATTAGGTTGTGTTTGTTGTAGGGGCATTCTTGTACTTTTACATCTATTAAGAGACGGGTGAAGTGAATTAGGCGGATTCTCAGGAACAAAAATCAAACTCCATCGCATGCAATCCGGAGAAATTGAAAATTGAAAATCGGATAATGGAGGCAATCAAGCGATTTGGAGTGCGCTATTCCGGTGAGTTTTTTGATTTCTGGAGATTCTATAAAGGGTTTCGTTTCTGTGATTTCACACATCCATTCGATTGTGTTTGATTTTGTTTTGGGTGCAGGGGGTTTCGGAAAAGTGAAGATACGACAATGGTAGGTGGGAGTAAGGCTGAAGAAGATGAAATTACGAAGAAGCTTGCTTTGACTGGAATTTCATGCCTTGACGCAACAGATGAAGGGAAGATATCAATCTGTGATGACCTCGTGAATTGTGAGTTTATAATCGACATGAAATCTTATGAATATATGCATTTAATTTTATTTTTTGTCGGGTTTGTTGATGAAGATGTGACTGAAGGAAAAAGATGTGTTAAGAAAAAGGATGTTGAGCATGAAACAACACCCAAATCTAGTTATGAAATATTTGGTGTGTCACTTTAGATAAGGATGATATCCTGCGTAGAACATATTATTAATGTTGAGCATGAAAAGGGTCTGATATCCTGCGTAGAACATATATTTATTGTGTTTGGTTATGATATATTTGTTGTGTGACTGCAGATAAGGATGTTGTTGGTGGTAACAAAGACACTAGTGAGGCTGGAACGACCAAGCGTGCAAGTAAAAAGAATAAACTTGATTTTAATAAACCTAGAACCAAGCTTGTGAATAGAGATGCCCTGAATGGTATGATGACCAATATATGTGCTGTATTTGTATTTTTTATTAGAATCTAATTTGTGTATTATGTATGTGAACAGATGGAGTTAGGTGTAGTCCGAGGATAGCACAGAAAAGAGCATTCAGCACGTTCAAAAATGATGTTGACACACCTATATATGTTGATGATAGTGGAAGTATGTCATACATCTATTGTTGATGAATCTGCAATAGGTTATTAAACATTTGCACGTGATGTAGATGTAATTTTTTGTCGTTTGTGTAGCGGAAACGGAATTCCATGACATTATGAAGGAAAAAGGGAAGAGGGCGAAGGTAGATACGACTGTGAAGGTATCCGAGAAGGAAGCAAAAAAGCAAAAAGGGAAGGGGAAGGAGCAAGTGGTGAAAGATAGGGGAATAAACAACCCTAAAGGTATACCCTTGAATTGTAAAATATCTAAAATGAATATATTCGTGTGGCTGACACAATGTGTGATTTAACACACCTAACAATATGATTCATATATATATATACATGTTATTGTTAGTAATAACACATGTTTGTACACATGGATGTAAAATATATTATGATACGACAAAAATTGTATTTGAATATTTAACTTTTTAGCACATGTTATAAAACTATTGGAATGGTATTGTTTGACACAATGTAAGTGTAATACAAATAGTAATGAATGTTTATCTATTAATATTTTTTTTTAGTAATGGATAGTGAATATATATTGATTATGATTGTTTGTGATATTTTTTTGCAGAATCTCTGGATAATAATTCTGACGATGACTTTATGCCAACAAAGCGTTTGACTGGTGATTATATACCAGCTCCACGGCGACCTGGCTTTTATAAGTTCACGGGTCAAAGAATCTTGCCTAGAAACACACCCAAAAACATATGCGACTATATGTCTAAATTGAGTAAGAAGCAAATCGAGGTTGTGAAGAAACTGGGGTTTGGGTCAATTTGTCTGCTGAAGTTAAGGAACATCCCAACTGAGTTGGCATTTTGGCTTGTCAAGAATTATGACCCAACTAGCAACACCCTAAATACCGGTAACACAGTGGTGACCATAACGCCTAGTTTGGTGCATCGCGTGCTTGGCATCCCCAATGGACCAGATTATGTAGAAGAGATATTCAAACCGAATCCAGTGATCCGGTGGTCGCGGAGTTTCGGGAGCAGTTTGGTGATGATAGCCTGAAGATAAAGTTGACAAGGGCAGTTGATGTGTTTGAAAAAAATAAGGGTGGTGGGAGGGAGTTTGTGTTAAATTTTCTGGTGGTGTTCAATACTGTTATTATTGAAACAATGCAGAGTTCGACTATAAACCAACGATTTCTGACATCTATAACGACGGACAGTGTAGTTAGTCGTATGAACTGGTGTGGCTACCTGATACACTGCTTGAAAAGAACTAGGAACAACTGGATACCAGCTAGAGCCTTTAATGGACCGCTTACATTCTTGGCGGTAAAATTTTGAACAGGAAGTGATGTGACACAATATACACTCTATTTAATTGTTGTGTTACATATAATACATTTGAATTGTGCATACTTGTAATGTAAGACTTGTATTGCAGGCATTATATGCTTATTTGCATGAGAAGGAAAAATACGATAAGGATATAAAACAACCTGTCATTGCCAGCTTGGATGATGACACCTTAAATGGTTTGGAGAATGTGATGGCAACAAAACTTTTCAAGGAAAGATTAACAAAGGGGGAGGTTAGTGGTATTGTTGAAGATGTCGAGGCTAACAGGAGAGGAAAGCGTGGGAGGAAAGGTATAAATAATCTTGCATCTAATTATTGTGATCATAATTTTTATATAAAAAAAAATGACAATAACATTATATAAATGATGACTAATGATGAGCTTGAAACATCAGGTGCTGTGAACGTGAAAAAGAGCGTGGATATGGGTAAATGTAGGGAAAAGGAAAGTATGGCTAACGATGAATCCGCAAGGAAAGGTATGCATTTGACCTATATTTGTTTAAAGTCAATATGGGTTATATTATATACTGTTGTAATATATTATTAAAATTACATTGACTTATGAAGATAACACAATAGTTTATGTGATAAAAATGTAGGGAAGGAATCCCAAGCAATGGGCGATAGAAATGATGGTAATGTAATGGAGGGCAACCGGAATGAAGGTATGCCGTGATTGATGTATTTGTTTCAAATAATAAATTAGTATATGCGTGCTACTAAGAGAGTTTGTCCATGGATTTTCTGTGTAAATGTCATGCAAATAACATGAGTGGCACAACTTATCAGTGAGTCAAAGTTATTTCTGAAACACTAAATGACACTGTCAATATATAGGGGTTCGTGACAATGATGGAGGCGTTGGCAAGATTGATACTGATGTTGGTAATAAAGGTAAGGCGAAATGTTGTAAATGTGTTAAAAATTATCTCCTGCCACAATGAATGTCTGAAACTAATTCATGTCTGGCACAGTTAATATGCCTGATCAAAATATAGGTATTGATAATGATAGTGGAGACGTCATCATGATTGATAAGGACGTTGGTATGCAAGGTACGGCAACAGTTTGTAAAATATATAAAAGTTTGTGGATTTGTTTTGCGGAACTAATTAACACTATAAAAAATGTTTGAATGGGTATTTTAGGTGGAGGTCTTGGTCATGAAGGGTTGATTGCTGTGATGCCTGATAATGTGTTGTCAGTGGACCATAATAGTGGTGAACTCATAGAAGGATCAGATTTTGAGCACATCTCCAATTGGGTGATGGATAGCCAGGATATACAAGATTTTAAAGATGAATGTGTGACACAAACACAACTGGAGAGGAACGCGGGAGGGGAGGTAGTGTTGCGATCGTGTACACAATATGATGTGGTAACGGAGAGTGTAGATGTGGTTAATGAAGATGTGAGGGATGGTAATGTTGAGGAGGGTGATATCAATGGGTTGGCTTCAAATGAGCAGACACCACATGAAAAATGTGTAGAAGAAGTCATAAAAGTAAAGAATGATGCCGGAAGAAAGAAATTGAGCGAGATTGTAAGTACAGAACAATAAAATACATGTTTTGTTTTTTAGATAGTCTATAGGTATAAAGAAAAATGTATAGTAACTAAAAATTAGTTCATAATGTTTTCTTACAGGAACACCTTGTCGAAATAGATATACTCATCAATAATTTCTGTGAAGCTGGTAAATGTGTTGCGGATTGTATAAGAGTGGCAAGCATTGAACACCCAGAGAGTGATGCCATCAAGATAAAGAAAAAAGATTGGGAGGTAACACTACAGAAGATGGCATCTAACTTGAATACTGTAGATGTAGGAAATTTGTCAAATGCTGGGCATGGTGTTGAGCTTGAACATGATATGGACAAAGAAATACGGACAATGGCTACTCCAGTTTTTGTAAGTCCTGGTACGATAGAGGCAGTAGAGAAAGCAACTGATAGTTATCTGAAAGAAAAATTGGTGGCAGAAGAGAAGGGCAAAGTTGAGAGAACTGTGTATAAGTCTAGTATATTTTCTGATGATGAGCAGCAGGAACATGGAAACAAGGAGGATGAAGTGACTGGCAATGTCGGTAATTGTGCAGTTAACGAAGAAATGTTTAAGACTCCAGAACAACAAATACCCGTTAACTTAACATCGGTTGTAGAAATGGAAGATAATGAATTAGTTGGAAGGAATAAAAGAAAAAGGAAAATTGCAGAGGTTCTAAAATCGCCGTATGTTAAGAGAAGGGTGGATTTGGGGAAGCCGAAAACATTAACAGAAAGTAATGTAGCACACTTCATGTTTAGCGCATATTATCCGGACTGGTAGGTTGGCATCTTCCCTTTGTATTTGTTAGAAATATACAACTTACATGTGACTAACTTTTTTTATTTTAATCTGAACAATAATACTGTAGTCTTCACAAGCAAATACGGTGGTTCAATAAGTAGAGTGATGATGGAGAGCTTGATTCCAGGTATGAGCGTACATCCGGAAGTTGTTAATGGATGGGCAGTGGTGCAGAATTACGAGGACCAATTCAGAAGTACAGGAGCTGTGTCAAGGTTGTTTAGCTTGGTTGTGGATGTGGTAAGTAAATTTTACACCTCCTATGTGAATAGTTAGATGTATAATGTGATTGATAAGTCAATATGAACTGAGTAAATTTATATAAATCTGGAAATCAATCTTGGTAACTACATATATTATCTGACACATTGAATGACTGACACAATGAATGCTATAACACAACCAACTATATGAGTCAGTTATGTATTATACATGTTATTGTTTGAATGAACAAATTTATGTACACATGGATGTAAATATATTATGACATGACAAGAAATATATTTGAATAGTTAAAAGATTTTAGCAAATGTTATAAAAAAATTGGAATGGTATGAGCTGACACAATTTATGAGTTATACAATACTAATTAAGGTTTTTGTTATTTCAAATTTTTTGTCAAACCAGAGAGTTTATGGAGGACGTATGGGTTGTGATGCTAGGCTTGCTTTATTCCGGCCAATGATGGACAAAACATTAAAGGCAGCTGGACTAAAGTCGTTGAAAGGGATCGATCTGGTGTTCATACCATAGGTATTTGGGGAAGGCTACTATTTGTTGTGTTTTAAGCTGAGCAAACCAGAAATTTATCTACTTGATAATAACAAAAACCTGGATGCTGATCACAACAACATATATTTCGGATGGCCGGAGTTGTTGGTACAACATATATTAATAAGTAAACAATAATGTATTTGCTAATATACTTTTATTCATCGGTCTGATTACATACAAATGTATATCGTGCAGAGGGGTGTGTTTGCTGAATATTTGAAGGAAAAGAAACATCCAAGTGCGTCAAAAATCAAGGGGTCGGAAATAAAATGTTTACAGATGCCATGGATGGATACAGATAATTTTGTTGATTCAGGTGTATATGTTATGCGGCACATGGAGATGTTCGAAGGAACTGAGGTTAGATATTGGAAGTGCTTGTTGTCAAACGAGGAGTTGCCACGGCAAATGGAGTTGAATGATTTGAGGAGAAAGTATGTTGCGAAGATGGTGTTGCATGATATAAATACAGAGAAGATGCGCGTTGAAGTTGAAATGAGATCATACATGGATAATGATGTGAATGTGCTGAGGGCGATTCGTGATGCTGCATTTAAGAACATTTAAGTACCCTGTTACATATGTAACCTCGGTTATAAAATATATTTATTTTAAAATTTTACTAGGCGTTTTTTTTATTTTTTTTGCATAAAGGGAGTCTTTTTAACTTAGAGAATCACCATAAAAAATCGGAACAAAAATCGAATTTTTTAGCTTGGTTTTTACGGTTTTCCAAACTCGGAGAGGTTAACATTCTCATATTTCAGGTTATTTATGATCAAATATTTATAAAACATTTTAATATTGTTTCATTTGTAGCTTTCAGAACAATACACTTCAAAATCGTAAAAGAAGTCATTTGTGCTAAAAGATAAAAAAAAACGAAAGACTTCACGATTAAAACAAACGAGTTTCTAGCGACAAGATGCTAATAAGCCAATTTGTAGAAAAATAAAATTGAGTTAAACATGCAAATGCTTCCATCCTCTTTTACGGTGATATAAAAATTAAATAGCACACGGTCCATTTATCCAAGTAATGATCTTGTGTTGGCAGTTGTTTCTGCTTCGAAGGCATTATTTTTATACCTTAGAATGTCCAAACATGAGGTAACGCTGATGGTTAAATATCATGATTGTAAGGCCACAAGGGGTGGCTCACGGCAATTGTGCCGCCACCCCTACGGCTTATCCGGCCACTTCTTTGCAGCTTATTATTTTTATTTTTTTAGTTTTGCAGCTTTGCCAAACCGTGATGTTTGTGTGGGTTTTGCGGCTTTTACCACCCCTTCTCCTTCTACTCTATTGTTTTTCTACTACTTCTAAAACTTTGAGTTGTCAAATTCCTATACCCTAACATCATCCACAATCTAAGTAATACTACTAATGTGATAGCTATTAAAGTCAAATAAAAAGATCAACAGTGTTTTCTTTGTGTGAAATCAACAGAGGATTGTTATGACTAAGGTCAAGGAAGCTTGAGAGAAACCGATGTTGGGGTGAAAACCCGATTTGAAAAAGTGCTGCTACGAAACGATTATGAGCTGAAGCAGTTATTCTTTAATGAAGCTCACAAGACAAGGTATCTCACTCATATCAAAGGTTACCTTCGCCACTTAGATCTGAAGATGCCACCGACCCGTTCTTTTCATATGCCTGTGAAAACGCATGGAGACTTTTGCGTCACCCAATCAGTAAATGAAATAACAGACTAAACAACAGTGCCACACTTGTTATTATCGTTTCGGTATGTGTCCCCTGGTGGTAGATGAGACGCCCAAACTAAAAGGTTGTTAATTCAAGTCTTGTAGGATATAACTTATGGTGATTTTATCCTACAAAATCTAGGAATTGCTTAAAAAAACGTTCTTATATTGATATATTGTGCTACTGTCCTACAGGAATAATTTGTTCATTACCAGTCAGGGGAATACTACTGAGATTTTACCCCATTATGCAACATCCTTGCCATATTCTTACTAGTATGTATTTCAGGTAGTATTTGTATCAAAACAGATTATATGGTTGTCAAAATAAAATTGGTTAGACATGTCAAACCGGCTAAAAATAACCGATGTGTACTATACTTTTAATGAGTACGGTTTTCAAATTTGCAAAATATTTGAACATTTTTATTCTTATTATAATAATATAGTTTTTTTGTTATCTGGTTTAACACGCTAACCATCTTAAAAATTAAAACTATCAAAACTGATAAGATAAAAATAATCTTTATAACTCAACCCATTACCAAACACACCCATTTTGACAGTCTTTTTATTGATTGGTAAATAGGAGAGAGGGGTAAAGTTTATACCTAAACGATGCGTACATATGTCATACCATCGGACAACTCGAATAGAAAGAAAACCGAAAAAACAAGTGTCCACATTAGCGGGAACTAAAACCATACCATTGGACAACATCATTGATCTGAAGCTTTGAGGTTGTCCCAAGCCTCCCTTGTTTCTGCTAGATCTGGGCAATAACGTTCTGACAAAATTTCCACTTGTTCAGAAAACGGCTTACTCCCATGATGACCAATGTGATGAACCATTTGATCCCACCGTTTTCGACAAACATCACCAGGCCTATGCTCAAGAACACAATCCCAATCCACATCTTCAACACAAGTAGCATCTAACTCATAAAGAGCCTTAATTAGCCAATAATCATCAGCATTAGACCATTTACCTTCTTCAACAAGTGAAGATGTCAACTGCCCGTACCATTTAGTGCAACAACTAACATCGCTTCGGGTTAAAAGTTTATTACTAATCACACCCCAAGAAATGTCATCTCTCAGCATCCCATGCATTGACCTTCTCTCTTGTGTAGCTACTTTCATTTTTAAATTCACGTTGACCATATCATATAAGTTTTGGTACTCTTCTTGACTCCATCTTCCACCCTTTTGGTTAGTTAGTTTGATTTTTCGCCATTTATCCTTCACCTGGATCTTGCTTTTACCAAGCTCTTCGGCCACTCGTTTCCAGTTGTTACCATGTTTTTCATAACTTTTTTTCAGAATCTCGGTTTCCTCTTCAGTCCACTTTCCGCCTCGTTCGAATAGAATATGAGCGCGGTAGTAGACTGCAACTTGCGGGCGATATGGTATGCAAGTCGCAATTTCCTTCCAACAGTTTCTTATCTCAGGGTAACAGCTACAGTTCAAAACCATATTTAAACCTTCTTTCCCTAGCTCATGTGATGTTATATAATCTTGAACAGCATCTTTTAGTATTTGGTCTTCTTCCGGAGTAAACCTTTTGCCTCGCACTAACTTCTCTTCTTCGGTTTTCAGCTTCTTGTTTTTAGTGTCAGATGAAGGCAAAGGTTCTACTTGACCCGAGAAGCGGACTTTCTTGGATTTGACTTTTGATTTAGATTCATTTTCAGTGACCTCATTCTTCCTCTTCTTCTTGACCTTCTTTCCTGAATCATCAACTTTTCCCTTACCCTTTTTATCTTCCTCATTTAAGATTGATATTAACTTATCATCCTTTGAAAAATCACCAGCTGCTTTTGGACAACTGCCTCCCTCATCAATGTCTTGCAGACTATTGGTCTCAATTGTATTGCTCCTTATGGGTTCCTTTTCTTTCTCCAAAGGCCTGGAATCGCCTTTTGTCTCTATCTCGCTCATTTTTAATGTATCCGATAGGCTTTGTCGCCTTATCTCCTGCTAGAACAAATGTTGAAAGATAACCCGTTAAGGCCCGTTAGAATTTTTACATTAGAGAACATCATCAAAAGTTCAAAACTAGAGCAGCAACTACAATTTGCTAACGACATAATCAAAAGTTCAAAACTAGAATTTTTACATAACCAAAAGTTCAAAACTAGAAATTTTACATAATCAAAAGTTCGGAACTAGAATTTTTACATAATCAAAAGTTCAAAACTAGAATTTTTACATTAGAGAACATCATCAAAAGTAAACTATACAAGTAAACTAGCATAGAACAGATAATGATTATGTATGCCCTTGTACCAGAACATAACAGCCATTTGATCAGATTTCAGGCATTTTCAGTTTAAGGCGAAACACACACTTAACTTTCCATATGTTATGTAACATTCACCTATCCATAATCTAGTATCACCATACACAAATACTGTTCATCAAGTGCTTTGTAAACACACACTTAACTTATACATTTGCCTTTTTGGTTAATTAATTTCAGTTTAAATCATCGATTTCACAAAAATAATGGTGGAAAGAATGCACGATATCTTAACAGTAAGAACCTAAATTTGCATTGCAGGATTAAGTGAAGCATTGTTTAGCCATTGTTCGATAAGATACAGAGACTAAAATATGCCCAAATTAAGCAAGTCTAATCATCTTCGTACAGTTTTGATGCAAATTAACATCTGAAAATCGCCTAATCTAGCAGGATTGAATCAGATTTGCGGAAACAGTTGGTGAGATTACATGCCAGAAGAATTACGTAGAAGATTCGAATTAAACATGCAAACTTTTGACACAAAAGTAGAATTATAATGCGTAAACAGGTAAAAGAGATACGAACAAACATGAACTCCAGAAATGGCGAAGAGTCTGCCTCCTCCGAGAGATGCTATCGCCGAAACCCTAGAAAAAACGAGAGGGAGTTTCACATGCTTTAAGAAAATGCGATGGCACAACTTGTAATTTAACCCTAGATGCAAATCGGATCCAATTAGCAAGCTATTGAGGTTAATAGTTCGAGCCTCGTTAAATACGGATTTGATATAATTTAGTTAAGATAGATAGATTAAAAGTAATGCAGTTTGACTTTAAAAAAGATATGGGCGATGCATGTGTCGTTTTGATGGTAACCTATCTCGATTATTAAACTATAACTCATTTTTTAACTTGTTCTCTGATTGAGGTTATGAGTTCTAACCTAATCTAAGATGGATTTGACGTAATTTAGTAAAAATAGATTAGAGGCAGTGTTAGTGTAGATTGTCATTCGAGCATAATATCAGTCATACTTCTATTTCAAGTGTAATAACAGGTTAGATTTTTCAACACAACGACACACTATCGGATTTTGAATCAGTTATCAATTCAAAATGCTATAACCTTCTTCTTATTTAACGTGTCTATCAGGTAGATTTTGAGGGTTTAAAACTATATTTTTCTAAAATATATATATACACTTAATTATTTAAAAATAAATGTGCGTTAAATGGGTCATAAGTGCATTAGACCGGTTTAGACACGATTTAATTGTGTCATTAACGTGTCGATCTGTTAATGACATGGACCTGTTTAACTCAAAACTAACCCGCTTAACCCTCCTAGTATCGTCTCTAGGTAGCACGGGCTACCCTTGAACCCTCATGAGTTTGCCACTACTCATTTTACCCTCTTTAAACCCATTTCAAACTTAGATAAGTGGGTTCTCAAAAGTGCACCAACGATTAGAAGCACTAAGGGCAACAATATCGAGCTTCCAAGACGCCTCATAACAATCATTCACCTAAACATCATCACCATTTTATTAAAGTGTAAAGTGTAGAGAGAGTGTGAAAAGTTCAAAATGAGAGATTTTATGGTCCACCTTTAATCCAACATGGGTCGGGTCAGGTCAAATGGATTTGCACGCTTTACCAAATTAAGCTTAGAACTGCTTCTGTCGAGCAGCGCACACGGACATCTACCCATGGACATAATAGTGTCGACCAAAAGTTCTCAAAATTTTGTTCTGGATGACACTCCAACCAACATGATGCACACGGTCACGTGCATACACCCACAAGAATGTTTCTTTTAACCGGATTGTTACAATTCTCATGTAAAATCACATAAAATGGTCTTCTATATTAGCTTTCTCATGTTGCTAGCATGTCATCAATATAAGTCTTCATCATGTAACCATTTTATCATGTCAAGATTTCTTCTTTTCCACTTATAAATTTTTAGTTTTTTTATTTATAGGTGAAAAAAGAACATAATGACATGAAAAAATGGTTGGATGGTATGAACTTACAATGATGATACACTAGCAATACTAGAAACCTTAGATAAGAGACCATCACATATGATTTTCAAGCCTCTTTTATCTTACTATGTTTACATGAGAATGTGATTGTATTATTACTCCTATTTATAAAGATGAATGGGTAAAGTAGATCTTATCATATGGGAGATGTAACTATATCTATATGCCTATCTTTTAGCATCTCATATGCATGTTTACAAGTAATAATAGCGTATACATCTATACACTCATACATTTGGTGTGGTGAACCAACCAATGCTTTTGTGCGAGTGTAGGTGATACGGATCCGGTTGATTCGTATACGTACCCGATTCGCAACCCAGGGAATCCAAACCCAATAGGGTTTATTGATTCCTAATTTATCTTTTATTTGAATAATATTTTATTAGTTAGTAGTTTCCTAGTTTGATTATGTTTCATTTTTGTTTATTTGTCTATTTATGCACCATTGTATCTCATAATTGGGGGAGTTGAATTTTGAATAAAGAAAAGTATTTCCTTGTTGAACAAGTTTTGTTTAACTGATAGCTCCGGTTGGCCGGATATCAAACCGGCGTTGATCACTTGGTTGGCCAAGGATCTCGTCGCTAGGTTTAGCCTAGGTTACGCTTGTACGAATCTGTATCAAGTGGTATTCAGAGCTCAGGTTTCTCAGGATGTCGAATAGTGAGGGAGATCGTCGTCAGCACCGTAGATTCGCCGCCGGAGGCAACGGGCAGGAACAACGTGACCGACGTGACGTTGCTGAGATCGAAAGGTTACAACAACGGGTTCGTGAACTTGAACTACTTTTTGAAGACGCACCGATATATGATGAAGACGAGGTGACACCTGATGCGGAAGAGTGTCTCCGCATCCAAGTATTTCTTGGTTGGGTTACTCTTCCGCTAGCAAAACCCGTGCCGTCCGCAGAAGCCGCATCACCCGCGTTGCCCGCGCCACCCTCGCACCCGCAACCGCAAACACCTCATGCACCACCTGTCCCGCAAGTGACGTCGGTTCCATCGCGATCTGCGGTTTCTAAGGATTACGATCCAATAACCGTCTTCTACATCCAATTTTGTCACTTTTCTATGCAATTTGAAATCCAAAGGGTGGATGACGTTTTCGTAAATACTGGCGCAAGACATGATGTGTTCCCGTTCGATATACTTATGTATCCACAAATTTTGGGATTGGATTTTCAAACTTTTTACTCACGGAAATTATTTTTGACTTACAAGATTGGGTTTTTAAAATTAATTATCTTTAAAATTCGATTTCTTTTGGCAGAAGAAAGTCTTAAAAGTTAACATTTAAATGTTTTAAATTTTTTGCTTGTTCATCATTATCATATATATGGATATGGATCTGCTATGAGTTTTCAATCACGTGATTTTCGTCCGGGACTCAAATCAAGTGCAAATCTACAACAAACTTGGAGTTCAAGTGGGTCTCGAATTTATTTAACTAAGGGTGGGTTTTCCGTACATATTGGCGTGAGGATCAAATTTTTATTAGGATTTGCTTTATTTTTGCATAAGGAGCAAGTTATCCATGGAATGGATGTTTTGGTTAAATGTGGTTTCCGTTCTAAAATTAGCGGTGTTTTCTTCGACGTTCACTCGAGGACGAGTCTTTTTCGAAGAGAGAGAGAGAGGGAGAAGGATATGGGAAGGCCTAGCGACCCAATAGACCCGGGACCCACGTGCCCAAAGGGATCTCGTTTAAAACTGACTCAAGCGACATGCAAAAATAAACTTATAGAGTTGGTCATGATGATCTTGTTCGTGACGATGTTAAGAGGAAGACGCCGGGGTATTCCGTTTGATCCTCGTGGTTTGAACCCGATGTTAAAACTCGAGGACGAGTTTTTCAAAGAAGGGGAGGATGATATGGATCCGGTTGATCCGTATATGGACCCGATTCGCAACCCAGGGAATCCAAACCCAATATGGTTTCTTGATTCCTAATCTATCTTTTATTTGAATAATATTTTATTAGTTAGTAGTTTCTTATTTTGATTAGGTTTCCTTTTTGTTTATTTGTCTATTTAAGCACCATTGTATCTCATAATTGGGGGAGTTGAATTTTGAATAAAGAAAAGTATTTCCTTGTTGAACATGTTTTGTTTAACTGATAGCTCTGGTTGGCCGGATATCAAACCGGCGTTGATCACTTGGTTGCCCAAGGATCTCGTCGCTAGGTTTAGCCTAGGTTACGCTTGTACGAATCTGTATCAGTGGGACCACGCATTTTAGTTTAGAAACATAAGTAACGTGCATCCCAATTCTTATATAGAAAAAAAGAAACTTGAAACTCGTATATCAATAAAAACGGATACTTATGTAGGGTGAGGCTCATTCGAGAATCACCTCAACTTGTGAGAGCCATGAGAATCATGTGTAAACATGTTAGAAACGGAACTGTTGGGCTATATTTTATAAAAGGCATGAACATTAGTTATTGGACTAGTTTTATTTAGTTTTGGGCTTGTTTAGTGAATGTAATGGGCCATGTGGGCCGAATCTTCTTAGTTTATGATTGGGCTTATTATGTTTACTATTGGGCTAGGTCTTTTGTAAGAGGTAGTATAAATACCTCATGTGTTTATGATCAAGATAAGCTTTTCGAATACAAATTTCAAGTTTACGATTTCTGTGCTCTCACCTGTTTACGATCAGCTTCATCAAGTAGTGATATTCATTCAAGATTCAATCTTTCTTATAGATTGAGTCTATTTCTTCTACTTGTTTCTTGAATCTATCATAAACGAGGATTCCGCACTCGTTTGTAATTAGATATCGTGTTCTTGGTTTGATCTCGGACCTACAATTGGTATCAGAGCCAAGAATCAGTGATTCGAGGCTCACACGATATTGATTCAAGCAGTTTTCTGGGTTAAAGTCTTGGTTTTTGAAGATTTGAAGGTGGTTTGGTGTTTACGAGTGGTCCTGCTGCTGTACTTCGAGTTTACGACTGCTTTTCTGGGTGTCTTTGGAGTTTACGACATCAAGACTGCATCTTTGGGCGTTTACGATCTGTACTTTTGGTGTTTACGACATTTCTTGGTCGTAATTGGAGTTTACGATTTTGCAATACCGGAAACACGGAGTCGTAATCGGTGTTTACGATCAATTTGAATCGTAGTTGGTGTTTACGATTGGTTCTAATCGGAAACAAGTGTTTACGACTATCGGAGTCGTAATCAGATCGTAATCGGAGTTTACGACTTTCTCAATCGGAATTGGAGTTTACGATTTGGTTTGGATCGGAATCAGAGTTGCCGATCGTAATCGTGTGTTTGCGATCGTAATCAGTGTGTTTGATCGTAATCTCATTTGTGTTGGACTTTTGGACTTTAAATTTTTGTTCCCTAAGCTATCGTGATGGATTTCGAACCAAGTATGTATCAGAAGTTGGATTTTGAGATTGGATCCATCACTCGCCCACCTAGACTCACCTCGGCGGATAATTTTTTGGAATGGAAATATCTATTTGAAAATCACTTGAAGAGTGTTGACCTAAGACTATGGAGGGCAGTTATTCATGGACCATTCACACCTACTCACGCAGAAGGAGTTAATGCAGGGAAGATCAAGACAGAAGATGAGTATGATGATGATGATTGGGAAAGATGCAACAAAGCAGAAAGAGCATTTGCCATCATGACTATGGCATTAACACCAGATATTGCTCAAGGTTTTAAACACTGCAAGACCGCTAAGGAACTCTGGAACGCTTTGGTTGTGGCTTATGAAGGGAATCCTAACATAAAGGCAAGCCGCAAGCAAATGCTGAAGCAAAAGTTTAATCTGTTCAACCATGTTCAAGGTGAATCCTTTGAGGCTCAGGTGCAGAGGTTTGTGTCTCTGATGGCTGAAATGTCCAGCTATAATGTTGAACCAGACAAGGAAGACAAGAATCTGAAACTGTTGAATAGTTTGCCCAAATCTTGGAACACCAATATCTCTATCATCAAGGACAACAACAAACTAAGTGAACTATCTCTTGATGAGCTAATCAACAAACTCAAGTCCAAGCTAATTGATGACAAGCAGAGAGAGTTGAACCATATAAGCTCTCTTAGTTTGGCGGGGAAACTAAATCAAGCTCTGTTGTCACAAGATGTGGAGGCTAAGCATGAGGTGAAGTCAACTGGAAATGGATCAAGCTCAGTCGCAAAGTCAACTGCTTTTGTGGCACAACCTCAAGGAAGTTCAAGTGGAAGTGTCAACCCTGATGATACGAATGATCCCAATTTTGCTCTTGGCATGGGTTTTATGAACAGCTACCATGCTCTCATGGCCGGAACTCTTGTGCCTACTGATATGTTGTCTGGTGAGACCAAACCCAAAGATTTTGTGGATTATCCTCAGGTTGTGTCTGCTTTTAATAGGACAAACAAATCTAAATCGGAACAATTTTGTCTGATCACACAACCTGAAAGGGATACAAAACATGTGATACACAAATGGGATGATAAGCCAGAGTGGAAATCATCGTACCCAAGACGTTCATATTTGTGTAGCCATGTAAATGGGCCTAGACCTATGAATTGCTTTCAATGTGGAAAGCCAAGACATTTTGCTGCAAATTGCTTAAATAGACCTTATCAACCATACTGTCCGCAAAACCCACGGACCAGTATGTTGCAGAAAATGATGGCAGGAGAAAACAAAAACCAAAAACAACAAGCTTTATCTAAGGGGAAGCAGATTTTAGAACCAATGAAGACTGAACAGTCTAAGGTTTTGAACACAAAAGCTCCGATGACAAAGCATGTTGAAGAAAAGTGAAATGTGACTAGACCTTCAAACTCATCTTACAAACCTAAGGGAGTTTATGAAAGAAAAGACAAAATGAAAACAAAACCTTTTGAGAAACAAGTGCCTAAAGTCAACCATGTTGCTAAACCTAAGGGCAAAGCAGTTATTGAAAAACCAAAAGAGGTCACTCAAACAAAACAAATGGTTTATACTAAATTGAAACTTGAGTGGACACCTGTTGTTAAGTCAAAAGGTAAAAAGGTCACATCTCCATCAAAGAAACCATCACCAGCAAAGAACTCTGCTAGCAGTTCTAAATCTCAAAAGCAACCTAATTGGAGACCAAAAGTCAACATTCAAAATGTGAATGTATCTGAACCAAAACCCGAAATGATCCTTCAAATGGTTAATTACACTAACTCCAAAGGAGTGCCCAGATCTGTTATGGCCTGGGTATCTGAATCTCACTGATTTCTAATTTTTGTAGGGACAGCCAAGTAGAACTATCGACAATCTCTGGTATGTTGATAGCGGTTGCTCCCGACACATGACCGGAGACTTATCCCTTTTGGAAGAGGTACAAGACTTCAATGGCGGAGGAGTATCTTTTGCAGGTGGGGTAGGTGGAAGAATCAGTAAGAAAGGGGTTGTGAAGAGTGGAAGCTTGACTTTTTCTGACGTACACTATGTAAAGGAACTATGTCACAGTTTGCTCAGTGTATCGCAAATGTGTGATAAAGACTTTTCAGTTCTGTTCATCAAGAAGGAATGCATAATCCTCAAGCCAGGCTTCAAAATTCCAGAGGAGTGCATCTTAATGCGTACTCCAAGAAGAGGAAATTCCTATCAGTTGAATTTGGGCAAACCTCCAACTACTGAAGAAGCCTGTCTTATCTCAAAGCAGAATGAAAATTTAGCGTTATTATGGCATCGTCGCCTGGGGCATGCCAATATGAAGAATCTGTCTAAGCTGGCTAAAGGAGAGCACGTTAGAAATTTACCAATCAATGATTTCTCGTCTGTGGAGAAATGTGTGGCATGTGCTAAGGGGAAGCAGCACAAGTTGCCACACCGTCCAAAGGTTGTAAATTATGTCTCCTCTGTACTTCAACTCTTACATATAGATCTTTTTGGTCCCATGCAGGTACAAAGCATCAGCAAGTTTTCTTATTATCTCGTAATAGTGGATGACTATTCACGTTTTACTTGGGTCTTCTTTTTATCAAACAAGCACGAAACTCCGACCCTTGTAAAACAGTTCGTCACACTTTTAGAAAACCAGCTGAACAAGAGAGTGAAGGGCATAAGAACTGACAATGGAACAGAATTCAAGAATGCAGAGTTGAACATGTTTTGTGGTGAGAAGGGTATTGAAAGGCAGTTCAGTACTCCCTATACACCACAACAGAATGGAGTTGCAGAAAGAAGGAATAGGACACTCATTGAGGCAGCGAGAACAATGATGTGTGAAGCGAAACTACCAATCTTCTTTTGGGCAAAAGCGGTGAATACAGCTTGTTATGTGCAAAATAGAGTACTTCTGAACAAGCGACACGAGAAGACTCCATATCAGATTGTTTATGGAGAAAAGCCAAGGGTGGGGTACTTCAAGACCTTCGGATGTCCATGCACGGTGCTAATTCAGTCCGATGTAGGGAAATTCGAAGCCAAAGCTGATGAGTGCTATTTTTTCTGTTACTCAGCAAATAGTGCTTATCGCGTGTACAACAAAACCACCAAATTGATTATTGAGACCTTTGATGTGGATTGGATGGAGGATAATCCAACTGATGCGGGTACTAGACCAGATTGAGTTTTTGACTACGGATCACTGTTTGAAGGTTTCAACTTCTCCAATGTTTTCCACAATCTGGGAGAAGAAGAAGATATTATTGCTCCTAGTCCTGAAGTGAGGCCACATGTGGAAATAGCATCGGCAGATACTTCACGAAATTCTAATGCAAATGTTCCAGAATGTTCAGGAACACGCGGTGCTCCAGTGGATTCTCAAGGCCCAGGTATGTCTGATAATATTATTAATACTAACCTGCATGTTACTGCTTCAGTGCCTGATGTCCAAGAGAGTAGAATAAACAGAGATCATCCACTCAGTACCGTGGTTGGGCCAGTGACAGCAGTAGTCACCACTAGAAGCCGCACGGGAAACATTAACTTCTGCATGTTTTCCTGTTTCATTTCCCAGATTGAGCCTCCAAATGTAATGGTTGCTCTCAAAGATCCAAATTGGATGGAGGCCATGCACAATGAATTGAATCAGTTCTCAAAGCTGGGAGTGTGGCGACTTGTAAAGAGGCCAGAAGATAAGAAGGTTATTCCTACAAGGTGGTTATATAAGAACAAAAAGGATGACACCGGAATTATTGTCAGAAACAAGGCGAGATTGATAGTACAAGGGAACAGGCAAGTTCATGGGATTGACTATGATGAGGTATACGCTCCGGTGGCAAGATTGGAAGCAATTCGGATCTTTCTGGCTGTAGCAGCGTATCTCAATTTTACGGTACATGAGATGGATGTGAAGACTGCCTTCCTTTATGCAGAGATGAATGAAGAGGTTTATGTAACTCAACCACCAGGGTTCATAGATGAAGAAAATCCAGACCATGTTTATCTGCTGGATAAAGCCTTGTATGGTTTGCATCAAGCTCCGCGCACCTGGTATGAAACTCTGTCCAATCACTTGGTGGAGAATGGATATACAAGAGGAGTGGTTGATCAAACGTTGTTTAGGAAGAGGGTGAAGGAGGACATAATCATGGTGCAAGTTTATGTAGATGACATTATCTACGGATCAACAAACGAGGAATTGTGCACTGAATTTGAAGAGATTATGAGGAAAAAGTTTGAAATGAGTGACCAAGGGGAGATGAGTTTCTTTCTTGCTTTACAAGTAAAACAGGATGAATCTGGAATTCTTATTCATCAGGCAAAGTATGTGAATGAGATTCTGGAGAAATTCAAGATGCAGGATTGCAAGCCCATTTCCACTCCCATGGCATCCAGACCACTTTTGTCAGCTGATCTTAATGGGGAACCAGTGAGTGAATTCCAGTATCGGTCGACGATTGGATCACTTATGTACTTGACAGCCAGCAGGCTAGACATCATGCATGCAGTTTGTGTGTGTGCACGCTATCAGGCTAACCCTAAACTTTCACATTTATCTGCTGTTAAGCGTATCTTTAGGTATCTGAAGGGCAAGCCTAGGCTTGGTCTTTGGTACCCAAAGAACACTGATTTTAAATTATGCTTTTACTGACAGTGACTATGGAGGTAGTGACCTTGACAGGAAATCTATTACTGGAGGATGTCAGTACCTGGGAGATAGGCTCATCTCTTGGCAGAGCAAAAAGCAGCATACCGTATCAAAATCAACTGCCGAAGCTGAATACGTGGCAGCATCTGCCGGTACTTCACAGGTAGTATGGATCCAAAATCAGCTCACAGATTACGGTATGGAATTCGTTAACACTCCTATCTTTTGTGATAACGCTGCTGCTATGGAAATTGTAAAAAACGCCGTCCAACATTCCAAAACCAAGCATATAGACATAAAGGTACATTTCATTCGTGATTGCTATGATCGGGAGCTAATTCAGCTTCAAAAGGTAAGCTCCGATCAGAATGTGTCGGACATTTTTACAAAACCCCTTCCTCGTCCAAATTTTGAATCATGTGTTGAAGGCCTAAAGATGATTGCCTTCGAGGAATGATCTGATCATTTTGTTTTTGTACAAAGTCTTTGGTATTTTATTTAAAAAAAAAATGGAAATTGACTGAAAAACTGAGTCTTATTTCAAAAGTCTCACAAAAACAGGGGAAGAAATGGTGCTGGTTGAACTAAAAAGTTTTTATGATGTCTTTTGATAGGACGTGCTAAAATGTTCAAAGACGGTCGGAGACTAACACGTGTAAGGCTGATGTGAAAGACTGCTCAAAGATGATATGTCGGTAAGCTCAACCAAAACTATGACCATCTATGTAAGTGCAGTAATCTTAAACTCTATAAATGTTTAGTTTTCCCATCCTAGTCTACATGGTTTAAAAAACTGAGACCCGGCAAAAATGGGTTGAGAGTGGTATTTACCTAGTATTCACTCTCTCACACGCCATGTTTATACTGTAAATGACAACACCACAGAAAAAAGAAAAAGAAAAAGAATTCAAAAAATGAAAATTGTGAAAAAGAAAAGGAAAAAGAAAAGAAAATAAAATTATTCTGTTGGTCTTCTCTGCGTGCTTATGCGGCCGACCTGATCACCAACCGATAATTCATGAAAATAGAAATAAGTGGTAGTCAAAGCAGTGTTGCATGGTTCCTCAAGTTGGGGGTTTGTGAATCCTCAATAAACTCTGAGGTCGGGTAGGTTTTGCTATGGAAAATTGGGTGTGGGCACGGATAAACATGTCGGTAAAATTGTACCATATTAAAGCACTTAACTGGATGTGAGTTTATGTGTTCAAATCACCTGGCAATTGTCTAGAGCGTCAAGTAACGGAAGCTAAAAAGGGTTCCTCAGTCAAAGACTCGTCTGATATTATCAATGAAAATTATCAGCACTAGGCTTGTAGATATTTAAATTTCTGCAGTAAGTTTGTAAATATTTAATTTTGAGGCATTTTATCTGTTTTTATTTAATATTTAAATTTTATGATCATGTTCAGATACTCGGGGTTTGAGTCTGAGGGGAAGCTTCGTAAAATTCTCAAATTCTTCAAAGTTAACTTTTTAGAGAATTAACATTAATTTTAAGGGGATTGGGGTGTTTATAAAATGATTTTGAAACATGAGGGGCCTTAGTGTAACATTTTTTTAAAACAAAACCTTGTTTCCAATTCACTTTCACCATTTACGATCCATTTTTTTCTCTCTGTGTTTACGATTCTCCAAAGAGAAAACCTAACCACCGCCTTTCGCCGGAAAATCGTTTTCAACCATCTCCGACCACCCCTGTGAAATCAGACTTCACCATCTCTCTCGCAATCCATTTCCGACCAAGAAACCCACCACAATCGTCTAGTTTACCAAGATTTCAGTAATCTATTCACGATTTGTGTGCTATAAGCCCTAACTCGTGTTTTTGCTGAGTTCGAAGTCGTGTTTGCAAGATTTAAAGCCAGATTTGTGTTAGAATCGTTTTCAAGGTAGTAATAAACTTTCATTACTCGTTCTTGATGGGTTTTAACGTGTTTACGAGTTTTTGCAGGTTTGGCTATGGCGTTTTTTGGGCGTTTACGATTATCTCGTCGGAGAAGACGACTGTTCAGTGTTCCCGATCGTCGTTTACGATCAGGGTTTACGATTCCTGTTTTCGATTGGCGTTTACGATCTGTGTATACGACAAAATGCGATTACGATTGGGCTTCGGAGGTTTTTCAGTGTTTACGACTAGGCAGTGTGTTTACGATTGGTTCAAAGTTAAGCCCAATCGTGAACCCGATTAGTGAATCGTAAACCCATGTTAAGGAATCATAATCCCATTGCTTGAATCGTAAACTCACATTAATGAGATTTAATGTCTTAAACACTTAACATTTTTGAAATCTCATTTAACTTAAGTTAAAATTAAAATTGATCATTTTTTTTAGATAAATTTTGTGATGTTTGTGAACGTGTGATTCAAAATCAAATATTTTAATTGAACGTTTCAATTGAATTTTTTAGAATTTATCAAATTTAATGAGTTAATCAATTGAACTTCAAGTTGTTTCCAAACACAATAGCTTTGATGAATATGTCTGATACATGTGTCTTGTCCTTCTCAGATGGCAGACGAGATGCTTAACGAGGAGATAAAGTATGAACAGGATCACTGCATGCCAGCGTATCTGGAAGACCCACCAGAAAAGCATATGGAACTATTCTACTCTCTGGTGGCCGGGATGAATACTTGCAAGATAAACCATGCCCTGAGGACAAATGTGCTGATTGATGAGATGCTGGTAAGGGAGTTCTGGGGTACAGCAAGAGCAAATGCTAACAAGACAAGTATTACCGCAACTGTTCAGAACAGACAAGTAGTGATTGAGGAAGAAGATATCAAACAAGGGCTAAACATCACTGATGTTGATACATGGTTCCTGATCGTCATGTGAAGTATCGAGAACAAGACGGAACGTGCAAGTTTAGGGTTGGCCGAACCTTGGCCGAACTCCAGGTTCGGAGCCGCCGAAGCTTGGCCGAACCTGAGGTTCGGCCAGTCATGGTTTCAGCCTATAAATAGGTTTGTCTTGTATAGATTTAGTGAGCTTCCGTGTTATAACTTTCTCTAAGTGTACTCTGTGGTCTCTGTGGTTAATACAAGTCTTAGTTGTATTTACTCTCTCTGTGTTTTACTCGTTTACATTGATTTCTATACGACTAAGTAGAAGATCCTCACGCTCAGGCAATTTCAAGTGGTATCAGAGCTTTTGGTTTGTTCTACTAGTCGGAGATCAGTGTTTGTTCATGTTTTCGAGTTCAAATTCACGTTTTTGACCTTCAAAACTTGTTTCTTATTTTCATTTCTCAAAATTCTCGTTCAAATCATCATGATTTACGTCCAATATGTCTCTGTTTATTCGTTTTCAGTTGATTGAGTGTTTACAGCTCGAGAGGTGTCGATTTCAGTGAGTTTTTCCAATTTTTTCTGAAATTTCGCGTTCGGCCGAACTCCTCGTTCGGCGTAACTGCTCCACACTCCAGGTTCGGAGTACGCTCGGCATAACCGCTCCGAACACCAGGTTCGGAGTACGTTCGGAGTACGTTCGGAGTCTGTTTCGTAGTCCGGTGTACGTTCGGAGCTCGTTCGGAGAGCGTTCGGACTATGTATCTCGTTCGGTGAGTGTTCGGACAAGGTTCGGAGGGTTTCGGAGTTAACAGGGTTCGGTGAGAGATCGGAGAGAGTTCGGACTGTGTTTCTGAGTTCGGACCACGTTCGGAGGAAGTTCGGAGAGTATATTAGGTTCGGACGAGGTTCGGAGTGAACAGTAATCTGTGTTTCGAAAATGTCCGATTTTCAAGCGTTCGCGGCTATTCAAAACTCAGTATAAGCGACTATGCAAACGATGATGAACTATGATAATGAAATTGGAACAAGTCAGAAAGTTCCCAAATTGCTAAAGTTGGAAGATTATCATAGTTGGGTTAAACGGTTCGAAGCATATGTTGACACAAATGACATTGATATGTGGTTATCGTTCACTGAGCAATATGTTTACCCTAAAGATGAAACTGGTGAACCTATACTTCAAAGAAAAATGTCTTCTGAACAAAAGAAAGCTTATTAAGCAGAGAAAAAGGCTTATGGTACTTTAACGATGGCTTTGCCTAAAGAGTTACTTCATCAATTTGCTGGTAACTACACATCGAAAAGTATATGGGATGCTTTGGAGAAAAGATGTGAAGGCAATGACCAGTACAAGAAAAGTCGACAAAAAGTTTTGAAGAAAGAGTTTGATAGTTTCAAACATTATCAGAATGAAACGATTCCCAATCTGATTGCAAGATTTGCTCATCTGATGAGTGAAATGCGCTTGGTGAATCTTACTAAAGACGAAGCTGATATGAAAGAGAAGATTTTGGAAGCTCTACCTGAAAAATGGGAGAATTATGTTATGATGATTACTCATGACAAGGATTTTCAAGGATTGTCTTTCAATGATTTAGTTCAAAGAATTCAGGCTAGGGATATGGAATTGATGGTGAACAAGTCTCTTCCTACACAAATTCAGAATCCTGCAGTGTATCATGGTGAAAATGATTCTACAATGAATGCTGGGAAATCGAATATTCTTAATTCTGCACCCCCAACAGCCTTTCTGGCAGGTAAATCTGAATCTTCAAGTTATTCTTCTGCTGGTTGTACTGTGTCATTTCCAAGTTCTTCGGATCAAACTGCATTATCTGCTCAAACTGTTGATGATTATAATGCATTAATGTCTGCTTTGGTATCTTCGTATTTTGGTGTTATCACGGGTGCTGTGAGTAATGCTGAATTAGCAAATGAAGATTATGATCAGATTAATTATGATCATTTGGAGGAAATGGATCTAAATTGGCAGTATGCAATGCTGGTTCGACGAACGAAGAAATTTTTCAACAGAACTGGGAAGAAGAGATTGAATCAGGAGGGTAAGATTGGTTTGGATAAATCTAAGGTGAAATGTTACAAATGTGCGAATTATGGTCACTTTGCTCGAGAATGTCCAAGTTCTGCAGATCATAAATTGAAAACTGGTCAACATGCACATTTAGTTTATCATTCACCAAATAAAGTTGAGAAGGTTGAGATGAAATCTGCTAATCTTGTTCATGATTGGACCAATACGTTTCCACATTCAAATGAGTTTGCATGGAATGCAGATACTGAAGCTAAAAGGAATAATTCTAAACCTGCAATTGCTTTGACTGTTCGTCATATTGATGATGATAGCATCTTAACTGATTCTGATTCTTATTCAAGTGTATCTTTGGTTCAAGAAGAATTACCTAGAGTCTCTGAGAGTTCAAAGGTTGAAGAGACTGAATGTCTTAAATGTAAGAAATTTCTTCAGGAGATTGCAAGTTTTGAACAAAGTCGTCAAATATCGACTGAAGAGATAGTGGTGTTAAAGCAAGAATTGGAAGATTTTCAAAAGTAAGTATTATGAGTTGGTTCATGTTCATGAAGATGTTTTAAAAGAGAAAGCAACATTGGCTGAAGAATGTGAGAAAGCAAAAGCAGAAGCTTTAGATGCAGCTCAAGATTTTGAAAATCTGTTTGAGAAAAGTTATCCGGTTCAGAAAAAGTATGAAGAAGCTACAGCTCTTATTGCTACAACTGCTGTTACTGTTGAAAAGCTTCAGAACAAAATTTCTATGCTTCAAGATGAAAATACTCTCTTTCGTGATAAAAATGAAGTTTTGACAAAGGATGTTGAGATTTACAAGAAAAAGAGAGAAAGTGTTCTTGAAGAATTATTTGCTGAATGTGAGATTCGAAAGCTACAAACTTATGAATATGATGATCTCAATGCAAAATTCATCAAGTCACAGAAAGAAGTTTTTGAAGCTCAACAAACGATTAATGATTTAAAACTGGAGATTTTGGAGTTGAAACGGCAAGTGAAGAATTGCAATTTATCACCAACAATGCTAAATTTCTTATACAAGCAGGATCAGAGTTCAGATAGTTCTCAGAAGGCTGATGTTCACTTGGTTCCTCAACCAGTGGATTTAACTGAAGTTACTGCTGCTCAGATTGATCCAAAAGATGAATTGCATGATTATTCTAAATTTGCTACTTCACCCAAGAAGAACAAATCTAAGTCCAAAAAGAAGGAAAAGTCTTTGGGTGCAGCTCCAAAATTTGTGTCAAAGTCTGTTTTGTTGGAGAATGAGAAGGCTTTTGATAAGGTTGTGTCAAGTTCTTCATCCGCCACTGAAGAAGACAAAATTTTGATTGAAAAGAACAAGTTAAAGGACATTAAAGCCAAATTTACTAGTGAAGCTAAGGCGAGAGAAGCTTCGGGTTCTTCCTCAAGTACTTCAAAGGTTTCAGGCTCCAAACACAAAGTTGTGGGGTTTGTTGTGAAGGAAGAACTGATTCAATCAAAGAAACCTGTGACAGTTGCCAAGGCTCCTAAAGCAAAGACTGCAAAGAAATCTCCATCTCAGAAGGAATTCACTTACTATTCTGGAAGATCGTCATCTTCAAGGAGTCCATCTCCTAGGTATGATTCCTCTGATGATTTCTTTGACAATTTTGATTCTGAGCATTTATCAGGTTTTTCGAAATCAAATCAATTTTCAAATGTGTTTAGAGATCGACTTTGTTATGTATGTCGTCAACCAGGACATCTTGCTGCTGATTGTCCGACGACTGCATATATCCACAACACTGCTAAATATGTGGATAACAAAGGTCAAATTTTTGATGAACCATGGTCCTCAACGATGAAATCAACTCGTAAATCGTCTTGGTTTAAACCAAGTACGTCGGTTGAGTCTGATTCAGGTTCTGATAAAAAATTGACAATTTTACAAATTTGGAAACCAAAAGTTGTTTCCAAGGCCACCAATGACTTTGTGGAAGACACCGGGCGACCCGACGATGTTACATCGGGTCGATCCTAGAGCGACTAATGATTTATTTGGTGTCAACAGGTGTTTCAAGAAGACCTTTCAGTGATTGGATAATTGCTGATTGTGAACTATCTGTTCTAATTAATCTGATTTTCAAAATTAATTGTGTTTTCAAAAAGACTTAAACTGCAAGTATTTGTGTTGGTTGATCAATTTTTCTTGGTTTTTCACTCCGTCTCATTCTGAGGGGGAGTTTGTTTTTGCAAAAATACAAAAATAGTGTGTTGTTTTTCAAATTGTAAAAATGAAAATCTATAAATAGAGTTGTCATTTTTAGGGGGAGAAATTTGAAAAAGCCAAAAACATTGAAAAATGAGAAATTGTATCTGACATGAATGGGAAATGATGGTACATTGGTTGACAGTGTCTGACTCATGGATAAAGTAAGTGAAAAAGCCATAAGACCATTTGATCGATGTGCAAGGTAGGCTCGGCAAATCAGAAAGTATACAAATGTGATATACACTAAATCTGATGCTTGACCTAGTGGACAACATCTTGATGCATATCTCATGATATATCAAGAAAAAGATATGTGAAAAATAAAATGAGAAGTCACTGTGTATACATGTGTTCATTTTGCAAAGATTTAACCTTGTTTGATTTTCTTTATTTTGTCAAACGATCGGACTTTCTCTGCGTGTCGAAAGACCGACCTGATTGTTGTTCGTTTGACGTTCTGCTTTATTTTCTTTGGTGTTTCGTATAACTCATCGGACTTTCTCTGCGTGTACGGGAGTACCGACCTGATTGTTGTTGAGTTATACAATTTCAACTTGTTTTATTTTCTTATTTTGTTAAATCCGAGGCCTTATCTGCGTATCGAAAGATCGACCTTAAGGTAGACGATTTAACGTTCTTATTTCTTTTTGCATGGAACACAGTTGACTATATCATGGTTACAATCATTATGTGATGAATATCACAAATGAAGTCACAAAATGTGATAAGCAAAGCATATCTGAGTATGTCTGATAGTGTGGGGTACACTGGTTATTGCAAATTTAATCAATACATTAACATATCCAGATGTTATGAGTATGATTGTGCCAGAGTTTAAAGTTGGACAAAGTATATCTGCAATCGGCATGGCTTAGGTGCTACAATAATCGAAATTGAAGTGTAGTTCAGCATGTTATGACCAATATTATCCCAAGTCGTGATCTTTCTCACAAAAGACAAAAATAGTGTCTGATTCTGTATGGCATTTACTTTCTTATCAGAGAATACCAAAAAGATTTTAGGTGTGTTTTGATATAAAGTTTCTAAAAGTCAAAAAGATTTTGTTTCTGATTTGTTTTCGATTGATCAACACGGAATACGAAATTATTTTCAAAATCAAGATATCTTGGAGTCTCGAAGAGACGTTTTGCGCCAAGATTATTTATGTTGGCAGTTTTCTAAGTGGAAAGAGAACATCATAACTTCAAGTCTTTTGAAGATTGTTGATAAAGAGACTACACACGTTGCAATATCAAGTATTCAAGATTGAACTCATCGTCTAGATCGAGGAAGAGTTTGATTGAAGATACAAGATACAAGTTTTATTAAGAGGAGATGATACTGCACATGCCGAGGGGGAGTTTGTTGATACATGGTTCCTGATCGTCATGTGAAGTATCGAGAACAAGACGGAACGTGCAAGTTTAGGGTTGGCCGAACCTTGGCCGAACTCCAGGTTCGGAGCCGCCGAAGCTTGGCCGAACCTGAGGTTCGGCCAGTCATGGTTTCAGCCTATAAATAGGTTTGTCTTGTATAGATTTAGTGAGCTTCCGTGTTATAACTTTCTCTAAGTGTACTCTGTGGTCTCTGTGGTTAATACAAGTCTCAGTTGTATTTACTCTCTCTGTGTTTTACTCGTTTACATTGATTTCTATACGACTAAGTAGAAGATCCTCACGCTCAGGCAATTTCAACTGATCGTGCTTCTATCCTATTAAGTATCCGAAGGAGGTTGTTCTAGCGGGTGCTCAATCTATGGGGTATGAAGGGAAGTTTCCGCCTATCTTTAAGAAGCTACTGCCGCATTACTGGAGGTGCCTGGCACATTATATGCAGAAGTCATTTCTAGGCAAGAGAACTAGCTTCGATCAGCTGAATCAACTTCATGGAACTGCTTTCATCGCATTGGCCTTAGATTGGGATTTCAACTTCTCAAGGATGATGTTGTTAGATTGGATAGGCAATGCAGAGCTGAGTGCCAGAGAACAGTTCCTAATGACACCGAGGTTTGTTCAAATGGTGGTGATGAAGAAATACCCGATGATTGAAGAGAGGGTAGAGAAACTGGATGTGAAGGTGATGGACTGTGGAGTGTTTGGACTTCAGACCCAAGACAGAAAGGGTAAAAATAATTTTGAAGGTAGGCTTGAGTGGGCCAAGAGGGGTGCTTTTCCCGAGGTGGCAAGGGAACAAGAGATGGATGAGTCTGAACCAGAAGCTGATGTGCCTAATGTTAATGCATCCGTTGCTGAAGAACAAGACATAACAGCAACTCCGGCTGTTAATGTGCAAGAAGAAGATGTGATAATACCCTCCGATGAAGAGAACATGATGGATGACATTCTTTTTGGTCAAGAGATGACAGATGATGATATCTATGGGAATTTGGGGCCCCTTAACCTTAAAAGGTCAAGGGATGACATGATCGGATCATCAGGCAGTGATACAACCCCTCCTGAGCTGAATCTGAATGTTGAGGATGTTCTTGAAGAACCAATTCCTGCACGTGAACCATCTCCAAGGAAGAGGACTGATCCAAGGAGCATAAGATTCAAGTTTGCAAAGACAAGCTCAAGCTTAATGATAGTACAACCAGCAGGGCCCAGTTCTGAGGGTCCCAGTGTTCAAGAAGTAACAGCTGCTGACAATGTTGAAGTTCAGCCTGCCGAGGATCATACTGAAAGTCCTCTTCTGATCGAACGTAGCCCTGTTCGAGAAGAAAGGCAAATTCTGGAGGTTGACACCACGTTTGTCGCACCAAGTCCAGTGAGGGTGAGCGCCTCACCTGTGATAAGCCAGCCAACAGCTATTCCTAGCTTTTGTCCTTTTCAAACTGCTGAACTTCCGATTGATCTGAGGATAAGCACTGATCCTCATATCAACTTTTTGATATCTCAGAATAGATTCAAAGAAAATGAGATAAAGGCACTTAAGGATGAGAACAGAAGGATGAGAGAAAAGGAGGTGGCGGACAAAAATAGAATGAAGTGGCTCTATGAGTCTTTGATGGACCTAAAGAAGAAGTTTAATGAATTGAAAGGAGTTGTGGAGGCAAAATCTTCTGGTGATCAAGGGCAAAGCTCATCTCAAGGAGTTCAGGGAACAAGTGCAGTACAAGAAGATGAAGGAGACGACACGATTGAAATGCGTGAATATGTTCGTGGTGGAAGATACATTTCTATGGCTCCAGAAGGTCAAGTGAATTGGTTCAAGGAGTTTTTCAGAGGACCTACTCCTGTGAAATATAGCATAGATGTGGGTGAAAGTGATATAGACAAGAAAGGAAGCCGACAACCAATTCTGTGTTGGCATTATGATGCAGAAAAGGAGTTATTTGCTGTGGTGAGAGATGGATATAGTCCAGTCGAATACTACAGATCAAGGGGTCAATTCCACTCCTAGACAGAGCCAGAATTGAGGAACTTGCTGAGGACACCGTTCATTAACAGGTGGAATGTTGAACATGGAAATCTGGTTCGCAACAACTTAGTAGCACAGATGGAGCAGAACTTTGAAAACTTTGATCTGAAGGCTGCAAGGTGGGTCGAAACCGGAACTGATCCTGTCACCAATGAACCAATCGGTGAATTGAGGTGCCCTCCCACCAAACGAACCCGAGTCATCAACATGCTCGATGAAATTGAAGACCATACGCTTGTGAAGAATTTTGACAGCTGGTTCTTTGATCCCACAACGTATGAAGTGGTGGTTGTTTGCAAGAGAATTAGAGAGTTCCGAATGTATGATCCCGTAGACTTGTTAAGGTTCGGAGAGAATGACATCAAGCTCCTGGCATCCCGTCCAATTCTTGGTGACGAGCATGACATGCAGAATGCTATACGGGTGGGATTGTTTCATGGCACAGCAGGTCTGATCGTGGAGAAAGAATGGTGGTCAAGGAAAGAGGTGCATACATTCAGATTTGATTTGCAGCTTCCTTAAACTCGCTAATGGTTCATGCCTAGGGGAAGATTGTTGGGCTATATTTTATAAAAGGCATGAACATTAGTTATTGGACTAGTTTTATTTAGTTTTGGGCTTGTTTAGTGAATGTAATAGGCCATGTGGGCCGAATCTTCTTAGTTTATGATTGGGCTTATTATGTTTACTATTGGGCTAGGTCTTTTGTAAGAGGTAGTATAAATACCTCATGTGTTTATGATCAAGATAAGCTTTTCGAATACAAATTTCAAGTTTACGATTTCTGTGCTCTCACCTGTTTACGATCAGCTTCATCAAGTAGTGATATTCATTCAAGATTCAATCTTTCTTATAGATTGAGTCTATTTCTTCTACTTGTTTCTTGAATCAATCATAAACGAGGATTCCGCACTCGTTTGTGATTAGATATCGTGTTCTTGGTTTGATCTCGGGCCTACAGGAACTTATACAAACCTTTAATTAAATGAGATGCGCGTGTAGAAATGTTCAAATCATACATTTAAACATGTTGGAAACTATTAGAAAACATTTACGCATGTGTAAATCAAACATTTACACATGTGTAAATGTTCATTAAATGTACTTGTAAGTTTCGGTTCAACAATCTAGACATTTTCACATGTGTATTTCATTCATTTAAATGTTTGTGTAAGTTTCGTTCACCAATCTAACATATTTACACATAGTTGTCACAGTTCTCAAATGATCACCTCCTTACTTATGTAATATACATTGGAGCCCAAGAAACTCTAAACATAGGTAAACCAATATATTTAATTTGCTATGTAAAATATATCAATTTACTATGATAATTTTATTTCATTTATGGTTATTAAAAGTATCGTTGATCCATAATATTTCTTTTATACATGAGCACTATTTTTTACTCATATAGGGCATCCGGAATCTCAAAAACAACCCTGATGCAAGGTAATTATCCACATCCAACGAACATTACTAGAAGCAATGGCATCATATGATTTATAGATTTGGCATGTTTTATTTTGTTTTGTTGGTTTTAACAGATTATCTATTTACGGTTTGTCTGACACTTTGGATCTTGATATCATCCATGTAAATCCGTCGTCTAGTTTTTTTTCTAATTTTTGAAACACGCCATTATGTATATGTTTTATATACATAAACTCTATTTATCACCTTAAAACGTTTAATGGAAACTATTAATATTTAGAAAACTCAATTCAATCCACCAAGCACCAAACGTGAGACCATCAAAATTGTTAAAGCCAACAGGTTTGGGGAGTTGATATTCTAACATCATAGTTACTGATTTGACCGAGACTCTTTATCAAAAACCGGCCAAACCATACCGTAAACACCCCTGCTAACCCAAACAACTCACAGTTACACTAACCCAACTGTCCTTGAACATCACAAAGGAATATAATAGACTAAATGAGCTTTTATACAGCTTCAAGAGACCCAAAAGAAACTTAAAATCATACAACACAATGTATAATCATGAATCCAACATTCTTTTTTCAGCAAGAAAATATATGTAAAAAGGGATAATAAGAAATAGAACCGTATTTTAAAACTTGTGATATACCATACTGATTAGTTTTGTAGATCTCATTGTCAAAAAATTAAAACTTATGAAGCTTTTACTGAAATATTGACATTTGTAGCATGTGAGATTGGGACCATTGTCACAATAAGCCAGCTTCAAAGAGGTTTCTCCTTCTTAAGGTTTCATCTACCAATTTGAAGGTTTTCTTCACAAGTTTCTGGTCAAGAGCAGTGGTTCGGTAGATCTTGAAAACACGATCCTGGTGATCACATGTCACGTTTTGATAGTATAACTCTTCGAACTTCTTTTTCACAAACCTGAAATCATAATAAAGTTAATAATATTAACTTGAAATTTGATTAATATTTACTAGAGGCTATGTTTTATCAGGTGAAACCAAAAGAATCACCCAAAAGGAAAAGGATAAATGGGTCAAACATATCAAAAGTCGCCTAAAGTGAATTCTTTATGCATTAAAAACCACCTAAATCATTTTACTACAAAAGTTAGCTCAATGATTTACATTTCTTCTAGTGATCATATTAAGCACACTAAAAAACGTTTAGTGATCATATTAGCTTAATGGCTATACCAAGGTGTTGGTAAACATAATACACTAATAATTCAGGGAAAAAATGTGAAATTACTGAATAAAAAGTACTGCATGTCAACCCAAACATTTTCAGCCCTCAGCACCAGAAATTAACAACAAAAAAATAAAAAAAATTACCCATTTTCTGCCCATGCAACAAATTACCCGTTAAGATTATTACTGAAACAAATACTTACTCGTATGCATGCTCAACTTCTTGCTTTCCTGTTGAAACGGGCTGATAATCTTTGAACCACTCGCATACATTTAGGGGGACCTAAGAAATCAACTTTCAAAAAAGATGCAAGATAATTGAAAAGCGGATAACTTTACACAATATCGACCAAGTTTCCAAAGTGTCTCACTAAAGGTACTCGGAGTTTTTTGTTCCTCTAAAGTCAATCAATTTACATTATGTATTTCAATCTTGTATACTTTTTATGAACGCTATTTTGAAAAGTAAAAAAAAATCTAGCGAGGCAAATGAAACATATATGAAAATTGGTTACTCTTTAGTGATTTTTTTCCCCAATTTGGCTTAAAATTGAACAATTGTGAGACTTGTTTATTATTTGATGAATTATTTTTCTTCACTATTACCCCCTATTTAAAGTTAATCTGAAAATAAAATAATCTCTAAATAGTAACCAAGATTCATATATGTTTCATTTACCTCACTTAATTTTAAAGAAAGTTTAACATTTATAAAAGAAATTATACAAGATTGGAACATCTAATGAAAGTTGAGTGACTTTAGAGGAAAAAAACTGAGTGACTTCAGTAGAATACTAAGAAAACTTGGTTACTACTGAATTAAGTTTTCCCTTTTAAGAAATTAGTTATAAACATCCAAACTACCGCTTACTTTTGAAACTTTTTTCTCAAAAATATCGAACTTGTTTAGAAACAGCATGAAGGATGTTTTCTGCATATGGCAAAAAACACAAGTGATGAATGATATTGACAAAGAACATTGTATAACTACTGTATACACCAAGAAACATAACATTTTTAACCTCAAAACATTTTTGTTTCAGGACCCATTCAAATAGTTCTTTCGTCTCCAGAATTCGGTTCTTGTTTTCATCTTCAAATAAGGTTTGATCATACCTGGAAAACAGATCAAGTTACATTGCTGTTTAGAGCTGTTAACTATTGATTAGAAAGTATACAGTGATCTTACTCGCTAATAGCAGCACAAAATATGACAGCTGAAACACCATCAAACAAATGAATCCATTTCCTTCGCTCGTTTCTCTGGCCTCCAACATCATAAAGTCTATAAACTTCACCACTTTTTTTGTTTTCCCCAACAGGGCTGCATGCAAACAAGCATTATAAGTGTATTCACCTTAATCCAATCAAGAAAAAGAACCAAGACAAATAGATAGCCCTATATATTATTATCTTGATGCAGAGAGAAATTAATATTGAGGGGGCCCGTTTAGTTGATATGAAGAGATATATAGATAGGACCCACAAATTGCAGAATTTAAAATAGAGGGAAATAGTATAAACAAATGGAACTTGATCGTTACAAAAATGATTAAATTTCTAATTCAAGGTGAGAGGATAAGAATTTTCCTTAGAAACAGATTTTACCTGAACTGGATTTCTACTACACCTGTTGTACGAACACGGGCATGGAGAACATCCTCCTGCTCATGAAAACTTTATCAGCAACATAAGGAAACAAAGACAATTACCTTAAACTGATTTAAACAAAAAATAAATAAATAACACAGGCAGAGGCTATTTATCATTGGAAGGGATGACTGTATGAAGGGTTTCAAAGGGCATCTTATCAGTTGAATACTGCATTAACCTACAGATCGTAGTTGTCAAAGGCACCCCGGGTGCCTAGGCGAGGCGCAGGCAAAACGTTTTGTGGCCATCCAAGTGCTACAGCGAGATTACAGATAAATCATGTTAATTCCGAGAAAATTATGCAAATTCCGGTCAAATTTTTCAGAAGCATCCAAAATGGCATGGAGCCGGACCCCTAAACAAACCTAAAGCATGTATAAAACCCCTAAAAATGATACGTTTATGCGATGCGCCTTGCTTATCTCAGTCTCCTGCTTTTGAAGTGCCTTGCGCCTAGACCCAAGCCTCACCCTTTGAGCCTTTAAAAACTATACTATAGATCACCCTTTATATTGAAAAACTGTAACTATTAAGGTGAGATTGTTCTAATGTAGTAATATTTGTTCATTTTATTTTATACCTATAATTGATGAATCTTCAAACGGGTTAAGCACTACATTAAATCAGGAACTAGAGGTAACAATTTATGAATGGGTCAAATCTGAGTTTTTATTCTATCTCAAAAATATCAAATTAAAAAAAATAAAAAATAGCTATAAATGGAATGGGTCAAAATGTCAAAGGGGATGAAAATCACCAGAGCTCTAATTTTAATGCATACACCCTCCTAGATTGTTATTTAAAGATTTAGATAGCTATAGTAATATTAGTGTTTTTCATGATCAAACAGGATTTCAGCATTTACACACACAAAAAAATGTATAACAAAGTGTTATTAGATATTTAGATAAACCCAACCTGGCCTAGCCTGTTTCAGCCCATACTTTGAAATGAAATGTTTCAACCTGAACCCATTTTGACTCGATACCCAACCCTACCATATTGCCACATCTAGTAGGAACCACAGTGCAATTTAATGACATGTATGGAGTATTAGATTTTGCTTCCAGGGAATAAAATTTCTATGACAACAAATATTACTGAATAAATCAAGGGATGTCACCATGTATTAATTAATTTTAACTTATATACCTTTGTAGGAATATAATTTGCCTCTGACAATCTCTGCAAGTTTTCCATGAAATAATCAGCACAGTCTGGAACTTGGAGCTCATTCCCACGAGCATATGTTTCCTGCATGCAATTCACACAATATAGAACACTAAAAATGAATAATAGTCCATTAGGTAAGCAATACAACTTTCCTAGGCTGCAAAATCAACAAAAAGTACAAAAATAAAACTGCAAGACATTAATCTGCAACATGTGAAAACGATACCTGTATAGCTGGATCCCTCCAAATCTTTAAGATGTCTTGCACAAGCTCTTCAGTTAAGCGAGGATAATCCAACCTACCTCCTATTTCTGAAAGTTTCTCTCCGATTTCCTAATGCACAAATATTTAGATCTCAAATAATTTTGCTAACTTCCAAATGGACAAATGGCATAATAATTGCAATTAATGACAACTAATGATTCCAACAAGTTTCTTTCTTTTTTTCTAACAGCAAACACACACCATCCCCATTGTCAGGGATTGAACCCATGACCTCCACTCTAAGAGGATTACACCTCTACCAATTGGGCTAGTCCCACATTGGCGATTCCAACAAGTTTCTGTTTGTTTACGTACTTTTCTGATACTATTTAGATGATAAAGATACAAACTTCAGTTTATAAGCTTAGAAAAGAAGGGATCTGAACTTTTAGTAATCTTTTATTGAAGATTAGACCACATTCAAGACTAATTAGTAACAACATCAACACAAATGTTTTTATTCCTTGCCAAACGTGTTTACATTTCCGTGTTGTAGCTGATTATTGTGATTTGAAGTTGCAATAATCAGTTTTTAATGCTTGGATAAACAGATTTTGCTTCTGATAATCCGACGAATAATGAAGCTTGGATAACCAGTTTCATACTAGCTGGAACAATACCGATAATCGAAAGGTAAACTAATTTACTTACTTATCCATTCTTTAAACCTAATTGCGAAGATTACTCACATTTCAGAAATTCTTCTTTGTCAAATCTGATTGGTATAAATTCCTATAATGGGAGCACAACCGAACACTATATATCTCCGACACCATGATTTATTACAGCTGATTATCTGAATCCTATAACTCATTACAAAGCACACATCCGATCACCACCATTGGCATACATTTAGCCTTCTAGTTAATCTTTTATTAAGCTACACATAGGACAGTTGGACACAAACAGATAAATAAAATACAAAAAGAAAACTGCGTATCTACAGTAAACATTAAATCCATTTTACACAACAACCTCTCTCCTTATATGTAACATAGGTTAATAAAGTCAATGAATACTACCTTATTGTCAGCCGATAATTCATACTTTGATGAATCTGCTTCACTTAAAGCCAACTCCTTCGCCCCATCATGTAATGTCTATTAAAACATGATAAAGTTTATAATTAAAAGAAACACATTGCCATTCTCAACATAAAAAGAAAAGTGCAGGCATTTTTCAGATCACTTTCTTTGTAGTTCAGATTTTACAATTTTACCAGGTGGCATGAAATCAAAGTAATATAGTAATCTAAACACACCCTTTCAAGTATTGCATACTTTTATTGTCTGATAGACATTTGCATGGATGACTGAGGTGTAGCTCTGAAGCTCTCTCTCATCAAAGCCAGTTTGGAATAGTAGTTTAATCTGCACAATAATCACATTCTCTCTCTTCATAACTAAAAAATCATAACTAACTGGTAATATAAAAAATTAAATGGCACGGTGAGCTACCTGTTTGAAAATGGTGGACTTTCCCGACTCTCCAGCACCTAAAAATAATTAATTCCCGTTGCCATATTCATGAGATAGTTAAACCAAAAACATTGAATACGCTATCATAGAAGTGTTATGTACCAAGCAATAAAAGTTTCTGAATATGTTTTTCAGCCTTTGTTTCTTGTTCAATTCGCCTTTCTATTTCTGCTGCCTGAAAACCATCCCATTAGTGTCGATTGAAGGATATGTGATTGAAAGGGCCAACTTGGAATAATTAAATATTGTGCAGATTACCCTATCATTTTCTTCTGTGGTAGCTTGATTACCACGCTTGTGTCTACTGCAGAGCAAGCCCATGTTGTGAACTGCAGTATCTAGCATGGAATTTTATACCAACCAAGATTCAAGACGCTTTCACCAAGAGAATCTTGTGGAATATTATGCTTTTATAAAAGACCTCGCCTGAAATCCATTACATGTCCCCAAAATACGGTTTAGGTGATGTTCAATATCAGTGACATTTCATAACAATTACTTTCTTATTGTGAGAATAAACAGAGAGAAGTTTGGTACTTGTAACTAATGAGAACTAAGAAACCAACAAGCTATTACCACATATTGATAAATGAGTTTAGCTACATTTGGGATATAATAAAACTCAGAACAGACTTATCACTATGATACCCTCTTTCAAAAGCGGAACAATATACACTCCAGTATGTACTAGTAAAGTAGTAATATAATAATCCCTGGACCCCAAGAACAACCTTGAAATTTGGTAAATTTGAGTTAACTGAGACATCCAATATGAAGTTCAAATGTTAAATATCTTCAAACAAATTGATTAAAAAACAGTTTCCTGGCAGATAAATATCTAAAATACATTATGCAAAATGCAAACTGCAATTAACATTTAACATAAATTTGCAAGACAAGCTCAGTTTCTGGCTCGTCAAGTTGGCTCTGCCCGTATTGCAACAGGCTCGAGCCGGCTCGAAAACTCTTGTCGAAAAGCCCTAATTAACATAAGCATTCAAATTTAAGTAAACATTAAAGACCAATTTGTAAACAAGCATAGGTGCTTTGCAATTCACCATACACACATAGGTAAACTTTTAAAAGATGAACTGAACAGTGCCATTTTTACTAAGCAGATGGATTACGTTTACCCTATTAAACTTACTAATGCAACTGGTTATTCATGTTTCCATAAAAACAAATTAAATCAAGGTAGTTAGATTGCAAAAGAAAAAAAAGGAGGTAACTAATTAATTAACAAATTCCTTAAAGGAGCACAGGCACAAAGTCACACAGTAACGGTGGTTACAGATGAAGAACAATGCCAGTGCGCAACAAACAATTTCACCAAATTCAACCGGTACACCGATTAAAACAACTGGCAACAGATAGATAGATAGATAGATAGATAGTATAAACAATCGATTTGTAGAGAAAATTAAGCAGTAAAATGGATAGATCAAGCAAAGATGAAGGAAGATGCGAACCGCGACGAGAAGAGCGAAAGAGACGAAAAGAGGAGGTATTCAGTCACACACTACAGTACTACAGTGATCTGTTCTTGGGAAGTGGAGTTTATATGCGACCATGGTTAGGTTAATGTATACAAGACAAGAAATCATAAAGTCCAAATATTGACTGAAGCTGCTGGTCAGCATTTTGACTATCAAGGCAAAGGCATGGGTGGGTATATTTTTTTTTTGGAACGGCAACTTATATAAACAAAAAAACACAAAGGCCCCCAGCAAGAAGCTAGGAGAAAGCCATACAAACAGAAAGGAAGGATTACATACTAAACAAAGACCAAGCTTGCCAATCTAAAGAAAACCCCTTACACGTGGTGGTTTGTATTTTAATTGGATTTATATAATCTTAAATTTTATTAATTGGCTGGCAATAATCATAACTAGTGAAATGTTTACTATTGAGGGTGGGGGTATGTCTCGGCATACACCCTCGGCATGAATCAGCGACCTGCGGCAATGATTCGGCGACCACACCCCCCCTCGCGGCAATCATTTTTTCGACGACCTTCTTTGGTAATTTCGGCGAGTGTTTGCCGAATACACAACCCACCAACTAGCCGTTAATTCGACCGTTGCCCACTCCAACGGCTAGTTTGGTTTTTATTTATTTTTTTTAATTCACCCACAACCCTATAAAAACCCCAATATCACTTCAATATTTTTACACCTCTTCTTCTCATTTCTCTCTACAAAACCAACCAAAAAAAATCACTCTTTCATGGAATCAAGGAAGAATAAGTCACCGGCCACCGGAAACAAGAAATTCCGACCGAAAGTGCGGAAAGATAAAGGTGAATCTTCCAACATTCCTCAAACGCAACCACACCCACAACCCGTATTCTACTCACAACCACCACCTCCACCACCATCACAACCCGGTTTCTATCAACAACAATCTTTTGTTGATTTAGTGCATGGTCGGTATGGACCACAACCATCTTTTTACCCGCCGCATTCATCGCAAGTTCAACAACATCAATCAATGTATCAAAATATCCAATATCGTGAACCATGACGTGTTGATGTTGACTCTGAATCGGAGGAACTCGATGAAGAAATTGAGATAGAAGAAGAAGAAGAGGAGGAAGGGGATGAAGACGTAGCCGAGATGCAAGAGGATGCCGGCGAAGAAGAAGAGGAGGAAGCTACACAACCCGCGAAGAGTGGGAAGAAGAAGAGGACGCATTGGTCTCCCGAGCAAGAAGTCAATTTGGCGAAAGCCTACATTTATGTGAGCGAAGACAGAAAAGTGGGTGATCAACAAAAACATGAATCTTTTTGGAACCGGATCCTCTCACACTTCAACGTTTTGAGTGGACGTGATACCGGTCGAACCATTCACATGGTTAACACAAAATGGAACAACTTGAACAAGGCTATGACGAAGTTCAATGGGTTACACACTCAAAATGT
>JBCNJP010000007.1:0-30186 GCA_039602395.1 Deinandra increscens subsp. villosa
CTTCGACATTTACATTTAAAATAATTTGTTCATTAATTCTTATTGCAATCCAATAATATTACAATAGTAATAATCTGGATCTCCTAATTAAATGATTTGGGAGTTTCTATGCAACCCATGTTTACACTTAAGCATGTGGTCCGTAAGTTTGAGTTGAAACTTCGTTTTCAGATATGGTTGTCCCCTTAACCTATTGAATTCATTTACCTGTTGACATGTGAATAATCTTTGTAATGATCTTTTTTGGTGCTATGTTAGTTATTGATCTACGCAGCTGTAAACCGAGATTGTAAAAAAATAAACTTCATTAGATACATCAGGATGGCTTTGAGTATCTACTAATATTTCACAAGAATTTGTATCAAAGTTATTCAAGATTTTCAAGTTTTTCATGCACATAGAAGCTGTATAAATTATGTGTAATTTATATCCATCTCTTTGAGGTCAACAAAAACAAAAACAAGGCAGATTAGTAATTTATATGTTCATTATTTCTTTAAAATCAAGAAAATTTGATGATAGTTAGAACCTAATTACTTTGGATATATTTTTTTATAGTAGATTATAATTATTATAATTTTTTTAAGTGTTGTTTATAGGTTTGAGAACTAAAAAGAACTAATCTTAGCCACTAGTTTATATATATGGAAAACCCCCCCATGAATTTGAATGTTCCCCCCTTGAAAATTAGTGGCCCAAATTGGTTCTCAAAAGTTCTCAAAAGAAAAAGTTCTCATTTGAACCTAACCCTATATATATATATATATATATATATATATATATATATATATATATATAGGGAGAGGATCATTTGAGAACTAATTGGGTTTGAGAACTAAAAAGAACTAATCTTAGCCACTAGTTTATATATATGGAAAACCCCCCCATGAATTTGAATGCTCCCCCCTTGAAAATTAGTGGCCCAAATTGGTTCTCAAAAGTTCTCAAACGAAAAAGTTCTCATTTGAACCTAACCCTATATATATATATATATATATATCCCTATATATATATATATATATATATATATATATATATATATATATATATATATATATATATAGGGGGAGGATCATTTGAGAACCAATTGGTTTTGAGAACTTTTAAGAACCATTCTAAGCCACATGTTAAATATAAGGAAATCCCCCCCATGAATTTGAATGCTCCCCCCTTGAAAATTAGTGGCCCAGAATGGTTCTCAAAAGTTCTTAAAAGAAAAAGTTCTCATTTGAACCTAACCCTATATATATATATATATATATAGGGGAAAGTTATTGTACAAATGACGTTTTTCGTGCGAAGTGTGCGAAGGGATCTCCGTCGCTCATATGCGGGCTTTCTTTTTATCTGGCGGCGCTAAAATAAAACACGCTTAATTAATTTAAAAAAAGAAAGTGGAGTCATTAAAAAGGGTATTAAAGTTTTTTCAACATTAAATGAAAACACGCATACGCAAAAAATATTTACGCATCGAACAAAAAAACAATGCAGCCTTTAACCTTTTAATAAATAACGCATATTTGAAAAAAAAAATCACACATACACGTTAAAAAACTCTAAACATACAAACCTAACTATCTTACACTTTAATAAAAAAATGCATGTATTCAAAATAAAATAACGCACCCTTACTTTTTAACGCACACAAGACAAAAACACGCGCCTATCTAAAAAATCAACGAGAAAACTAAAACCAGTATCCAAATCATGCACACACAAACAACAATCACGCACCTATCAAAAAATCAAAGATAACACTAACCTCAATATTCAAATCACACACACACACAACATACTCATGCATCCTATATAAAAATAAAAGCAAAAACTAAAACCAGTACTCAAATCACGCACACACAACAAAAATCACGCAAACTACTTAAAAAACAAATTTCTCTAAAGGCTTATTCTTTACAACTCTAGATACTAACCAGGGCGTAGTTGTGAAAACAAAATAACGCAACAAAGAATTCTAATTACGCATGATGTTCCTATAAATCACGCATTACAAAAAATATAAGAACGACAACTTTCTAAAATTTTCATTTCAATCTATTAAAAATGCTTTCATTTCAAAAAGCTACATAAAAAACATATTGAAACAAAAGAAAAAGAGAAGAGTTGTAGGATCGTTATTAGTTATGAATAAACTAAAACTAAGCCCTTTACTTGCAAATATAACCCTGCGGAATTAAAGTTATATTTCACTTTACTTAAGCGATATTAAACTCTTGTATAATGTAAATGCTTGATTTGCAGAATAGTAAAGACAACGAAATATCGAATATTCGGCACTATTTGCATTAACTCAAAGCTACACTATTACAAGTGATAACGGTGTGTGTAAACTAAGAGATAACATGCTATATATAGCGCTAATGAGATCAATGACAGCCATTGATCTCATGCGATCTAATCTAGACCGTAAACACAAAAGTCAAATACAAACTACCAAAAGAATAAACATCGACAATCGGAATGACTTGCGTGTTGGCAGCAACAATCTACTCTAGGAGAGCGGCTTGAATCTGATTTAGAAGCATACGAGAAACTTTTGCAGGATTGGACTTCTGAAAAGACTTCTCAGGAAAAGTCAGGTTGAACTCTTTATCTGGTGGATAAACGAGTTCACCCGGAATATTCGCTAAGTAACAAAACTGCTTCTTTCCGCTTGAACTGCCTGTTCCGCTTGAAGTGAGAATTCCGCTTCAACTTCAACTTCAGCCGGAACTAGTAAAATTGGCATTTCAGCCGGAAATCTTCCAAGCTCTATTTTTCCTTACAATCTCCCCCTGAGCTGATGCTGTTAAATTATTCATTGTCTTCAATGTTTATCTTCAAAACTGACTTGTACCCAAAAATTTTCTTCTTCACAACCTACTTGTCAGAAGATCTGATGCTGGCATCAAGATTCTGAGAAAGCTCCTTGGTGTTTGTTTTGGTCACCTTTACATGTTTAATTGAATCCCAGTCCATTTCGTTCCATTCTTCTTGAACAGAAATAGACTCATGGATTGTAAAGGTGCCATCAGCTCTATGAACATAGAATAGCTTCTCCTCTTCTTCCCAAATGATAAATTTAATCTCACTGGTAGGCTCTTCTTCTTCTCCTGCTGATTCATCATCTAAGTTGCTTCGATAGATCATTCCACATTCCAGCACAGATGGCTCAATTAAAAGCCTTAACATGTGCTCCGCTCTTGAAGGGTTCAGAACTTCTCTGAGCTTTAGAATGATATCTGTCATTTGCTGCAGGGTGAGTTGGGAAGTTGCCTTGCAAGCATTTACTACCTGAGTTATGCCGCTGACCATGGTGAAGGTGAAATCAAGTGTGGCTTCATCCACTGTCCAACTAGCAATTCTTCTTTTGCTGGGAGGGCCTCTTCTCATTTGTTTTTGATTTCTTTTATTTCTGGCATGCATCAACTTTCTCTTCTTAATTTCCCTCTCTTCATCAGAATTACCAGCAGATTCTTGCACAATAGGCCTTTTGCCTTTGGCAGATGATGAAGAGGGACCTGGTTGAGTTTCAGTAGGTTAGGTGGTGGTGGTGGAAGAAGGTTCTCTTATGGTGAGTGGAGGTAGGATGGTTTTTGGAGGTGGTTCATTGGCTTCAGGAGTTGGGCTTGAGGGTGGAGTAGGTGGAAAGATGTCAGAGAAGTCCATGGTTGGTGGAGGCTTCCTTTTGAAGGGAATGATGGGTGTAAAGTTGTCTGATCTAAACTTAGGATTGACAAGTTTAGCAGCAAGCTTCTTGGGGATATGTGGAGGTTTGTAAGGTGTGATGGGAAGTGACTGTAGAATGGATGAAGCTGTTGTAGGCATTGGGTTTGGATTGTATATAAATGAAGGTGGAGGTGGTATATCTGCAATATCATCAATTTCAGGTTTAACATTAGCAGTTATTGTACCTTAGACCAGCTCTGATGGTGAAGGCATCATCAGGTTAGGATTGACAGCAGCAATTTCTCCTTTTAGCTCATAAAATACTTTGTCAATCAAGCTGTAAAGTCCTCTAACCTGCATCTGAGCTAGCTCTTCCTCTTTCTTCAAATTTCTAATCACAAGAGCCCTCTTAATCTTTTTCAACAGATGGTAATTTTCATCATTCTTTACCAGCTTGGTAGGCAATTGAGAGGCAATAGAAATTAGCCTCTGCCTATTAGCTTCAGACATTGTATCCAAATCATAATCCTTTAACCTCCAGTTGAAAGACCTGGTCTTTGCTTCTTCAAGAAGGTTTTCAAACACATTGTTTTGCATGTATAGATCAAATTCTTCTTGGAGCTCTCTGGCTATTCTCTCATCCTCAGCAACCCTTCTGGCATCTTCAACCATTTTCACTATAGCCTCGGCTTCAGGAGTTTGAGTTACCTGTTGAAGGGTTCTAGCTATATCAGCTTGAACAGGTTCCTCAGTTAGAACTGTCTCTGAACTCCTTAAGGCTATCAGTGATCTAGCCACATCCTCAGCTTCTTCATTTCTTTGCTCTTCCGGTTGAACCACAGGTGTTTCAACAGTCCCAAATATTGAGGAGCTAGGACCTTGAACATCCACCTGGGTTGGAATTTGTTGTTCCGGTTGAACATTCAGATCTCCTTCTTCTGGAACTACCGGTTGAACTTCCGGTTGAAGTTCCGCTTGAACATCCGCTTGAACCAGTAATTGACCATCAGTCACCACCTGAGGTTGGGTGACTTCAGGATCTTTATCAGTTATCTCCAGTACCTCGGTTCCTTCATCTTCACCAATCAAACTTTCTCCTTCTCCTTCAGTCATAGTACCAACTGCTGCAGTTGCAGTACTTTCTTCCATATCAGTTGCTGCCTTGCTGGTGGAGGCAATATTGCCTACAACATGATCACTGGCTCTTTCAGCCGGAAAAATAACATCTGTCAGAAGTGTTGTGATCATGTTGATGTGCTCAGGGAGATCACCAGCAATCAGCATGGACGACTGAACAAGCTCGGTGAGGTTGGGGTCCTCAAAAGGACAAATAGCAATCAGTTGACTGCACTTCATGTTCACCCAACTCTCTTCAACAGAAAAAGGCTCTATGCCAATCTTTTGGCAAGCTGTGGCTCTTACTTCAGCCGATATCCTTTCTACCTCTTTGATTTCAGTGATAACAGGTTTTGACAGTAACTTCTCCCCCAATTTGACAGTATCAGCTTCATCAGTTGCAATAACTTCTTCAGCATCTCTGGTAGGGTTTGAAGGACCTGCTTTAGTTGGAGTAGGATCAGCTTGAACCAATTTGGCAACAGTTGAGTTAAGAGCTTCAACCTGTGCTTGTAGAGAAAGGTACAGTTTCGTCAATTCAGGTAGTGTAAGACTATCCTCCACTGGCTTTTTGCCAGTATCCTTGGAAATAACCAAACTATCAATCCTAGATTGATCAGCATTGGTACCCGTGGCTTCTTGGCACCTGGGATTCTCTTCTGCTGTTTCAATAACCCTTGGTTCCAATGAAGGACTTCTGGGTGCTGATTCAGAGAAGATTGCCGCAGATTGGGTCTTATTGATGTTATTGCCGACACCAAGCTCCAGTTGGGATACTTGGGCAGCAGCAGCCCTTTCTGCATGAATCTCTTCTGAACTCCTGAGATTCACCTCCGGTGAGGAGTAGGGTTGCAGTGCTACAGTGTCCTGGCTTATCAGGATGTTCTCATGTAATGTGGCAGGTGAGTTAATAACACCTTCATTTAAGCCAAGATTGAGAGCACTGTCACTCCTAGGTGACAGGGGTTGCAGGGGTGAAAAATTTTCAAATGGGGAAGCTACATCTGCTTCTAATGACTCCCCCTCAACAGAAGGTTCATCCCTAAGAGAGAATCCCAAATTTACCAGTGTTCGTTTAGGCTTTTTGCCTTGAACGGGGTTTGAGGCTTCAGGTTGGTTGGTGGTGCTAGGTGGAGGAGACCTAGTAACCACATTTCTCTGTCTCTTAAAAATGATAGGAGGTGAGTTTGATGAGGAGGTGGCAGTGGAAGTGTTTGTGGAAGCTTTCCTCTTTTTGGTTTGAAAAACTATGAGTGGAGAGGAAGCTGGGACAGATGTGGGATCAGAAGCTGTTAGGTCTACAGCTCTGTCATCTTGAGCAGGGAGCTCAGTTACTCCTACAATTTCCGGTTGAACCTCTACTGTAACAGGTTCATCAGGAAATTGCCTTGAATTGGTTAGGGGTGGTCAGTATCCCTTCCAAGAAATGGAGATTTGTTTAAATCAAGGATTGAGAAAGTTTTCTCATTCAGAAGTTTTTGGTGCAAAATTGTACCGAGCCATACTATATGGGGGTACTCTTCTTTGAGAATATATGTCAAAAATCTAGGATACAGGTAAACATATTCAGAATGAACATTGGATTTTAGGGCTTGAAAAATTTGTTTGGAAAAATTAAAGTTCTCACCCTTGACCACAGCGTAGAAGGCAGAGGCTTGCTCACCGGAGAGCTCATCAAAACCTCCCTTCTTTGGAGATAAGCACACCAGAAGTGTGTGGGCGAGAAATCTCCACTTGTATGGTAACTGCCCCTTCTTGATAGTTTTGCTATGCAGGGAGCCACCATAGCCAATGTTTCTGAACAGACGGAGATATCTTTTCTGATCTATCTCTCCGTATCCACCTTCATCCCTCAGTTTCAACAGCCTTCGAACCTTTGCTTCTTCAATTTCAACTTCCTTCCCTTGGACAGTTGACATGATTTTACCACTTCCGCTAGCCTCGTCAGTAACCCTAGCGTGAACCCAAAAGTCTTCCATCACCTCTTCAAAAATTTCTGCTTCGACTGTAAGCGCGTGATGGAGGTGAGAGCTTTTGATGAACTCGATCATTCCATTGTAGATATCCGTCTTGAATGGTGGTTCAAGATATGCCATCAGGTTGTGTTCTACCGGAAATTTTGAGTCACCAACAGGCTTCTTGCCACTAGCCTTTCCCTTCGGAGCCATTGTTGACGGAATTCAAGAATGTCGACGGTTTTGTGGGAGTTAATCGGAGATGGTTTGAGAGGGTTTTGGGAGTAATTTCTGAGTTGTGTTGCGAGAAATGGGGAAAATGACGGTAATTTAGGGCTTTTTACCTTTTCGGTGATGACGTGGAGGAGAGAGGTTGTAAATCGACGGTTCATTGACGGATGGGACAGGTGCTTTAGGGGTTATACAGTACAACTAGTTAAAGCATGACCTTATCCAAGAGTTAATTTACTGAAACCTCGGAATTGAACAGTTAAAAAATTCAATGGGTAAAATAAATGAACATCCGCTTAGAAAATTGTGCATTCCGGGTAATTAAATGATTCCTTGACTTCGTTGACCCGGAAGTTCAAGCGGAACCCATTTTCTCCTTTATTTTAAAAACCAAATTTCTTCCGTCTGAACTACAAGCGGACAAGTTTTCCGCTTGGAAGAATTGTTTTCAAAAATAAGTTTCCACGTCAATTTTAAAGCATTTTTCCGGTTGAAGTTCACCCGGTGAATTTCAAAAGTTGTTCTTTCAGGTTGAACCTGAACTTGAACCGGAAAATCCAAAACACATAAATTTTGAAAATTTGTGTCGAATTTTCATAGTTTTAACAGCAGTTATTGACTGTGAACTGAAATATTCGTTAATTAACACAAGAGATTTTCTTTTTCGTTTTCTTTTTGTATCAAGAGACGGGCTCTTGAGCACATCTCTTTTTATTAAAATTATGAAAAGTTTTATTCAAAGTTCATCATCCCAATGGCTGTGATGAGGTAGGAAAATCTTGCCTCATCGAAAGCTTTTGTAAACAAATCTGCCAGTTGATGATCAGTGTGAACTTTAAATAATTTGATTAAATTCTTTTCAGCACAATCTCTAATAAAGTGATACCTTATGTCAATGTGTTTGGTCTTGGAGTACTTCACTGGATTGTTGACGATGGAAATGACACTGTTATTATCTGCAAGAATAGGAGTTTCCATGAATGTGATCCCATAATCAAGCATATGATTTTGGATCCAAAGTACTTGGCTGCAACAACTTGAGGAAGCAATGTACTCAGCCTCTGCAGTTGAAGTAGAAACACATGTTTGCTTCTTGCATTGCCAAGAGACAAGCCTTTCTCCTAGAAATTGACATCTTCCTGATGTTGATTTCTTATCTATATCACATCCTCCATAATCACTGTCTGTGTATGCTTTGAAAGAGAAGTCAGAGTTCTTGGGATACCACAAACCCAGTTTGGGTTTCCCCTTTAGGTACTTGAAAATTCTCTTAACAGCAAGCAAGTGTGACTCTTTTGGAGAAGATTGGTATCTAGCACATAAGCAAACACTGAACATGATGTCAGGTCTACTAGCTGTGAGATACATCAGGGAGCCGATCATTGCTCTATACATGTGCACATCCACCGGCTTTCCACTTAAGTCACTAGTTAACTTGTGGGAAGTGGAGATGGGAGTCTTGGCACTTGAGCATGATAACATGTCGAATCTCTTTAGCATATCTTGGATGTACTTTGATTGATTCAGAAAGATTCCATCTTCAGTTTGCTTTACTTGAAGCCCTAGGAAGAAGGTTAGTTCTCCCATGGAGCTCATTTCAAATTTTGACTACATCAAAGTTTCAAACTCCTTGCACAACACAGTGTTAGATGAACCAAAAATAATATCATCAACATAAATTTGTACCATTAGCATGTCATTACCAACAGTTTTAACAAAAAGAGTTTTGTCAATTGCTCCTCTCTTGTAGCCATTCACTAGAAGGTAATTAGAAAGAGTTTCATACCAGGTTCTAGGGGCTTGTTTGAGACCATACAAGGATTTGATTAGCTTGCATACCTTGTTCGGATGGTGAGGGTCTTCAAAACCAGGAGGTTGATTGACATAAACTTCTTGTTCCAGGAGGCCATACAGGAAAGCACTTTTCACATCCATTTGATATACTTGGAAGTCTTTAAATGCAGCATAGGCTAGGAAGATTCTAATTGCTTCCAACCTGGCTACTCGTGCAAAAACTTCATCATAATCAATGCCTTCTTCCTGTACATAGCCTTGCACAACCAGTCTTGCTTTATTCTTGATAACAATTCCCCTGTCATCTTTCTTGTTTCTGAACACCCATTTTGTTCCAATTGGTTCTGCTCCATCAGGCAGATCTACCAATTCCCAAACCTTTTGCTTGTTTATCTGAAATAGTTCTTCTTGCATTGCCTCTACCCAGCTATTGTCTTCTAAGGCATCTGCTACCTTCTTGGGTACTTCTTGAGACAAAAATGCAGCATGCAAACAGATATTTGCATTTGCAGATCTACTTCTGGTCAGCACTGGAGCTGAAGCTTCTCCAATAATATTACCCGCTGGATGATCTCTGTTGATTCTTCTATCAATGAACATAGGAAATTCATGGCTTCTTCCATTTGAGGGTATGTTGAGCTGAGGAAGTCTGTGATCAAGCTCAACATTTTCAAATTGTTACATGGGATCTGAAACTCCAACTGATTCAAGAGAATTGGTATCTGAATTGTAGATCAGATGATCTGAATTGAGCTCATTTGATGTGTTATCATATGAGTATCCAGCTTCATTTGACTCTGAGTCAGTGTTCTTTTCAGTTTCTGAAATCTGATTTTCCGGTTGAACTTGAACCGAAGAAATATGTTCAGCTTGAACTTCAAGCGGAACAATTTCTTCTTCAATTTGAATTATTTCAGTCAGTTTCTTGTCATTTCTTGGGAAAACAGGTTGAGAACTCATTGAAGAGAAGAAGATTGACTTCTCATTAGCAGTTTGATTTTTCTTCCAATGCTCATCAGCAGACCTGTTAAAGTTTTGTTCCTGCACTAGAGAGCTCACAGGCTTATCAACAGTTATGTTGAAAGCAGTGGTTAGTGCATCAATATCAAATAACCAGCTTGGCTGAGACTTAAAATTGTTGGCAGATTTCTCATTGAAAGATACGTTTATGGTTTCCTCAACAATTTTAGTTCTATTGTTGTATACTCTAAATGCCTTTGACACACCAGAGTAGCCAACAAAATAACCCTCATCTGCCTTTTCAGCAAACTTAGGCAGAGACTCATTGGTTATTAAAATAGTGACAGAACAACCAAATGGCTTGAAGAAATAAATGTTTGGCTTCCTTTTTCTCCAAAGCTCATAAGGTGTTTTATTCTTTCCCTTGACAATTAAGATCCTGTTTTGGACATAGCAGGCAGTGTTCACTGCTTCAGCCCAAAATATCACAGGGAGCTTAGAGTCTGCCAACATTGACCTGGCAGCTTCAATCAATGTCCTATTTCTCCTTTCAGCAACACCGTTTTGCTATGGAGTTCTAGGAGCACTAAATTGCCTCAAAATTCCCTTTTCCTCACAAAATGAATTCAGAACATGATTTTTGAATTCTTTGCCATTGTCACATCTGATTGTTTTAACTTTAAGATTGGATTGATTTTCTAAATTAATGACAAGAGTTTTCAACAATTCAGCAGTTTCATCTTTTGTTTTGAGAAAGAAAACCCAAGTATATCTAGAAAAATCATCAATTATAACAAAGCAGTATGACCTTTTTCCTAAACTCATTACTCTAGTTGGACCAAATAAGTCCATGTGCAGAAGCTCTAGAGGTTTTGAGATTGAAGATTCAACTTTTGGCTTAAAAGAGGTTCTGTGTTGCTTGCCTTTGAGACATGGCACGCAGTTTTCAGAACATGCAAAGTGCTTGTTAGGAAGACCCTTAACCAAGCTTAAATTTACAATTATGTTCATGTTCTTGTAGTTCACATGACCTAACCTCCTATGCCAAAGATCAGATTCGTCAACTGAGGCTTTGGATACAAAGCAAGCAGTGCCACATGAGGGTGTAGCCACTGACATATCCAAAATGTATAGTCCATCTCTCCTGGGTGCCTTAAGCATTATCAACTCATCAGGAATTTTGACACCAGGTTTGAGAACTCTTGCCTCTCTCTCATTAAACATTAAATTCAAATTCTTGTCACACATTTGTGAGACACTAAGCAAATTAAAATTCAGTGTATCAACAAAATTGACTCTGTCAAATTTTACCAGTCCGTTTGTCACATCACCTTGTGCTGTGATATGGCCTTTTGTGCTTCCAAAGGCAACTGGTCCTCCAGTGATTCTTTTTGTATTTTCCAGAATGTGCTTATTCCCTGTCATGTGGCAAGTGCAACCACTGTCAACTACCCATAGGCTATTCTGGCCTTTATTTTGCACCTGCACATATCAGAATTGATTAATTTCTATGGGGGACCCAAGCCTGAGTGGTCTTGGGTCTGCCATAAGCATCATTATACTTGTACTCTTTGAGTACTAGAGTATTTACTACTGGAGCTTCATTCAGCAGATCATCATTGTCCAAACTGAAGTTCTCATACTGAGCACTTGTTTGACTAGACCTTTCATCTTTTGTGTTCCTTTTTGCAGCAATTTTCCTATCCCTATATTCTTTGAACTTTCTTTGCTTGTTGGTTAGTTTCTTGAGTTTTTCACTTTCTTGATTAATCAACTTAGTCCTTTCAGGTGATTTTGAAAATCTTTGAGGAGAATGTTTGTTCTGATTTAAACTCCCCCCTGAAGTGGAACATAATGATTTCCACTTGAACCATTAGCAAATACAGTTTCAAATTGATTGGGTTTGCTGTTTCTTTAAAAGTTTTCTCTAGAGGTGACTTTTCCTCTGGAGGGGTTTCTTCTTCCTTGAGCTTCAAAATGTTTAAACCCATCAGCAAAATGAACTTGAGGTCTCTGCTTTGGAGTAGTAGCTGATCTGGGTTGAAATTTATTTTCCGGTTGAACATGAGTTCGAGCGGAAAAATGTTCTGCTTGAACTTCAACCGGAGAACAATTTTGCTTTAAAACAGTGAAACTACCATTTCTATCATTACCAACTAAAACTCTGTTGGATTCAGATCCAAAATGCTTTAAAGTGTGGTTTTTCACAGGTGAGATTCTTCCTGTGAGCTTCTTTTGAAAATCAGCCTTTGGTTTCAAAACAGGTTTTGGTTTTTGAAATGGTTTAACTTTACTCATTGGGTTAAACTGACAGACAGCAGCTAGGTGACCTTGTTCACCACAGCACATGCACTCAACAACTTTGGTTTCAAATTTCCTGGGAGACTCAGTTTTGGTTACTTGATTAAAGTTCAGTTGACCAAACCTTTGAGTTGGACTTCCCTTTGGTTTCTCAGGTTGCTTTCCTCCAACTTTTGAATCCTTAGGTTCATAAACAGTTGGTGGAGGAACAACAATTGATGGTCTCAAAATGTTTAATTGGTCAGCTGAAGCAGATGTGCTAGCAGCAGTGACATCAATTTTCTTAGACTCAACAGTGTTTTCAGAACTGGATTGTGATGAAATGTCATCAACTGTGAGACTAACTTTACATTCTGATTTTAAAGCTTCAATTGGTTTGATTACAGGTGAGTATTCAATTGGTGGCTCAACAGAGTTATAGCCAACACCTGCTTTACCATACATCCCTCCCATCCACAGTCTTTCAGCCTTTTTGTTTGCTGTTTGAAATTTATCACAAGTAAACAAAGCATCTTTCAGCTTGATCTCAAGAACATTAACCTCAGCCTTAGCATCTTTGGTTTCATTTCTTGATTTTTCAAGTTTTGACAGCAAGTCATCAAGCTGTGTTTCAAGCACTGAGTTGGTTAGTTTTAACTGTTCATACTCTTTGGTTAAGTTTTCAATTTTTGAAATGTATGATGATTCAGTTTTCTTAAAACATTCCTTTAACTCATTTAAATTTGAAACTTCATCAATCAAATCAGTGTTGTGATTTCGATATTTTGCCACTTGTTCTATGCAGGCAGGGCTACATAGATTTTCTAAGACTTTCTTAGGGATAGAATTTACCTGATCTGAGATGGAGTCTTGTTTGGCCATTAAAGCATAGTTAATGGGTTCAAACTCAGCAACGAAATCTTCCCATTCAACACATGATGTTTGATTTGCAACAGCAGCTACCACGTTCTGGTGGTTTTGACTTCCGGTTGGCTTTGGTGGGGTGGGGTGTGACCCTGAGTTGTTTCCAGAATTGTTGTTGTTTGAGTTACTTCCTCCATGATTTTTCCCTTGAGCATGGTTCTGATTCTGTCCTTCTCTTCTTGGTTGAGAGCATTCTCTTGCAAAATGACCAAGTTGGTGACAGTTGTAGCATTTGACTTTGCTTTTGTCAAGGCCTGTGTGAGCACCTTTTGCTCCCTTGTAGGTTCTACCTGTCCTTTTGTAAAACCTTTGAGCTCTTACAGAGACCATGGCGAGTTGGATCATTATATCCATTTCTTCTAAATCATCAGCACCTATGCATTCAAGATCTTCAGGTATGAAGCCTTGATAAGAGTCAGCTGCTACATGAGCATTGTGAGAACTTTCAAAAGAGTTTGAAAAGTTCTCTTGACACCTTGGTGTCTCAGGGAAACTGACTATAGGTGAGGAGTATGATGATGAGTTAGATGACCTTTGACTGTTAAAATCAGTGGTTACTAGTGCAGATGAGAACAACTGAGTTGATTCAGAAGATGAGCTTTGTTTAAGATCTAGTTCCATTTCATAAGCACTGAGTATGCCATGAAGTTCACTAAGTCTCATCTTTTTCAAATTCTTGCATTCCCTGATGCTTACTGTGTAAACTGTCCACACAGAAAGCAGGGAACGTAGGAATTTTCTGTTCACATCTACTTGTTCTAGTTTAACATCCACTTTTTGGAGTTCATCAAGCAATGAGACAAATCTCAAGTACTGGTTTGTCATTGTTTCACTAGATTTAAAAGTAAAGTTTTCATACTTTTATTTTAAAACATCTTTCTTGTTTTCTTTTACTTCACTGGTTCCTTCATACATTTCACTTAAGGCATTCCACAGGTCAAATACAGTTTTATATCCTTTAAACCCACTTAAAATGGAATTAGGAAGTGCAGCCTGTAGAGTCCAGTATGCCTTATGGTCAAATTCAAGAGCAGTGTAGTCAGATTCAACATATTTATCTAATGGCTTAGGTATTTTGACTTCTGCATCATCAGCAGATGAAACCATTGGTGAGTAGGGTCCTTCAGTGAAAGATTTCCAAATACGACGGTCCAAAATCCTAACAAAACCTTCCATCCTGAGTTTCCAGGTACCAAAGTCATCAGGAGTGAACATTGGTGGTTTGTTGGAGGAGCCATTTGGGCAACTTAAACTGAAATCACTCATTTTGAAAAACTTTTAGAAAGATAAAACAACGAAGCTTGTAAAGTAAGCAAGTAAAGTATCTACTTTGAAGCACATAAAGTCTTCAAAGTGAGAGCCAAAGCTCTGATACCACTTGTAGGATCGTTATTAGTTATGAATAAACTAAAACTAAGCCCTTTACATGCAAATATAACCCTGCGGAATTAAAGTTATATTTCACTTTACTTAAGCGATATTAAACTCTTGTATAATGTAAATGCTTGATTTGCAGAATAGTAAAGACAACGAAATATCGAATATTCGGCACTATTTTCATTAACTCAAAGCTACACTATTACAAGTGATAATGGTGTGTGTAAACTAAGAGATAACATGCTATATATAGTGCTAATGAGATCAATGACAGCCATTGATCTCATGCGATCTAATCTAGACCGTAAACACAAAAGTCAAATACAAACTACCAAAAGAATAAACATCGACAATCGGAATGACTTGCGTGTTGGCAGCAACAATCTACTTTAGGAGAGCGGCTTGAATCTGATTTAGAAGCATACGAGAAGCTTTTGCAGGATTGGACTTCTGAAAAGACTTCTCAGGAAAAGTCAGGTTGAACTCTTTATCTGGTGGATAAACGAGTTCACCCGGAATATTCGCTAAGTAACAAAACTGCTTCTTTCCGCTTGAACTGCCTGTTCCGCTTGAAGTGAGAATTCCGCTTCAACTTCAACTTCAGCCAGAACTAGTAAAATTGGCATTTCAGCCGGAAATCTTCCAAGCTCTATTTTTCCTTACAGATGCCTAAAACATTTTCATATCTTTTAGAGAATCCTTTCGATCTTTCATTTTCTTCCTTGTGCTATCCATCAACCTACGAAGCATTTCATGGATCTCCTGCTTCAACTGCAATTGATCCATAATGAACTCCGTAGCAGCACTCTACATCTCACTGGGAGGATGATTAACAAACTCCTCAAGCATCAAAGTATAAGTTTTGATGCTATTGGAGGTGAAGCCGACCATCATTCCGAACGAATTATGCATGATATCGTCTTTTGTTTCTTCTCTGTTGCAGAGTTCCTCCAGCGCCCTTATCGCCTCAGGGGATTTTGTGAAAATGTAGTTCGATGAAGATGAAGCCATTGAAGATGTGTAAGGAGAAAGGAAGATAGTGAATTTCTGAAAAAAATATCTCTAACTAGTAAAACTATAGAATACAAATAAGGGGAGGGAAACCGAACCAACGGAAAAGAAAAAAATAATAGATTAAAAAACACGTATTCAGTTTCTTTATTACGCAAAAAAAATATATTTAAAAATACGTAAATATCCATATAACTTGCGTCCTTCCATATACACAGAAAATATCAATCATAACTCCTCGATCACTCCCCCCACCCCTCTATAAAATAGGAACTAGATTCGCTTCAGATTAATAACGCAACCCTCTGTAACTGCTCAAAAAGAAAACACATCATTATAAAAAAACCGTAAAAAAACATACAAATGGATTCCTCATATTCACCATCATCTACCCCCTCTGCTAAAGATTTATTGATGAAAAAGAAGTTGAAGATGGAGATACTAATCGAATATCAGAAGGAAAAACACATGGTAGACGTTCTCAACCAAACCTTCGACACTCTATAGTAGACGATCGAAGAAAGAAATGAAGTAAAAAAACCTATTCATCTTATAGAATACTGCCGTCCGTGATTTGGTAATTTTGTTCATGTCAGACATGAACAAAACTGACATAGAACAGATGCAAACGATTACCACCCTAGTCGGAGCCCTTCAAGCATCTGCCGATTTGAAGAATTATTTTCTATCAAAATATAAGTAGTTTAATTTATGCTTTGTATGTTCTTGGGCGTTCATTGTAATTTTAAGTTTGATTTTTGATTTTCTATCTATAAAGAAATTTGTGATTATTCGTCTATTTACAGTGCACAAATAACGCATGCAAAAAAATTACCAAAAAATAACGCAAAAGAGGTAATGTTATAACTTAGGAAAGTAATAACGCAAATGAGAATAGATATCTCTCTATAATCACGCAAGAATTAAAAATAAAATTACGTGTATTTTCACGCATGTTAATTGTATTATCATGAATGAAGAACCTCGTAAAATTAAGGTTACAACAATAACGCAATGCCATACAATTAAAACACAAAAATAAAAAATTCACACAAAACAGTAAAAACAAAAAATATACAAAAAAATAAAATTACGCAATTATTAAATACATAACGCAAACAGAAAACTCTTACAAAAGAAAAAAAAACATGAACATATAGTAAAAAAATAAAAAAATTGACTCTATAATCACGCATGTTGTTTCTATTTTGACGCATGAAGAACTCGATATAAAACACCTTACAATCAAATCACGCAAAAAAAATACTTAATTAAAAACAAACGCTCTGATGTAATCTACCGTGTTTTTTAATTAAAAACTTTAAATTAACAAAAATGCCCCTCCGCGTCCAGAAAGAAAACGTCATGCGTCAGCCTCCCCTTCCTTCGCACGCTTCGCACGAAAAAACCATTTGTATTTGAACTTTCACCTATATATATATATATATATATATATATATATAGGGTTAGGTTCAAATGAGAACTTTTTCTTTAGATAACTTTTGAGTACCATTCTGATCCACTAATTTTCAGGGAGGAAGCATTCAAATTCATGAAATCAAGAAATACAAAAATTATTATTATTATTATTTGATAATAGGAGGGATACATTTCTACTGATAGACTTGTAAAAAAGACTTTTTTTAACTCAAGAGAGGCATTCATAGTCTCAAGTGTTTTGTTTATTGTTTCCATCTGCTCCATATCCGTTTTGTCCTGGTCTAGCATGAACAAACGTCCAATCTCTTAAAGTGAATTCTTTGGCAGACTGCTTATCTTCTGCGCGATTTCTTCTCTGGCTTGCGTGTTTTCTTGGAGGCTTTCGAAACTTTGTTCGTGGACGTCTATCAGCAGTTTCTCCTTGTTGTATTCCAGCATTATTTGCCGAGTTAGTTTCTCCTCTAGCGTGTTGTTGTTGTTGGCTCCTGTGGTGTTGGAGGAAGATGAAGACATTTTTTCGCTTGTCTGTGTGTTTTGTGATTTGATGTGTAATTTAATGAACTGTGTTTGCGTGATTTTAAAATGCAATCGACTGCCTAGTTTTATAGATGGTGGATGATGAGATTCGCCTGGTATTAAATGGGTCACCTGTATTTTTATTTATTACCATATTAATGGGGACGGTTGGGTGAGGTAAAATGGATCGATTTTAACTTTTTTAATTTCTGAGTTTTATTATGTAATTTTTTTTACCCGTCGTTTCATTTTCCCTCCATTTTTCTGATCTGTATATATATATTTTGGTCTTTTTTCATGCACATTACTTACTCGACCCACAAAGTCCTCAAACCCCCCATATATCTCAGATCTAAAATCAATCTTCTCATCCTTTCAACATAAAAAGAAAAATGGCTTCTTCTTCATCTAACTCTAACAATGCGTCTAAAAACGTAGTCATGCAAATTGTTGAACAAATGCATGCGAAAGCATCGAAGGATGATCGCATAATGCGTAATTCTTTTGCCATGATTAGGGGTCTTACTGTTAACAACATCCAAGGCCACATCAGGATGCTCCAGGAGCTTGTGGACGAGCCGGAGTCCGCGATGAAAGAGGCTGCTGCTGAGTATATTACTCAGCGGCTGGAGCTGAAGGAGGAGATGCATACCCACCTTAGTGGTGTTGTCGACAACACCATTAAGAAGGGTAAGGACAGGGTTTTTTTTAGTGTAAGACAGGTAGGTTTGTGTTTTTGTGAGTTTTTAGAGTGTTTGAATAATTTTCATATCAAATATGCGTTATTTTATCTATAAAACGTAAGTGTGCGTTATTTATTGGAATACATGCGTTGTTTTTATTAAGTGTAAGACATTTTTTGTTAGCTTTGTGTTATTGTGAGTTTTTAAAAGTGTATGCATGAATTTTATTTCAAGTATGCGTTATTTGTTTAAAGGTTAAAGGTTTGCGTTTTGTGTTTGATGCGTAAATATTTTTTCCATATGCGTGTCTCATCTAAAGTTGAAAAGACTTTAATACCCCTTTTAATGACTCTGCGTCCTTTTTTTAAATTAATTAAGTGTGTTTCATTTTTAGCACTGTCAGATAAAAAAAGCCCGCATATGAGCGGCCGAGATGCCTTCGCACACTTCGCACGGAAATTGTCCTTTGTACAATAACTTTCCCCTATATATATGTGTATATATATATATAGTGAAAAGTCCAGTGTAGACACCCCCATAAGTGTAGACAGGTAGACACCCTATTTCACATATGAAATTACTCTATCTCGCATGTGAAATTCAATATAAAAAACTTTTTTTTAGATTTTATGTAAATAAATAAATAAAATCTAAGATAAACAATGAGAATTGTGAAAAATTTAATCCATGAATGATGCAGATTACGCACACTCATTCTGATCCTGATGCAGATTACGCACACTCATTCTGATCCTTTCGTATTACTCTTTTTCCCAAAATCAAGCCACGTGCATCATAGATTTCATTACGTAATCATTCATGAATTAAATTTTTTATAATTCTCATTGTTTATCTTCGATTTTATTTATTTATTTATTTACATAAAATCTAAAAGAAAGTTTTTTTTAATGAATTTCACATGCGAAATAGAGTAGTCTATATAAAACTAAAAGTTGAGCAATGGTCCAATTGTGACACCATATTCAATGCGAAATCATAAATACATTTTACTTCAAAGCAAGCAATCGGTACAACATTCTTAAGCATGGTGTTTAATGAAGATCATGGTACATGTCCATGCATCATCATGATGGTGGTGCATTTAAACATAAGCATTATATATAACAATAAATAACAATGAATAAAGAAAAACCCATCGGGTTCTTGCAACTCCAAATGAATAAACTTCATATAAATCATCATAACTTTGATCATAATCATCACAAACCGATCGGCTTCTTTCAACTCCTAATCAATAAATCTCACAAGACCACCCGAATTCTATCTTCTACAAGGTTCTAATGAGGTGTATAAAGCCACGTAGCATTGGCTGTGAACCCCCCCCCCCTCCCGTCCCTTCCTCCGTCGCCTCACCCGTCGGACTTCTTGCGTCGTGTAAGCTCATTTTTATTACGTGCCTATGTTTTTGCAATTTAAATGTTAATTTACCTATGGTTGGATCCGGTGGGAAGAAAATGTACCACCGGAGTGTAAAGGCCTTTTGGTTGCACCCGGTGGGAAGAAAATGTACCACCGGAGGCTCTCTCCCTATGCTTAGTTCCGGTGGGAAAAAAATGTACCACCGGATACTCGCAAAATACCAATCTCTTTACATATGATGCGAATATTACATTTTCTATTACATGTTTACCTATTGATTTTCTTACTTTTCCCACTTCCGCCCAGGTTCTTTTATTAGTTGTTGCTGGTGAATTTGGGCTTGATTGTCGTCCGCTTTAGGCTTCGACGGGTGCATTGGTATGTCTTCGTTTTTGCCAATGGGTCCACTACATGGATCCTCACTATTGCTGTTACTTTGGTTCGAACTCCTTCTCCGGTGACTAGACTTGTCGCCAGTTTCTTCCCGGCTTCGAGTGTAATGCATAGTGCTCGGGCATAACAATGAAGACAAATAAACAATGAATCAATTGGTTAAGTAAGATACCGGTTATGATTATGACATTTGAATTGAAGCGTTATATTAATATAGATGGTATTGTTTGAATATATGGAAGAATACTAAACCTCTTAATATTAAAATGTTTGGACTGCGAGTTAAATTAAATTATACGAGGATCATGAATGACCCGACCCGTTGTCTGTGTTTACGTTATCAGCGGGTTGGGCTATTCTGACGTCATAAGATGTTATTTTTACATCATGAGTTTCGTTATTGCCCGGTGTATTTCAGGTAACGCGCTTATTGATTTCCCTTGATCATCCGTTTGGATAAAACATAAAAGTATGTCTTTGAATTGATGCTTGAAGTTATATACAGCCAGAAAATCGTAATATATGAAAGGGCATAGATTGTATCGGCAAAATATATCTGTTGATTAACACAAGATCTTAAAACCAACACACAAAGAACACATCTGCTCATGGAAAGAAATTAATACAATTTCATTCAAAGAACGACTGGAGTATAGATTGACTCACCCTTTAATTATAAGACGTATCTGAATCATGGATCTGACAACTTCGGACCTCAAAATGATGGCCATTAGGTCACCGGCGGCGACTGAATCCCTGATTTGGTCTTCCGTTACCACGATCTTACCGCAGACGCTTTTACAGATGCCGTCGATGATGAAGATGGCAGCGACCTAATTACCGACTCAGAAGCCGGGCCGATGCCGCCGGCGTGGATGCCTAACCAGATGGGACGAAGGCCTTCGTGAGTTGCCGGCTGTGGCGTATAGGTTGGGTCATCGTTGTAGTTTGTAGTTAGGGTTACTAAATTGTTGTAGTTAGGGTTAGTAAAATCTCTTCGTAATGGCAAAAAATCTAAGGTAAATCTGTTGATAATTTTTACTCATGAATAAAAACAATATTTCCGGTTTTGGGCTATCCGAGATGGGCTAATAAAAAACCGGGTATCCATATCTCTTAAAATTTAAAACAGATTTAGAAAAGGGAAATCTGTTGATAATTTTTACTCATGAATAAAAACAATATTTTGGGTTTTGGGCTATCCGAGATGGGCTAATTTTTACAAAATCACTATCTGGGTCCGAATCCAAGAAACCGGGTATCCATGGCTCTTAGGATTTAAAACAAATTTACAACAGATTTACAAAAAAACGGGTATCCATATCACTATCTGGGCCCGAATCCACTAATATCAATTTTAAGAGATGCTCTCCATTTTAAGACTTATAATATAATTTAAAACATTTGGCATACATATGACCATGTCACAAATAGAAATGTTACAAAATGGACCTGGTAATGTGACACGTAACACCACCATAAGTTTACGAGGTGATTCCAAGTTAAAAGAGGATGTAAATTGGTGATGTTCTCAGGGTTCATAAATATTAGATTTAGTTGTAAAAAGAATAAGCACGGCTAGGTTTCAGTTCACGTGCTATATTTACAAATGTGGGCATCCTGAAGTCAATATGGACTTTATTCTGTTAGATTAATATGGTTATTAAAAAATGGAAACCACTAAGGTGTAATGCTCGCGTGGTTTCTTTGTTTGTATAAAAATTACCAAGTTCTGCGTAAATGAAGATGATACGACCCGTGTTGACGATTTTTCTCTGTATCGTCCCATTTACTTTAAAAACGTTTTTTAGGTAAATGATTTTCTGATTTGACTATTCCATTGTTTTCCCTCCTGATGATAAACTATACCCGATTGTGTATGCCCATTTCATACGCGGTCTTATGAGGTAGTTTACGAATGTCGTCGGGCCTGTACCCGTGTCTTTTGTAGCGTGTATTAAATCTGCTTTGGTTACGTATAGCATATTTAAATAAAAGATTACATGTATATTACATCTTTATTCATTTCGGATATGAGAATATATGTGTCAATTATTGATCTAAGTCTTACATATTCTCAATTTTCGATCGCACACAAAATTAGGTTTGCTGCCCATATAGTTCCTCTGATATTCTTTCAGGTATTATTAGCAATTAGCAATGGGAGGTTATTTTAAGGTTTGCTACTCTTCCTCTTACGGCGTCTTGATAGCGCAACTTGAAGGAGCCGGAGTGTCTTTTAGGGAAATTAATGGGTTTAAAGTTCCCACATTCATTAAGCCTTCTCAATTTCCCTCATTGCATTCGTTATCGTCCTGTTATTACTCATGTACTTAATGGCCGACCGTTTCTTCACCTAGGAGGTCTCCCTGGTACCTATTAAATGGTCTCCAAGACACCTAAAGCTATGTCTTACTTTTATTCATCCGTATAGCAAGGAAGATAAAGGAATATTGGAATGTCGAAGCGACCCATTGGAGAGGTGTTACAGGGCCTTGAAGCATCAGGTTCCTGTTTTGAGGACTTGGATTTAGGCTACTCCGGCCCTCTGTTTGTCATGGTGTGTAGAGGGTGGGATTGCAACAGCGTTACTGGACGGTATATGAGTACATATTACATCTTATCTGACAACGATGTTTGTGACTTCTTCCATTTTTTGTTTTACTGGCTCATATTTACTTTTATTGTAATAGTGATGAGTAAAGTCATGTCGTATGTAGGGCCATTGTATTCATGCAACTGCCAGAAGCAACATTGCGCACTACTTTGTGGATAAGCTGGTTGAAGGGGGAGTGTATATGTTGAAGGATTTTCAGTTCAGAATAACCGGAGTGAATACCGTATACTGAAGGACAGTCGGTTTATGATTGAACTTCAGGGTTCAACAGTGGTTTGGAAGGTGCCTGGGGTCCACGAAGGTTTTGTGCGCCACCCTTTTTCGTTAGTGGAACTTGAAGATTTACAGGTTATTGGTAACAAGTACTTTGTTGGTATGTTATGTTTCTATGTCAACCGTTGATATGTAAATTGTCGTCTCATTTCTGCATTGTTCGCCCTATTATGCCATTTCGTATTTATGGTTAACCTTCTTAAAAACGTATTTTGAAATTGGTTTCCTTATGAGATGTTTCTATAGGTTGACGTTGTTCTGTTTTTACTGTTGTTGATTGTGACTACCGTTTTTTAATGTGTGTTCCATTTTACTCAGATGTGATAGGCTATGTTTTAAGTGTCGGGTCTGTAATGAAGCAGGCTAGCGGGAGGGAGACGTTAGAATTTCAGCTGCATAACGAACGGTAACATTATCTATCCCTCACAGTTTCATCTAAAGTAAACCATGTTTCATTTTCATGCCTTCTTAACAGTGGCCGCTATGTAGGACTTGGTGGCCGAAACTGGCCCCTCTTTTATATTGAAAACAAGATTGAACCAGGGAAATGGGTACTTTTTACACACCTTGGAAGTGACCACCACCATAGTCACAACTGTGGAGTTACTGTGTTCCACAGCTGGGGTATGGCGCTGTATGAAGACCCCGAGCATTGCTGTCCACTGTCCATGCCCACACACGTTCATAATGATGACGCTCCACATTACTTCAAGCAGCTGTCAACATATAACGTGGATACCCACCTACTTGTACTTTTACTAAGGGGAAAACTGCTTTGTTGTTTTTTAAAATGCATGATTATCATTAACAGTTGCTTCAACATTAGAATAATAATTTCCTTTTGCAGTCAATCCCAAAAGCACTGTTCCGGCAGCAAAACATCCACATGGGCAATGAAGCAATTCTGAAGTTTGGGTTGGTGAACTTCCCGGTGAAAATTGTCTGGACGGGGCACGATGGTATGCATCCTCGGCTAAGAATGCGAGGAGATTGGGCACTTTTCTTCCAGCTAACGGGCCTCCCACGCCACAAGCTGTTACAGTTTGAGCTTCACGAGGACCATGCCCATAGAGGTGGTGCCACCGTGTTTTATGTCTGTTAAGCTTTCTTATGTCATTAACCCAACCAACTTTGTGAAACTTTAAACAACTTCTAACTTACTTTTGTGGGCATATCGTTAACTATGAATGCTATAGTGTTGATGGTTCTAAACCGATAACTATTTTACCTACAATCTAATTCTCACTTTAAACCATTCAGGTTCATACTAATACCATGTATATGGTATGTTGCTAAATTTGGCCGATGGCACGTACTGGAAATCAACTACTAATTTATGTTTGTCACATGCTGTTCTTTATAAGATTAAAATATAGGACCTTCACATATAATGTTTACTGATTTAGACAAAACAAAAGGAACACCAATGTTTAACCATAACCATGTACCTAAAGAAATTACATATTCTAGCACAATGAAGACCTGCTTAGAATTAGCATTGTACAACAACCACCACGGTCTTTCGGTGCAATATCACCCTGTTACATAATACTATATTGATGGACATCTTCTGCAAAACTAGAAATAACGTAATTCAGTTTCCAACAAACTTACAAGCATTTATCATAAGTTCATGACTAAATATGCACGAAGAAACTCATGTATACACGCAGGATCTATATGTACAAAGAAACTTGCAGCGACAATCATATAACAAAACAGGAGAATTAATCCTTTCAAGTAATTAGACGTTCCCTTCTGAAATTTTATTATGGTTGGTAAAGATTTATTGAATATGCTGGAATATAAGGCCCAATTTCAAATACTCTGTTTATCCCATAAGAAAAGTTCACCTAAGCAGGTAAAACTAATGGGATGGCAGAATATGTTTAACAATGAAACATATGGGAATAAAGGGTTGGCAAGAGTCGTGGTCTCAAAAGGTTCAAAATCAACATCCATTTGGCATCCGGTTATCCACAATTTTATTTCAATGAAAAAGATAGCTATTACAAAGTTACTTATCTTAATCGTTTATTTAATATAATACTTTCTTTCTATCACAAAGTGTTAAATCATTTATAGACAAATTGGGTTGTAAACGAGTGCCCAACTGGCCCTCTGAAGATCTTCTAAAACGCCAGGCCCAGGCCCTATAATTTTGGCCACCGTTCTTAACCTAATACAGACATTGGTTTTCATCCCATTCGTTAAAAACGGTTCCGACAAACAAACGGTCGTACGGGAACTGAAACAACGAATGTCTTAAAAACACCCTTTCAGTCTCCGCCTATAACTCCCCTCTACACAATCGTCAGGAATCCACAACATTCCTCTCACCGGAAAAACGTAAGGCATACGTTATTCGTTCATCGTCTTCATGCAATAACTTCTTACAAAGAAAATAACAATCTGGTTTTCATCTTTGCAGGCACATCTTACTGCATACAGGCGATCCAATGGAAAGTAAGATGAACCATTCCAACAGAAAAAGGTAAGAGATTACGGACTTATGTCGACGCTGATAATATTCACTTTCGTCCCAGCAATTTCTCTACGTCATACAGTCACTACGTTTGTGAAAGTAGTAATCTTTCCTTCATCTGTGAACGTAATTTAACTTTATATATTATTTGTGTTTGCATGTACCGTTTAATTCTATGCCTATATACCAACTATCTTTTCATATGTGATCTCAGTCTACATTTAACATGTTATATCAAATGCAAAAGAATATTTAATCGTACTTTCTTGGAAATAACTTAGTGTTATTAAAAGTCTATGCAATCCATAAACATATGTCTGACGGGAAAATATTTTTTGTTTCATTATTTTACCTTTAAAAGAACAACCAAAATTGGCCAATGATTTTCTGCATACTGTACGTTCGGTCCTAGAAACAACTCTCCATTCATAAGCTTTAGTAAATAAATGATATTACTATGTCTACTGCTTAATCTGTTAATGAAAGGAATTGTTTCTTTCATTACTTGGAAATTGATGAGAAGACAATTACACAACACATTTCTCTAACATTATGCATAATGCTAATTGCTACTGATATTTCTTCTTAGGTAATGGAGGATTATGTGAAGAATTTTTTCATTGCAAGCCACAATGACATCATAAGTGAACTATCGGCTGTCATACAAGTGGTTGAACAACGGATAGCAGAGAACAACCAAGTTTTGGACGCTGTGCTTCGGCTGGATGCCTCTCCCTTCCGTTATGCCGCTGCATCCATGCTTACTGATGCCCTTCGTACGAAACAAGCACAACTGCGAAGACTTCAATCTCTATGCATGGATGCGGAGGCATCAGCGCCGCAAATCGACAACCGCATGGAGTCCAACTTTCCGCCCAATATGTGACCCTTTATTGTAGTGTTATTCTTTAACTTACTGCTTGGCAAACAAATTTGTTAAAACTTCTAATACTTAATTAATGAATATGGGTTGCTTAACTATTGATTGTCTCTAAATTATATTATTTTAAGAACAAACCTTCAAAATGACTAACCTATTCGGTCTATGGTATGTTTTCCTAATGAACATGACTTTGATTTACAGTTCTATATTAGCAAGCAAACACTTAAAAAAACTAATACAATCTGAATTCTTCAAAATGACTAAGCTATTCGGTCTATGGTATGTTTTCCTAATGAACATGTCTTTGACTTACAGTTTTATATAAGTAAACAAACAGTTAAAGAAGTTACAGGCCATGATGAGCACACAACTCGGTAAAAGAGTGATAACATTTTCCCAAATCCGAACAAGCCCGTGCATCGCAATCAGTTATATAATAGCAACCATTGGTTCCGCCCATGCATCGCACGGGCCTGTCGACTAGTTTCACATGTGAAATAGGGTGTCTACCTGTCTACATTTATGAGGATGTCTACATTTATGAGGATGTCTACCTGTCTACATATATATATATATATAGGGTTAGGTTCAAATGAGAACTTTTTATTTTGAGAACTTTTGAGAACTAAATCTCAACTACAAATTTCAGGGGGGGACCACTACAATTCATGGGAGGGGGGATACATGTAATAAACATGTGGCTCAAATTAGTTCATTTTAGTTATCAAATCAAATTGGTTCTCAAATGATCCTCTCCCTATATATATATATATATAGGGTAAGGATCCTGCGAAAACTCTTTTTTTTTTTGCGAAAACCTAAAAACTAACACTAAAACCTTCATAACTTTTACATACGTTAATATTTTTCTATGAAACTTGCACCAAAAATCTTAAAATTCTATTGTCTTTGATTCTGGAAAAGAATTTGATACTTCGAAAAGAAAAAAAATTAGTGCACATGTGTATTATTAGTGCACATGTGCACCATTTTCATTAGTACTACACAAATGAGAATTGTCATGCGAAAACATATTGTTTAGGTTAAAAACATTTTAAAAAACTAAAATATTCATAGAACTAATGATAATTCTACATATGCACTATAACTATTAGTTATAGTGCACATGTGTAGCATAAAATTTTAAAACGTTTAATATATTTTCAGAGTTAAAGATAACACAATTATAAGATTTATGGTGCAATTTCTCTTTTAAAATATTAATGTATACGACACATATAAAGTGCTTTTTTATTAGTGCACATGTGCACTAATAAAAAACCACGAAAAACTAACAAAATTATAACGTATTTAATGCGATTTTTCTAAAAAAATATTAACGCATACTATATGTATGAGTTTTATTATTAGTGCACATGTGCACTAATAAAAAACAACAAGATGTTAAAGTTTTTTTAAAATATTTTCCAGAATTAAAGAACTCATAATTCTAAGGTTTTTGGTGCAAATTTTTTTTAGAAAATATGATCGTATGAAAAAGTTATGAAGGTTTTAGTATTAGTTTTTAGGTTTTCATAAAAAGATGTGGTTTTTACATGATCCTTACCCTATATATATATATATATATATATATATATATATATATATAGGGAGAGGATCATTTGAGAACCAATTGGGTTTGAGAACTTTTAAGAACCATTCTGAGCCACAAGTTATATATAAGGAAACCCCCCCCCCCCCCATGAATTTGAATGCCCCCCCCCCCTGAAAATTAGTGGCTCAGAATGGTTCTCAAAAGTTCTCAAAGAAAAAAGTTCTCATTTGAACCTAACCCTATATATATATATATATATCTACTATCTTATTATACATATTCTTCAAAGTGGTTGAAATTTAAGATGTACAATTATTTATGCATAAGGTACAAGTGAAAATTAAGAGGTACAATATGTGTTGCGTCATGTACAAGTGTACAAGCTTTAAAGTTATAGATGTGTATGTCTCATAGGAACCAATCAATTGAAATCACACGGATCACACTCTTTATTGTTTTGTCTCTTTATTAGTCTAAATTCATATCATTTTGAATTTACCGATCCTCTCTCTAAAGAACCTCTCTTCTATCTCTCTTTAAACCCTACATCCGATTCTCTTCTATCTCTCTCTAAATCGGATTGGCAGTGTGGGTTACTATACGTGACCACCGATGTATGTTGCTATGGTTGTGTTATGGTTACTCACGGCGGGGTTATCACAACCAGATCTTAAGACCGTTGGTGCTTTAGAACACCATGGCTACCGTTTTCCGGCAACAGGGGGCGTTAATCGCAACCACTGCTCGGAGCTGAGTCATTTAAAGATCTAGGCCTCAGTGGTCTTATGATCTACAGTTGCATGCGGCAGCGATAATTTTGGGTTTGTGACCCTGTCTAGATCTGTTTAGATCTGAGACTTGAGGTGTGTGTCCTTTCCTTTGCACACCGTTGTTTTCTGTGATTTTGTAAGGTTCTTTTTTGCTTGGCTATGAAGCATCCAGCGGCGGCGTGGAGTTAACTGCAGCCGCTGCTCGGATCTGAGCCATCTAAAGATCTGGGCCATGGTCTTTTAGATCTTAGCATGAATCGGTTATTTGGGTTCTGAAATGCTTCGTTTGTTTTGTTTTATTGTTGGCCAGCTGTTCGTTGTTGACATTCGACACTGTGTATGGTTGTGATTTCGGTAAAACACGATGAGATTTTTGAAGGTTGGACTATTGTATGCTACTGATAATACGTTTGGGCATTTCGGACTATGATGATCTTTTAAAAGTTTTGGCAAGTATAGTAGATATCCTTCGTTTATGGCGAGGTAATAAACTTTTGCAGCCAAACGACAGTTGATTTCTTCTTTACTATGGTAACTTCTGATCTGAGTCCTTTTCTATCATTCAAAATGTATTTTTATTCGATTTCTTCTTTGCTATGTGTAAGGATACCCGCGCGTTGCCACGAGAGCCAGTTGCCCGTTTAAAAAGGGCGATTAGCGAAAAAGATGTAATAATTTACAAAAGCTTGTATATACCAAAATATGTAACTTGCTTTAGTTGTCTCATACATATTGATTTTATGATAGTATAAAATATATCAAGTGTATCCCATATATTACATACATTATTGAAAACTTGGGATCACTTGTGGTGGTTCATCAGTGAGTCTCCAAAAGGATATTGAGACTGCATCTGTGCTTCCCATTTTTACATACACTATTGAAACCTTAAACTGCAATTACAAAACAACAACAAAGTGAATAATTTAAAAGAAAGTCAAGTGCAACACTCAAAGACTGTTTTTCATTTCCTCCAAGAGAGTTTTGTAGTATTCTTGTTAGCTTAGAGTCTCTGTGTGGAATATGACCATTTGGCTCTTTGCTACATCCAGACAATATAATATTTTGATTAAGATGACGATGAGAAAACATTAATTCATTTTATGCTTGAAACATGTTCAGCTAAAATCAAAGCTTACATCAAAGCTTAAAAGTGTAAGATTTATAAGCATAAACGTATTTGAATACCTGACTAAGACTGCAAAGAAGCTTAAACCGTTATGTTTTCAGAGCTCAACATGCTGACCTTTTAGTGCCACAGCTAAGCATGCTTCATATGGACCTGCTGAGATCAGAAATTTGATTAGAAGAGGTCCATATAAGAGGTTCATCCCATATAAACCTGATTAGTTAAAGAAAGGTGAGCTTGTGGACAATAATTAAATAAGGGCCACATTACCTGAGAATCCGGTGTGTCTCCATAATTGTGACAAAAAGTTCCAAATAATGAGCCGCCTACATAAACAAATATGATAACCAAAAGCACACCAATGGTATATTTTTTTGAGCCAAACACAAAATTTAAGCCGAACACCATCCATAAGCTACACTATTTCAGAAGTAAAATAGATGAATAAATAGGCAAAACTCAAAGTCGATAGGCATCTGAAAACGAACCTTAACAGTGAGGCAACAGTCAACAATAAGAGTATCCTCTAGCAACCTAAAAAAAACGAATGAAGTACTGAACAAAGATTACATCAAATATGCATATTTGATTAAAAATATAAACTTCTCTGATTGCAACTCATATTCTCAAGAAGCAGAGATTCTATCTACAAAATAGATGAACTAAAACGACGCCATCGTGTAGAGGGAGCTAAAACGTACCTGAAATCGAATGGTTAGGGTTCCAAACAACTTCCCAAATCTAAATG
>JBCNJP010000007.1:30686-71865 GCA_039602395.1 Deinandra increscens subsp. villosa
CATCATGTTTATCATATAAAACCAACTTTATTAGAGATTTAATCATCCTTGATGAGTCATGCAAAAATAAAGCAGAACCCTAAACAAACAACAATCAGGTCGGCTTGTGAGCACGCAGAGAAAGTCCGATTGTTTAGGAAAATAAGAAATATAAAAATAAAGCAGAAATTGTATAATCCAACAACAATCAGGTCGGTACTCCCGTACACGCAGAGAAAGTCCGATGGATTATACGAAACACCAAAGAAAATAAAGCAGAACGTCAAACGAACACCAATCAGGTCGATCTTTCGATACGCAGAGAAAGGCCGATCGTTTGACAAAATAAAGAAAATTAAACAAGTTGAAGTTTTTGCAAAATGAAAACATGCATTCATCAAGATATCTCTTTATTCTATTTTTGGAATCATCACACAGCATTCATCAAGAGGCAAATAACCAAAGATCATCAGGCAAGCTTTATGTTTATATCTTACTTGCAGATATCAGATTAGTCATGCACATTCACAGATTATGCAAGTACCTACAGCCTTTAGACTTAATCTATCCATGGCAGATAACATATATGCTGATGTACCATCATTTCTCGCTTTTGTCGGATCAATTTCTCAATTTTCCATTTTTTTATATTTTTCCAATTTCTCCCCCTAAAATTCAAACAAACACTATTTTTTGAATTTTCAATTTTCTCCCCCTAAAAATATGAACAACTAACATATGAACAAGAAAGAAAATTGATCGACCAACACTGACACGTTGCAGTTTTATTTTTGAAAAAATCGGTTGAAAAACATCTGAAAATGATATGTCGTTGAAACACTAAATTAGGCAAGTTCTTCACTATCAGCAACACATGCATGACAGGTCTTCTTGAAGAAACCTGCAGACACCAGATAAAACATTAGTGGTTTTGGGATCGGCCCGAGTCAACAGCCTCGGGTCGCCCGGTGTCTTCAACATGGTCTTTGTTTGCCAAGGAAACAACTCGGGGTTTCCAAATCTTGGGCGATTGAAAATTTTTCAATGAATCCACAAAATTGTCAACTTGCGTCTTTGCCCAAGACGGCTTACTAGTTGAATTATACATCGAAGGTTGTGGTTCATCAAAAATATGACCATTTAAATCCACATATTTAGCAGTTTTGTTCACATAAGCGTCAGTGCTCGCATTCGTAGGACATTGTGCAGCAAGATGCCCTGGTTTACGACATGCATAACACTTCCTTTGAAAAACATTAAGGGAACTGCTACCCAGATTTGATTCAAAAATTTGATTTTTATCAACAAAATTCTTTAGATTTCTCTTGTCTTGTTTGAACACATCATGATAACCAAAAATATTTTCTGAACCAAACGAATCAAAGAAATCGTCTGAAGAATCATACCGTGGAGGTGGACTTCGTGAAGAATAACCAGAACTATAAGAAGATCCTCCAGAATAGGAATCAGCATTCTTTGATTTGAACACCTTTTGCATCCTTTGCTTTGACTGATTCTTGTGACCTGAAACTTTCTCTTTAGCCTTCCCCTTTGGCTGCTTCTGTGGTAGTGTTGAAACTGGTTCTTCGTTAACAATATAACCCAAGCCTTTTTGTTTATACCCTGGAATTTTTGAAGAACTTGAAGAAGATTCTGGAACTTTTCGTTCTTTAGCCTCGCTATTGAACTTAGCTTTAATATCTTTCAAGTTGTTACTTTGAAGCAAAACTTTTTCTTCTTCATTAGCACATGAAGGAACAGAATCAACTTTCTCACAAATCTTTTGCTCTTCCAAAACTTTGGAACTTGAAACAAACTTTGGAGCTTCACCCAATTTCTTCTCCCTTTTCTCAGATTTGTTGTTCTTCTTCTTTGCTGGAGTTGCAAATTTAGAATAATCTTGCAATTCAGCTCTTGGATCAAATGACACAGATGGAGGATTTAAGATAACCACCGGAGCTGGAACAGAATGCAATTTCTCTTCTTTCACACTTTCGTCACTCTTTTCCTGATTGTAAATGTAATTCAGTAATGTAGAAGACATAGATGAATTCTTTACTTGCTTTTGAAGAGCGAGAATCTCAACTTTTAACTCAGATATTTTGACTTGAGCAGCCAACAAATCTTTCTGAGTACCAATAAAGTCATCTGATAATTCATTGTATTCAGCCTTCAGTTGCCTTTTGGTATCACATAACTCCATTAGCTCAGCATGAACTTTCTCCCACTTCTTAGTCAAATAAGCAACATCTTTTGTTAAAATGTCATTCTTTTCACGTATCTGAAAATTGTCATCTCGAAGCTTTGAAAGTTCTTCTTGAAGCTCTAAAACTTTATCTGCGGCTTCAACAGCAATTGCATTTGCTTTTTCATACCTTTGTTGAACAGGATAACACTTTTCAAATAGATTCTCAAAATCTTGAACTGCATCAAGATGAGCAGCCTTTTCTTTCTCAAAGTCAGCAATCCATTTATCCTTTTCTGTTAACAACTCTGAATTGACTTTTTCTAAATCAGCACATCTTTGTTGTGAACATTCTAATTCAGCTTTAACAGCTTTGAGTTCTTCAGAGATCAAACCATTCTCTGCTAACAAAGATTCATACTTTTCTTGAAACTCTTTTGTCACTTCTGCAGTACCATCTTCCACAACTGTTTCATATGAACTTGTGTCTGAATCTGAATCATGTAATTCGTGACAACCAACTTCGGCAAGAAGTGCAGATTCATCAGGATACAATTTAACATATTGTTTTAGATCAGCATTATACACCATGGCAGGTGATGTCTTGTAGATAGAATCTGTAGACTTATCTGCATCGAGAGTTGCAGTTAATGCTATCTGATTCTGTCTCTCTTCAATTATTGCTATATCTCTGTCCCAATCATATCCTTCAGCCGTGTATGAAGTCAAAGCTTGTGATTTAGAATTGTTTGTTGAAGACGAGGATGCAGATACTTTTGAATTGTTACATTCACGAGCAAAATGTCCAACTTGTGAACATTTGAAACACTTAACTTTGGATTTATCCAATCCAAGTTTTCCTCCTGGAATAAAAGATTGTTTACCATGCTTCTTCATGTATCTCCTACCTCTTTCAACAATCATAGCAAATTGCCAATGTAAATCTAACTCGTTCAAATGATCATCACTCAACTCACCTAAGTCATTTGCAACCAAATCAACTTCTCCGAGTTTCCCAAAAATTGAACCATTTGACGATGATATAAACGCAGATAACAATGAAGCTAGATCCTCAGATGCCTTATCAGGAATTGTAGACTTTGATGATCGGTTTGGACTTGTAAAAGTACAACCTGGAGAATCACCATAACTCTCAGTTTTTCCAGCTAGAAATGCAGTACTAGGACCTTCACTGTAAATGTTTGCCTTTTTAGCATTTATGGTAGAATCATTTTCACCACGATATGCAGCTGGATTCTGTACTTGTGCAGGCATGGATTTGTTGAAACTCAACTCCATATCTCTTGCTTGTATCTGCTCAATTAAATTGATGAATGACAATTCTGAAAATTCTTTATCATGAGTAATCATCATTACATAATTCTCCCATTTTTCAGGTAATGCCTCTAGTATCTTCTCTTTCAGATCAGCTTCTTCCTTTTTAATGCCAACCAAAGCCATTTCACTTAACAAATGTGAAAATCTAGTGATAAGCTTTGAAATATTCTCATCTGGATAATGCTTGAAATTGTCGAACTCTTTTCTTAGAACCTTTTGTTTGCTTTTCTTGAATTGATCATTACCCTCACATCGTTTTTGAATTGCATCCCACAATTCTTTTGCAGAAGTATACGCAGAAAACTGATGTAATAAGTCGGAAGGTAATGCCATCGTTAAAGCACCATAAGCTTTTTGTTCTGCTTGATATGCTTTCTTTTGCTCACCAGTAAGACTTTGTTGCAAAACTGGCCTTCCATTTTGTCCTGTTGGATACTCATATAGATTATTGTAAGATATCCAAAAATCAACATCATTTGCACCAACATATGCATTGAATCGCTTCACCCAACTATGATAATCTTCCAATCTGAGTAATTTTGGAACTTTCTGACTTGTTCCTATTTCATTATCATAGTTCATAATAGCTTGCATTGTATTTTGAATCGCGGAAAACGCTTGAAAATCCGACATATTTTCCGAAATATAACACCTCAAAACTTCGAACTCAAAAACGGAGGCTTTCCAAGCGGATTTAGGGGGTCAAAACTTGTCGGTACTGGCCGTAGGCCGGTACACGTCCTAGATCTCGTCGATACGAACGTTTTGGCTGGTATTGGGTTCCGTAACTCTTAACGGTTCTCAAGTTACGTCAGTTTTAGTGATTAACACTTTTCTGCCAGCGGACCAAACCAAACTCAGCGGACCAGATTATACTTGCGGATCAAATTTATAACCAGTGGACCAAAATTGTACTAGCGGATCAGATTGATCCGGCGGACCAAAATTGATACGGCGGACCAAATATTTCCAGCGGATCACACTGATACGCTATAACTGCCACGGACCAGCTGATGAAGATTGCCTAGCGGACCAGTCGGCGGACCAGATTCTTCATCCGGCGGATCAGTCGTTTTTCATGCAGATTTCGACTGATTTCGCAAATTTTGACAAATTGAACTGAAATTTGCTTCACACAGATGCGAAAACTTACCAGGAATGCTCGAAAATCATTATTGACCTCGGAAACACCCGGAATTGAAAGAATTTGATGAAAAATGCTTCAAAACCCACTTTTTCTCTCTAAAAATCTCCAAAATCACAGAATATGATCAGCAAATGAAACCAGATAGCTCTGATACCACTTGTAAAACCATGGAGCGACGGATCGATTGCTAATCAAGTGATAACGAGATGAAACGAGATCAAAAGTAAATACAAATGAGATTTGTATTGATGAAACCTTGAGAGCATACACACAGAAACACACACACAGAAATGTAGAATATGACTTGAAGTTCTCTATCAGTGCTGATGCTCTCTACACATGCTACCTATTTATAGGTAACTTAGACTGACCGGCGTATCACCCAGCGTATCAACTGATACGCTGCACCAACTGGTCCGGCGGACCATGTGATACGCCCAGCAGCCTAACTAGACTCACACAGTTGCTCTCATTACATAGATACAATACACGAGACACATCGTGGCATAGGAATATGCTCTAACAATTATTTATGGAGAAAAACCAAAGGTGGGGTACTTCAAGACTTTCGGGTGTCCTTGCACAGATTTAATTCAATCTGATGTGGGGAAATTCGAAGCAAAGGCTGATGAATGCCACTTTGTTGGGTATTCTGTAAATAGTGCTTATCGAGTCTACAACAAAACCACCAAAGTGATAATTGAGGCATTCAATGTTGACTGGTTGGAAGACAATCCGACTGATGCTGGAACTGTGCCAGACTGAATCTTCGATTATGGGTCATTGTTTGAAGGTTTCAACTTGTCAAATATGTTTCCTAGTCTGGAAGAAGAAGAAGACATTATTGCTCCAGCTCCTGAAGTAAGGCCATCTGTGGAAAATGTTAGTGACAATGTATCAGCAGCAGCTCCTAAGGATGATAATGTGGATGTTCCAGAATCTTCAAGAACTCATGATGATCAGAAGGAGTCAGAAATCCAAGGTGAGAATGATAATATTAATGATACTAACCTGCCTGTCTCTGTTTTAGTACGAGATGTTCAAGCCACAAGAATCAACAGAGATCATCCTCTCAGCAATGTGGTCGGACTAGTGTCAGCAGGTGTCACTACTAGAAGCCACGTAGGTGACATCAACTTCTGCATGTACAATTTGATAACGGTTTGTCAAGCCGTCTCAAATCCCCAACTAAATTGATTCGTAGTATTGGCAAGTTAGGGTTATCGAACCCAGGGAATATGTGGAAATTGATTAATTGATTAAGCTAACTACTTATTGAATTAACTAAAATTATTGATTAACCTAAATTTACCTAAGTTGCCTCTTGGCTGTTTTGATTGAGTTGGGGTGAACTAACTAATAAATTAACTACTTTGAAACTAAAGAATTACTTGAACTATCAAATGAGAAAAAGCTAACCACTTTTGGATCCTGGTTGGCTACCGATCTAGGCAAAACCTAATTACTTACTAGTGACACATAGACATACCCCCCAATTACCTAATTGACCTAATAACCTAAGTTCCTATTGGGCTGATTAGTTCCTGCCCCAAGAAAGTGCTAGATCATGTCAGGGGACCACTAAAACCCTAGGTTACTAGTTAGGTTAAACAATTTCAGCATGCGGGTGCTCAACGGTTGCAAGGATTCCGGAAAAACTAGTATGTAATCGATTAGGAATAGAACGATTTTACCAACCAATCACCAAAAGCAGTTAGGGGTGATTAGCCGGACATAGCTAATGAAACAAACAAGATCATAATAAAAGATTGCATTAATAAATGGTACCGAATGATTAAAATCTTCAAAATCTTCAAACCAATGGTGGAAAATCGTAACTCTAAGCTCTCTGGTCGCACAAGAATGAAGAAGCCCCTCAATTAACTTAGCAAACAAGTTTAAATACTAAACCCTAAAATTCTTCTATCAACCAATTCGGGGCGTACCGCCCCAAATTGTGGGATCCTGGGCGTACCGCCCGAATTGGTAACTTCAGATGACCTTCTACACTTTAGGGCGCACCGCCCTCACATCTTCATTCCTGGGCGTACCGCCCCAATTTGAATCTCAGGAACTTTTCTTGATTTTCTTCTAAGTCTTCACTCGTTCCCGCTCATTTCTCGACCACTGTACCAATCAGCTTCTGTTTCTTCATAAAAGTCTAGATTTGACATGTTTAACTCCTGGTACCTCAGAACACAAAAACCGTGTAAATGCAATATAATCCAACCGTTATTATAAATAAATATGACAAAATAGCAACAATAACGACGACACATTGGACTAACATCACTTGACTTTTTCCGTCTCGGAAAAACTGCCAATGAATAATAATTAGGAAATCACCTTCAAAAATCATTAAACATTTTTAATTATCATCCTTTTGCATTCACATTCCAAAATGTATTCATATATACTAATTGCAATCGCCGATATTTCTGTCCGACTATACTCAACCACTGATCTTTGAGCCCCCAAAGTGTTTATATAATTTACCAATCATTTGTATCAACCTGCCTATGTGTCCCACATTCAGAAAGTTCAAGCTCAATCTAATCCCGACTCAAATTTGGTCAAAGCAAAGGGTAATAAAGATGAAATATTTATATATTTTTCCCACCCCCCTTAAACTAGATACCTATATATCCCAAGAATGATGGATTTGAATGGGTAGTAAAGTTGCTGAGCATTTATTTGTCTACTATTTTTTTCAATTTTTTTCTTTTATTTTTCTCTCTTTTTTTTATAACTGGTTAATTTTAACTATACTTACCAACGGACATCATCAGAGGCATTCTTTCACAAGTTCTTACCCCCGAAATCATGCGTGAGTGTTTTGCCCGCGAGATCCGGAACATCATCAGAGGCACTTACCACGGGATACTATTCTTAGTTCGTACGTGAGTATTTTGTCCCTTCACTCTAATTCATTAACTAATTTATTACCTAATATGCTCAAAAGATGGAAAGATGGGGCGCCGTTATTTCTTGGATTTGCTTTCGCAAAAAGATCATAACGTGCCAGGTTATTCTGAAGATATATAAGTCTCTAATCTAAAAAGGTCTCTTTCCTCATAATCGTCAGTTTCAATCTCACTCTAACTCCTAAAATGGGAACCCACTAGCAAACTAATTTAATTACATATTTATACAAAAATAAACACCAAGGGATAATTAAGCTTTACTAAATCAGTTGGGCCTACCGACACATCACAGACTAGATATATTTTCCATACTCTCCTTTTCTACCACTTATCCCTTTCTTTCCTTATTTTTATTCTGAAAATTGACTCCCAATTGTACTATCATCTTCCATGTACCGGCAATTAATCCCAAAACAAATTTGACTCAAAAACTAAAAACTAAAAATGACTCAAAAAAAAATGAAAAATCTTTTTGGATTTTTTGATGTTTTTTACTTTTTTTTTCTATTTTTTTTCTTCAAAATAAACTCAACTACCTAAAAATTCAAAAACTAATAAAAATTCAAAAACTGACGTCCTGTCCCCCTCCCCACACTTAAGATCGACATTGCCCTCAATGTGATAGGAAACACGCACATAACGAATATACAGACACGAACGATAAAAATAAAATAAAAGATAAATTAAAATGCGACAATAAATAAAAAGAAAAATAAATAAAAAGAAGAATAAATAAAAAGAAACAAGTTGGAACTGACTCCCCTGATAACATCGTGAAAGCTCCTCAGTAGTCGTGCCAACACCTTCTCGCACAGATCGTGAATTCCAGAAATCGGATGGAAGAAGTAATGTAGGAATATCACATCTCAACCATGATGCTAACAAGAAACACAAACATCATACCATATATATACATATCAAAAGGAAAGCACAACCACCCAACCGGTTACCCCATACAGTACCCCCAAGTATAGTATAGTATAATATCATACAGACCATGATCGAATGAAAACAAAATAACCAAAAAGGTATAGGGTAAAAGAAACAAAACCGATCGGCTATGGCAGTGAAATCAGCATCAGAACATCCTACTCCTCATCACCTCCAGCATCATCTCCACCTTCATCAGCACCGCCAGCATCCAACTCCTCATCTCCTCCAGCATTATCATGATCACCATCATCTCCCTCCGTGGGCTCCTGAAAGAAATCAGGGATAGCCATACCATGATGGGTCATCATACAACGCATCGCCCTCTCGATTCTCTCAAACCTCACATCCACATAATCCAATACTGTCTCCTGAACCATCTCTAATGTCACCTGATCAGCCCCCGGCGGCCTCTCTAATCTCTGCCTCAACGGCCTCTCCACCTGATGCAAAATCCTATGCCGCCTCGCGGCCCTAGCAGCCTCGTCCCCCTGAACAATCCTATCTCTAACAGCCTCCCACTGTGGGGGATCAGTCATAGTAACTGTTTTGGTCAAAAACTGCCTAAGCAATTAGTTGATCAAACTTCGTATGTGAGGTAGAGTGTTTGATGTAAATAAAGATGGAAATGTAAATTCGAAGATTGACACGAGGATGTAACGAGGGAAAATCCAGGAATCCTTGAGTATCCTCAAGGAGCCTAGCAAAAAACCTCGGGGGCCGGTTCAAAGTACCTGCCTCCTAAAACTTTTATATGATGAAAGTATTTGGTACAAAGTAAATGAGCTCGAAATCTAAGTGTTACAGAGAGTTTTGATAGCGAGTATCGTGTGTTGTGTGTCCCCTCCCGAATGAATGACCTAGAGCTCGTTTAAATAGTCAAAAATGCATTAACTAACTAGGCTAAAAACTAGGGATTGAGTCTTCAAGTCTTTGTGAACGTTGGAGTCAGTTACAACACGTCCCATAAAGCTTTGACCGAGTCTTTAGCCATCATTTACACGTCCCTTAATACCTGCAATCAATTAAGACACGTGGACAATTGTAACGGTTAATCGATAACTGTAGTTCAGGATCCTTTGAGCTTCTGGCGAGCATCCTGAAATAATATAACCGACTGTCCTATATTTTAGGGATTCTCCCAATTAAGCCAATATGAACGTTGTGGACCACTTAGTCCACGTTCTATATCATTTGTCCGAGTCTTTAGGCTTGTCTACACGTTTCTTTGACCCTGCAATTAATAAGACACATGGGAAAAACAAACGGGTTAGTTGATAACTGTAATTCAGGATGCTCGAACCTGCCAGGATCCTGAACTTGCATAAGGATACCAAACCATTTGAGCTGCCGCCAGGATCCCGGATTATCAGCCCTAACAATTGCCCCTGAATTTTAACAGTTGTCGACCAAGAAGACGGCTGTAAAAATTCAAACTCAACGTCATCTCTTGAAATAATTACGAAGGTGACTCGTTAGCTCCTGATTTGATAGCAACGCAACTTCTCATGTGATTTCCCCATAAATAACTCCAAGTTGCTGTCTTCCCCATACATCAGTCGAAACCCTGTCGATTGCTCTCTTTGTATTTCCTGCATATATATGACTTAGTAGCATTTTGATCATCATGGTGTGCCGTGTATGCTTTTAATTATTTTGAAAAATGTTAGAATGAGGATCCTTCAGGATGCTCAGCATAGTTTAGTTTAAAAACTCAAAAGTTTATTAAAATTTTGTCAATGTTAACAAACCATGATGCCATCTAATACTTAGTAATAAAAATACGTATTAAACGCAGTATCAATATAACCTGTTTGAGAATACTCCAACCGTAGAGGTAGTCAGGATCTCTAAGGATCCTTAGGAATCCTTAAGATAGACTTGATGAAATTCCGATTTTAAGGCATAAAATACCTTAAAAACCTTGAGCACTTGTGAATAAGTTAAACTGGGGTCAAGCCCAATCTTGAGAGACACAAGTGTGTCTAAGCCTTAACTAATGCGAGAGCATCAACAACCTTTGCTAACCTGAGGACAAGCTCATAGATACTTGGGACTAAGCCAACTGGGGTCAAGCCCGAAACTTGAGAGACACAAGTGTGTCTAAGCCTTAATTAATGCGAGAGCATCAACAACCTTTGCTAACCTGAGGACAAGCTCATAGATACTTGGGACTAAGCCAACTGGGGTCAAGCCCAAAAACTTGAGAGACACGAAAGTGCCTAGACCTTAGTTAATGTGAGAACATTAAAAACCTTTGTTATTCTGAGGACAAGCTCAAAAATACTTGGGACTAAGCCAACTGGAGTCAAGCCCAAAAACTTGAGAGACACGAAAGTGCCTAAACCTTGGTTGACATGAAAATGCCAAAAACCTTAGAATCTTTTCGAGATGACACGTCTGCCACCCATTTTGAAGTGCACTCTATGGCCAACAGTGATGAAATTATCAGCCACCCTAGGATGAACTGGTCGCACCACCTCGAACCATAGGCCACCATCGTGCGCTCCTGGCGAGGGTCTTGCGCTCCTGGCGATTCCCATTAGTGAACGAGAAGGTGAAAACCTCCTAAACCTTTGATTGCATTCAGAATGCATTTGACTTAGAAGAGGTGATCAGCCTCTAACTTATGACAGGATGCTTCGAATAGCTGCAAAACACTTCAAGGCTCGGTGAGGGGTGGGTGTTAGTTTGGCTAACACCCCTCCGATGCTTAAGTCAGTAATTACTTCACAAAAATAATAATATGAAATTAAAATAATGGTTAAAGTCATACCTGAGGTCCTCGAAGTTTGGACAAGGATTCTCTGATATGCTCAAAGGATCCAGAGAGTACTTACATAAAATATAACTACAAGTGAATTGCATTCCAAGCTCTTGGGAGCAGCTCACCTTCCATAGTAGCTAATCTGTACGCTCCTTTTCCAGCTTCTGAATCTATTAAATAGGGACCTTCCCACTTGGGCGCAAGTTTCCCATGTGCTGGATTGGTCGTATTTTGAAAAGCTTTTCTGAGTACCAGATCTCCTACTTGAAATCTTCTGATCCTGAGATTCCTGTTGTAAGACTTGGCTATCCTTTGCTGGTATGCTGCCATCCTAAATTTTGCGAGGTCTCTGATTTCTTCAATTGTTTCAAGATCTTCAAGGAGCTCTTGCTTGTTTGCTTCAAAATCCCGGCAGCTTGTTCTCGCGGTTGGCATCACCATCTCAGTGGGAATTACAGCTTCGGATCCAAACACTAAGGAAAATGGTGTTCGACCAGTAGCATTCTTGGAGGTCGTTCTGTCAGCCCATAATACGAAAGGTAGCTCTTCAGCCCATTTTCCTTTCTTGTCTCCTAGCTTCTTCTTGAGGTTATTGATGATAATCTTATTGCTCGATTCTGCTTGGCCGTTAGCTTGTGGATGTATGGGAGTTGAAGTTACCATCTTGATGCCCCATGCCTCACAAAAACTTGTTGTCCTTTTTCCAATAAATTGAGATCCATTGTCGCACACTATTTCTGATGGAATTCCAAATCTTGTTAAGATATTCCTTTTGATAAAGGAAATTACTTCCTTTTCTCTAACTTGAACAAAAGCTTCGGCTTCAATCCACTTAGAAAAGTAGTATGTCATAGCCAGCATGAAGACTTTTCCTCCAGGTGCTACAGGCAGCTTACCAACTATATCCATTCCCCATTTCATGAACGGCCATGGAGATGATATTGAATGGAGCGGCTCAGCAGGCTGATGGAGGATGTTGCCGTGCCGCTGACATGCATCACACTTCTGAACAAAGGCCATAGCATCCTTCTTCATGGTGGGCCAGTAGTATCCTGTTCTTAATACTTTTGAATATAGTGATCTGCCCCCAGTGTGATTGCCACAATCGCCTTCATGAATATCCTGGAGTACTTCAAGTGCTTCAGGCTGCTCGAGGCATCTCAAATATGGTCCTGCAAGAGATTTCTTATATAAGATACCATTTATTATTGAATATGGAATTACCTTTGTTCGGAAGAGTCTAGAGTTCTCGTTTTTGGGGATTTCTCCTTTTTGAATAAATCTCCTGATAGGATAGGTCCAGGATTCTTGAGGATCCTGAGAGTCTGTCATTTCTTGATCTTTATCTGTTGTAACATCATTAACTTCTTGTTCTTCAATTGCCGGTGTCAGGATGTGAGTTATGGGAATCTTGACACCTTCTGGGATCCTTAAAGATGATGCTAAATTTGCCAAAGCATCAGCTTCTGCGTTTTCTTCTCTAGGTACCTGTGATATGCTGCAATATTCAAAGGATAATGCTAATTGTTTTACAAGGTCTAGATATTTGGTTAGCCTTTCGCCTTTCACTGCATAGGATCCATTAAATTGGTTAGTTAATAACAAGGAATCAATAAAAACTTGAATGTGTTGGATACCCATATCTTTAGCGAGTTGTAATCCTGCAATTAAAGCTTCGTATTCGGCTTCATTATTAGTAGCCTTGAATTCACAGTGGATAGATAGAGGGATAATGTCCCCCTGTGGCGATTTCAGTAGCGCACCCAATCCTGTACCTCTAACATTAGATGCTCCATCTGTATACAAGACCCAGCTGCCTGAAGCTTCTTCGAGCTGCTTGACTTCTAGTTCAACTTCTGGCAGTATGTCGCTGCTGAAATCAGCCACAAAGTCTGCTAAGGCTTGTGACTTGATCGCTGTTCTTGGTTCATATATGATGTCATAGGCACTTAATTTAACTGCCCATTTCGCCATTCTTCCAGACATCTCTGGCTTTCTTAAGACACACTTAATAGGATAGTTAGTTTTCACATAAATAACATGAGTTTCAAAATAATGTCTTAACTTTTGAGAAGCCATGACAAGGGCTAAAATCAAATTTTCTAAATAAGAATACCTGGTTTCAGCATCTAGCAATGTTTTGCTTACATAGTATACTGGATGCTGCTGCCCCTCATGATCCTTCACAAGCACATCACTTACTGAGCTGCCTGAAACTGCTAGATAGAGAGACAGTGGCTCGCCTTTAACTGGTTGCATCAGAAGCGGAGCGGATGACAAATATTCTTTCAAGGAGCTCAGAGCTGCTTCATGCTTCTCACCCCATTCGAACTTTTTGTTTTTCTTCAATATGTCATAGAATTCTTTGCTCTTTTCGGAAGATCTTGATATGAATCTGTTAAGTGCTGCTACTCTTCCAGTCAATCTTTGAACTTCTTTAACATTTGTTGGAGACTTCAAGTTTATAATAGCTTGTATCTGCTCAGGGCTGGCTTCTATTCCTCTTTCAGTAACCATGAAGCCCAAGAATTTGCCGGCTCTTACTCCGAAATGGCACTTGGAAGGATTCAATTTCATGTTGAACTGGTCCAGGATATCAAATGCGGCTTCAAGATCTTTGGGATGATCTTCTGCTTTCTTCGATTTCACCACCATATCATCTATGTATACTTCCATGGTGTCCCCCAGTTTGTCTTTAAGCATCATGTTGACCAGCCTTTGGTATGTAGCACCTGCATTTCGTAAACCAAAAGGCATTGCAATATAACAATAAATACCTGTGGGAGTCATGAAGGCCGTGTCTTCCTGATCTGATGGTTCCATTTGAATTTGTTGAAAGCCCGAAGATGCATCCATAAAAGTCAACATCTCATGCCCGGCAGTCGCGTCCACCATAGAATCAATATGTGGTAGAGGGAATGGGTCTTTTGGACAGGCCTTGTTTAGGTCTGTGTAGTCTACACATACCCTCCACTTACCATTCTTCTTTTGGACTACCACCACATTAGCCAACCAGCGAGGATACTTGACTTCTCTGATCATTCTTGATTTGAGCAGCCTGTCAACTTCCTCTTGGATTATGATGTTTCTCTCAGGAGCGAACTTTCTTCTCTTCTGATGTATTGGCCTGAAAGATTCATCTATACCAAGTTTATGAGTAATAATATCTTTGGATATACCTGTCATGTCTTCATGTTTCCATGCAAATGTTGTGACTCTGGATTTTAAGAGGCTCACGAGCTGCTCCTCAGTATCCTCAGGAATATTTGTTCCTACCAGCACTTTGATTTCAGGATCTTCAGGATTGAGTTGAACTTCTTTGGTCTCCAATTCCTTTGTCATCTGAACTCTTCGTGCTGGTTTCTTTAATTGCTATGCTGGCTTTGACTTGATAGTGTTCTTCATAGCAGAAGTGTAGCAGTCTTTGGCTTCTTGTTGATCACTTAGTATTCTTACAACTCCCCAAGGTGTGGGAAGCTTCACACATTGATGATAGGTAGATGGAACTGCTTTCATGTCATGGATCCATGGCCTTCCCAAGATTACATTGCAACAAGGCAGGGAATCAATAACGCAGAATTTCTGCATGGAATTGACTCCTTCTACGTAAACAGGAAGTCTGATGTCTCCAACCGTATGCTTGGTTTCTCCGCTAAATCCTACTAGTACTGAGGATCTTGGAATTATCTCTTCTTCGGGAATGCTCATCTTCTTAAGCACGTCCAATTGAATAATGTTGACTGAACTGCCATTGTCTATCAGGATCCTGCGAACATAATGGTTAGCAATACATAATGTAATTACCAGACTGTCATGATGAGGATCCTGGATGTCCTGCTTATCAGTTTCGTCAAAAGAAATGACTTTGTCTTCAGTCAATATTGCATTCTTCTTTGGTCGACTGCCTTGATCCATTTTAGCCTCCTTGGCATGTCTTTTTGCTGATGAGAAAGAGGCTCCACATATGTCAGATCCTCCGGAGATGAAGTTGATCACTTTGGCATCTGCTGGTGGTGATTGCGCTCTTTTAGGCAGCTCAGCAGCTTCTTGAGTTTTACTCTTTTTTCTGCCGAACAATTCTTTGAGATGCCCCTTGCTGAGCAGGTAACTGATTTCTTTTCGAAGTGCTATGCAATCATCTGTTAAGTGCCCAAAGTCTTCGTGGTAGGCACACCATTTAGACTTATCTTTCCATGATCCTTGTTTATCCGATTTTCTTGGCCACCTGGCTTTATCACCTAGATCCTGCAAGGCACATAACAAACCACTTGTGTCAACCGAAAAGCAATAATCAGATACCTTTGGGAAGTTCTCTTCGTCGTCTTCCTCTTCCACTTCGTTGACCCTTGGATTATCATTACGATAATAGGGTTTGTTTCTTTGTTGTTTTCCGGGAGAGTTTGTCCTTCTGCCCGACGTTTCTTCACCTCTTTTTTGGATCTTCTTATCGTCTTCCAACCTGATGAACCTCAGTGCCCTTGTTCTGACTTCATCAAGGTTCCTGCAAGGAGTCATAACCAAATCATCATAAAATCGGGAATCCCCTCTAATCCCCATTTTGAAGGCTTCTACAGCGCAGCCATATCCAAGTTAGGGATATCTAGAGCTTCTCGACCAAATCTGGCCACATAATCCCTTAGGGATTCACTGGGCTTCTGAACTATCCTGTACAAATCACCAGTGAGCTTCTCAAAGCTCCTGCTGCAAGAAAACTGGTTATTAAACAAGTTAACCAAGTGGGGAAAAGAAGTAATAGTGTTAGGAGGAATACTGAGTAGCCATTTCAAGGCTGGTCCTGTCAGTGTTGAACCAAATCCCTTGCATAAGCAAGCTTCTTTGATGTTTGCAGGAATGGGGTTGATCTCCATTCGCTCCCTGTATTGTGCCACGTGCTCCTCGGGATCTGTGGTTCAATCGTAGAGTTTCATATTGGGGGTCTGAAATCTTTTCGGTATCTCTACGTCACAGATGGGCCATGCAAATCTGGAAATCCTGTGGCTGCCCGCTGGCATTTCAGGAATTGGACGAATAACACCAGGAACACTTGAGATCATGTCTTTCAACCTCTGAAGTTCCCTGGCGATGACGGGGTCAATACCTGCATCCTGCACAATTCCTTGTTTAGGGTTAGTATAATAATTATCAAAGTTGTTAGCAGCCCTGGAAGTTTGGAGATGGATCTGGGGTCCATATTCAGCATCCCTAAGGATGGTCGGCTCAGTCGTGGTTCCCATTTGCATGGGGATAAAGTCTCCTTCATGCATCTCCTGAGATGAACCTGGGACTATGCCTGCAGAGACAGTAGGGTTAGAAAATAAGGATCCTTGAGGATCCTGAGCTGCTCGGAAGCGGCTCCGGTATGGTTGGAATGGCTGAGATGAAGATCCCTGTAGCATCTGTGGAGTAGGCATTGCTGACTGCTGACTCCAAGGCTCATGTAGGTTTGTTGCCGCGAATTGTTGTGGTCGAGATGCGGATTGATGCATTGAGACTGCTGGCACCCGATGGTTTAAAAACCCGGCTGGTTGCTGACTTGAGCATCTCGGCGGCTGCTGACTTCCATATTCGCTGTAGTAAGATTCTGGGGGTTGCTCAAAGTAGAATCCAGAGTATTCCAGATCCATCGTCCTGGAAGTCTTCTGATGCTGAGTACCTGAGGATCCTGCAGTGGTAACTGTTGCAATACCTGACTTTTGAACAGTAGAGGAATTTACTTTCTGTTTCGGCTGCTCCGATATTCCGGAGAGTCGAACCCGAATGATTTTGGCATCAACGGGCTAATCTCCTCCACTGGTTTCTTAGATTTCTTCAATTCCATGATCTCCTTCATCATTATCTCGTTGGTTTTGCTTTGTTCATCCGCACGGGCCTTCATCTGCCTGATCAAAACATAGAGATCATCATTAGAAATAGTAGAGTTAGTGGACGTACCTTGAGAACCAGTAAAAGTAGGGTATTCCGTTCTTTTAGCATCAGTATCAGTTGCTTTCTTCGTCATTGGGGGAAGACCGGTGCTCACAGTCGGTTTAGTGGACGAAACAGATTTCGAAGTAATCTTTGGTTGAGTCGACATTTTCAAGAATTGGTTATGGGAAGAAGATCAAGGCTTTTAGCTGAATTCAAACACCGTTTGCCCCACGGTGGGCGCCAAATTGTTTTGGTCAAAAACTGCCTAAGCAATTAGTTGATCAAACTTCGTATGTGAGGTAGAGTGTTTGATGTAAATAAAGATGGAAATGTACATTCGAAGATTGACACGAGGATGTAACGAGGGAAAATCCAGGAATCCTTGAGTATCCTCAAGGAGCCTAGCAAAAAACCTCGGGGGCCGGTTCAAAGTACCTGCCTCCTAAAACTTTTATATGATGAAAGTATTTGGTACAAAGTAAATGAGCTCGAAATCTAAGTGTTACAGAGAGTTTTGATAGCGAGTATCGTGTGTTGTGTGTCCCCTCCCGAATGAATGACCTAGAGCTCGTTTAAATAGTCAAAAATGCATTAACTAACTAGGCTAAAAACTAGGGATTGAGTCTTCAAGTCTTTGTGAACGTTGGAGTCAGTTAAAACACGTCCCATAAAGCTTTGACCGAGTCTTTAGCCATCATTTACACGTCCCTTAATACCTGCAATCAATTAAGACACGTGGACAATTGTAACGGTTAATCGATAACTGTAGTTCAGGATCCTTTGAGCTTCTGGCGAGCATCCTGAAATAATATAACCGACTGTCCTATATTTTAGGGATTCTCCCAATTAAGCCAATATGAACGTTGTGGACCACTTAGTCCACGTTCTATATCATTTGTCCGAGTCTTTAGGCTTGTCTACACGTTTCTTTGACCCTGCAATTAATAAGACACATGGGAAAAACAAACGGGTTAGTTGATAACTGTAATTCAGGATGCTCGAACCTGCCAGGATCCTGAACTTGCATAAGGATACCAAACCATTTGAGCTGCCGCCAGGATCCCGGATTATCAGCCCTAACAGTAACCATGGACGCCAACCTCATATCCCCTAGCTCATAATGAGAAGTCCAGCCCCAATAGTCAAATGGGTCTCTAAATACCTACCCGGCTCAAACACTCCCAATCTCCTGGCCAACCTAGTCACGTGGGGCCCCATACTTAGATGGACGCCCTTACCGATGTCCTCCTCCTAGCAAACGAAGAAATCAACACCCCAGCTATGTTGAGGTCATGTCCCTCAACAATCGAACGCATCACCGCCAAATCCAACTTCGTGACCTTCTCGACGCCAGACCGACGGCCGAGAATAGTACACGCAACAATCCTATGAACATACCTAACCACCGGATCCCTAATCTGAGACTCTACCACGCTATCCAAATATGGAACCGACCCAATCTCATCCCAGAATGCTGTAAGCTGTAAATCAGTAACCCCCTAGGGGTGTGGTCGGCTAAAGAGCCCTCTCGGCATAGCGGCAAACGTCGGCACCTCAACCTCCTCCTGCGTATACAATCCTGATACGACCGCGAACTACGGAATACTCATATGATGAGTCCGTCGACCCAAAGCAAACGGCAAAGCGTTCCCATCTCCAAATTTCCCCGGACCCACCTGAAAAGTTGATAAAAACTCCACAGTCAGCTCTATATACTGGTGGTCATCTGGAGTCAACGCCCTCCGCCATCTATCAGTAATCAATCCTCGAATCCTCTCAAGCTGCCCCAACTGTGCCAACAATCCCCAGTCAATCGTCCGGTGATGCAACAACGGCATCACCACGAACCTCCGCATCTGCGTCTCCTCGTTCGACCCGTGCTCAAACTTCAGCAATGAGTGATGCTGATGGTTCCTCCTCGCGACCGGCGGTGCTGGAATATCCGCCTTAGGTAAAATCTTCGGTCCCCAGTAGCCGATAATCCTCCACCTGAATGGAGGGACCGGAACAGCGGCATCCGGCTCTCCCCGTCTTCTCCTCTTGGGACCTCATGTCCCGGAACTAGACCCTTGTTGGTTCGACATCCTGATTCACACAAGTTAGCACAAGAACAACAAGAATGATAATAACCGGGCCTTCCTGCAATTGACTGTCACGCTCACAAACAATTTTTGGATTTTTTTTCCGATTTTTTAATTTTTTGGTTTTTTCAAGGTTTTTATAAAGAAAAACAAAACTAAACTCGGAAGAAATCTAAATTTAAAACTAAAAATAAAAAACGACAAAAGTTGAATTTTTGGGAAATGTTGAAAAATTCTGGCAAACTAGCTCCAGGGCGTACCGCCCAAAAATTGCTCAAATGGGGCGGTACGCCGCTCAATTTAGTCGCAGGAAACCCTAATTTCGATTTGGGGCGTACCGCCCTAAATTTTGGTAAACCAGGCGGTACGCCGCCCAATTAATGGCGCAAAAGAAACCGAAATCGGTACTAACCGATCCTTCCATCCTAATCCCACACTCCGACAACCTCATATCTCACATTTAATCGGTTCACAATTCGGTTCCATTCAACGAAAAACATAAAAATTACAAAAAGACTAACCTAAAAAAAACAAGACTAGCTAATCTACTAACATTAAACAAAAATGAACGAGAGGGGAACCTGAAAAAAACTCGGAATGAATCGGTGATGCTCGTGATTGTGCTCGGGGCGGCCGACAGTGGTGATCTCGGTGGTGAATGAGTGGCGGTCGTGGATATTGGCTCGAGAGAGATGAAGTGAATCGGCGATGGTGCAGCGCTGTAGACGCGTAGTGTGGTGATGGTGCGAATCGGTGGTCGATCGCCGGTGGGATGGGCGGTGATGGTGAAGGTAGGTGGTGGTGGTTTTGGTAGAGAGAACTGGTGGCGGTGTGTTGGGTTGTGAGAATCCGACCCACCACAAAAGGGTTTTATTTTTTTTTCTTGTTCAAAAATCCGGGCGTACCGCCCTAAACAGAGTGTTTTGGGGCGTACCGCCCGAAATTTAAAATCTGTAAATTTTGAGCCAATTTTAGGGCGTACCGCCCTGATGTCAATCATTGTGGGCGTACCGCCCCTGCCCTTTTTTGGCAGAAAGTTTTGAAAATTTGGGAGCTCAAAATTTTTCTATCTCTGGAGAAAAAACTTGTTTTGACACCACCGAGCATGTTTATTGTGAAATCTTCATTAAAACTTACATGGAATGCAGTATATGGCACAAATTCACTCCCGAGCTTCCCGATTTCCTGAAAACACACCAAAAAACGTAAAATCTAACAAAACTACGAAACACACAAAAATCAAAGGAAAAACAAACCGCTGGGTTGCCTCCCAGTTAGCGCTAAGTTTTTAAGGTCTTCAGCCAGACCGTACTTCCCTTTCACGTTTCATGGCTTTCAGATGCGGGCGCCAAGAAGTAATCGTCTTTTTCGATGTGCCCGTGCATGTCAGCTGAATCCAAATAAGGCTTCAACCTGTGCCCATTAACTACCTGCCTCAGGTTGTCATCCAAGTCTTCAATCTCAAAGTTACCATACCCCCCCCCCCCACATTTGTGATGAGGTACGGCCCCGTCCATTTGCTTTTCAGCTTACCTGGAAACAATTTCAACCGTGAGTTAAACAACCATACCTTTTGACCTACCTGGAAGTCCATCTTCTTCAGTCTTGCATCATGCACTTTCTTCATCTTATTCTTGTAAGCGGATGCACTCTCGTACGCCTCATCGTGTAGCTCTTCCAACTCTCCAAGCTGGAGCTTCCTTTCTCTACCTGCAGCATCATAACTCAAATTAACCTCTTTCACAGCCCATAATGCTCTATGAGCTAACTCTACAGGTAAATGACATCCCTTTCCATAGACCAACCGATATGGAGTGGTTCCAATAGGCATTTTAAAAGCAGTGCGATACGCCCACAAGGCATCATTCAATTTGGAAGACCAATCCTTGCGGTTGATTCGCACAGTTTTCTGCAAAATTTCTTTAATTTGCCGATTGGAAACCTCCACTTGACCGCTTGTTTGCGGATGATATGGGGTCGCAATTCGGTGGTCTATGCCATATTTCTTAAGTAGTTTGCCAAATTGAAAGTTATTGAAATGGGATCCCCCATCACTTATGATCACACGAGGGATTCCAAATCTAGATAAAATGTGTTGTTGGACAAATTTGCAAACTACACTATGGTCATTGGTCTTAGTAGCAATGGCTTCTATCCATTTGGAAACATAATCTACCGCTATTAATATATAAAGAAAACCATTAGAGTTAGGGAAAGGGCCCATAAAATCTATGCCCCAAACATCAAAAATCTCTACAACCAAAATTGGTTGCAAAGGCATCTCATCACGCTTCGTGATGCTTCCCATCTGCTGACATCTCGTGCAGTGCTTCACAAACTCAAACGCATCCTTGAAAAGCGTAGGCCAAAACAACCCGGATGAATGGACCCGGTGACCCGTCTTCTGCCCACTAAAGTGGCCTCCACATGCTGATGCGTGTACCAACTCCAACACTGCTTGTACCTCCGACTCCGGCACACATCTCCGGATAACTTGATCTGGCCCTACCTTGAACAAATCCGGGTCATCCCATATGTACTTGCACGCTTGAGCTTTCAAGTGCACCTTCTTCCTCTTTGGCCAATGCTCCGGAATTGTACCTGCAGCCAAATAGTTCACAATGTTAGCATACCAAGGAAAGTTTGAAACACTTAACAATTGCTCATCAGGAAAAGTTTCATTAAAGCTCCACTCATCCTCATCTACTTGAATGTGGGGCAATCGGGACAAATGGTCCGCCACCACATTCTCACTACCCTTCTTGTCTCTAATTTCCAGATTAAATTCCTGCAACAAAAGGATCCACCGAATGAGCCTCGGCTTGGCATCCTTCTTCTCCAACAAGTACCGAACCGTACTGTGGTCCGAATACACTATCACCTTGCTCCCCCAGATGTAGGACCTGAACTTATCAAGAGCAAACACAACTGCAAGTAATTCTTTTTCAGTGGTAGTATTATTCAATTGAGCCCCATCTAAAGTCTTACTTGCATAATAGATCACAACCGGTTTCTTATCTACCCTTTGACCCAAGACCGCCCCAATAGCAAAATCAGATGCATCACACATAATTTCAAAAGAGGTGGACCAATCGGGTGCTTGCAACACTGGCGCCTCAATTAATTTGTTTTTCAAAGTGTTAAGAGAGTTTAAATACTCATCATTAAAATCAAAAACTTCATCTTTTAACAGCAGTTTGCAAAGAGGTTTGGTAATTTTGCCAAAATCTTTTATGAACCTCCTATAAAAACCGGCGTGACCTAGAAACGCCCTAACGCCCTTAACATTCGTGGGAGGAGGCAAAGTTGAAATTACTTTGATTTTTTCCCTATCAACCTCAATCCCATGACTTGACACCACGTGTCCCAACACGATTCCCTCTTGAACCATAAAATGGCTCTTTTCCCAACTTAACACTAAATTAGTTTCTATGCAACGCTCTAAGACTCGTGTTAATTGGTTCAAACAAGACTCAAATGATGTACCAAAAATCAAAAAGTCGTCCATAAAGATTTCAAGTGAATCCCCAATCATATCAGAAAAAACAGCCATCATGCATCTTTGAAAAGTGGCCGGGGCATTACACAAACCGAATGGCATCCTCTGAAAAAGAAAAGGTGCCATAAGGACAAGTAAAAATGGTCTTTTGTTGGTCATCGAGGTGGATGGCAATTTGGTTGTACCCCGAATAACCGTCTAGAAAACAATAAAACTTTTGACCGGACAACTTTTCAATTATTTGGTCAATGAAAGGTAGAGGAAAATGGTCCTTGGAAGTTGCGGAATTCAACTTCCTATAATCAATGCAAATTCGCCACCCGGTTACCGGTCGGGTGGCTATTTCCTCACCTTTCTCGTTCCTTACTATTTGAATTCCCGATTTCTTAGGAACGGTTTGAGTTGGACTTACCCATGTGCTATCAGAGATAGGATAAATAATACCTGCATCTAGCCATTTAAGTACCTCCTTCTTGACTACCTCACGCATATTTGGGTTAAGCCACCTTTGCGCATCTCTCGCGGGCTTTGCTCCTTCCTCCGTGATGATCTTGTGCATGACTATGGATGGACTAATTCCCTTCAAATCTGCAATGGTCCATCCAATAGCTGCCCGATGCTTCACCAACACCTTCATCAATTCTTCCTCCTCTTCCTTAGTCAAACCTGTAGAAATAATAACGGGAAGAGTGTTATTTTCTCTAACAAAGCTATATTTTAAATGTTTAGGAAGCACTTTGAGTTCAAGAGAAGGTGGTGATTCGAGTGAAGGCTTCAATTGCGAGTCGATATGCTCCGGCAAACTCTCCACTTGAATAGACCATGGTGGTCTTTGGTCTCTCAATGCCAGCAACTCATGGCTCTCCTCTTCTACTTCCATCTCCTTGACCATATCTGCATAACCCCTGCCAAACAAAGCAAACTCCTCGGAGGTCCCATCCTCCTCATTAAAAGGAAAAAATGGAGGTGTAAGACCATCAACAATTTCAGCCCGGAAGCATTCATCGTCGTCCCGATGGTTAGTCACATTGCCAAAAACACTTAACCGCATTTTACGGTTCCTAAAAGTCATATCAACGGTACCTACAATCAATTTGTGAAAGACTAGTAGCTAGAAAAGGTCGACCCAAAATTACCATTGGTTGAGCGGTTTTTTCAACTGACACATAATCGAGAACCAAAAAGTCTACCGGATAGAAAAATTCATTAACTTTGACAATCACATCCGATAAAATTCCCCGGGGAAGCTTAGGGGTCAGATCGGCCAAAATCACCGTAGTGTAGGCTTTTTTCAAAGGTCCAAAGTCGTACTGATCTTATAAGCTCCTCGGTAATATACTCACACTCGCTCCAAGATCCAAAAGAGCACGGGTCATTTGAAAGTCACCAACTTGAATTGAAATTATTGGTGCCCCCGGATCCTGGAGTTTCTTGGGCAAAATCCCTGAAATTTTGGCACTCACATCCGCGTTTGCATCAAGCTGTTTCGAAATTTTGTAATTCTGCTTTTGAGTGCACATGTCTTTCAAGTACTTTGCGTAAGCCGGAATTTGCTTAATTGCATCTAAAAGGGGAAGATTGACTTTAACTTGTTTAAAAATATCCCACATCTCATCTTGTTGTGGGCCCCGTTTAGATGTTGTTTTCTGATTAGGTTCTATTAACGCTTTTGGAAAAGGTACCGAATTTTTCTGTTCAACCACTTCATTATCTATCACCCTATTATTAGATTCATTAAAAGTTACCTTTTTTATGTTCCTAAGGTTACTAGACTCGGTTGCAATGGACTTTGGGGTTGTTTGGTCGGTTTCCGGCTCACTTTCATTGTCACTTGCCCAATCCTCCACCACCCCATCAACTTGCGGTGGAGGTGTCCTCACCTTATTATCTACGGACTTACCTGATCGTAAAGTGGTGATCTTGTTGATTGGCACATGTCGCGTGTTCTTCGAGCTGGAAGGTTGACCTTGTTGATGTTGTGGGTTGATGGTGGTGTCACTCGGCAATCTTCCAGGATCCCGCTTTGATGACTCGACCGCCAATTGGCCCAACTGTTTCTGAACCGCTCCCATAGTCTTGTCTTGAAGCTCAAACTTCCGGTCAAACCCTTGAACTTTGTCAGTCAACTGCCTGTGGCTAGCGGATAATTGCCTTTGTTCATCAAATAGTTGCTTCTGACCATCTACAAGAGAGTTCATTTTCTCCATCAAGGCTGTAAATTGCGCTTGCATCCCATCTTCCGGTGTCGGTTGAACTTGTTGGTAGCTCCTTTGGGGCGGATTTCCACCTTGAGTGTAAGTGTTCCGTTGGTAGCCCCCTTGATTATACCCGGATGTCCGGCCTTGATATTGCGTTGAAGCTCCACCCTGTACATTAGAACTTTGAAAATTAGGATTCAATTGATTATTAGCATTACCATACCTGAAATTTGGGTGGTTTCGAAGGTTGGGATGGTAAGTGTTGGAGTTCATGGCTCCTTGCACATAGTTGACATCTTCACTTGGTTGCGCCACGGTGGAACATGAGTCGACAAGATGGCCCAAATCACCACAACCCGTGCACACAGGAATTTGTGCACTTGCCTTTACCTCTTCTGGTGCTCCCCCCAACTTCATTTGCGCTACCTGTTTCTCTAATAGGAGCGTCTGCTGGCGGAGTTTCTCTATGCGTTCTTCTGCCTCATAATCAACGGATTTGACCGATGCGGATCTCGAGCGTCTTCCGTTCTGAGCAAGCCTCTTAGATGTGGCACTCAATCTTTCCATGTGCCCCCAATCCACCTCTTCCGTGTTGGTTAAGAATGTACCATTGCTGATAGAGTTTAAGTCTCTTATGTCTTCAGGGAATAGGCCATCGGAGAAAGTTTTGATGAGGTCCCATGTATCAATCCCATGATGTGGACACTTTCGAAGCAGGTCCTTGAAACGATTAAACGCTTCATGGAATGGTTCCCCGGAATGTTGCTGAAAGGATCGGATCTCCTCTTTAACCTCGCTCGTCTTGCTCATTGGGTAGTATTCTTCAAGGAACACTTCTTGCATTTGAGCCCAAGTGAAGATACTCCCAGCGGGTAAACTTTCAAACCATCTTCTCGCCCGATCTTTGAGGGTGTATGGGAAAAGCATCAACGTTACTTCATCCGTTGTAAACCCCGTTGCACCAATGTGGACACAAGTTGATTCGAATGTGTGTATATGATGGTAGGGCTCCTCGGTTCTCTTCCCGTAAAATTCTGGTAGATGACTCAAGTACTGAGGTCGAACCTCAAAAGCTCGCCTGTTTACTCCAATAGGGGTGACCACCGCGGATGAACTCGGAACAACCACTGGTTTGAAATGAGCAGCTACCCCCTGAATCGGTGGGTTCACAACAAGTCTCGGGACTCCACCTTCCACTTGAATGTGCGCTCCTCCGTTGTTTTGTTGATTGAACTATGGAACGCCTCTCGGGGGCGGATCGCGCGGCACATGTGGTGCACCATTTGGTTGTGGAATTCGAGCACAGTTCCTTGGAGCTTCATTATGTGGCTCAGCTCCATACCCATATCCATCTTCCTCCTCATCTTGGTCATACCGATCTTGTTCCCACTGCTCTTGTGACATCCGGGAATTCCAAGGTTAACTTCCGTTAGACAATCTCCGCTAGTTACGTTATAAGTGTTAACTTAGTAACTAGTGCTTAACTAGGCCGAATACGTCCACGACCTTTGGTTGATCACTGAACCCGTCCATATGTGCTATGTGTTTATTTATTGATTGTCATTATGTGCAATGTGATTTAAACGCATGATTTAGTACTATTAAAAGCATGACAAATTGTGAATCCTTGATTTTGTGATAAATTGTCCACTTTTGGTTTCCAGCGAAACTACCGGGCGAAACTGTAGATTCGCTCGGTAGCCGGCTAGACTGTTTGATTTACAAGTGCTCAGAGCCAGTTTCGCTTGGCCAGCGAAACTAGCCCCTGATATATATATTTTATAAAACCCTAGTTACTTCCCATTTGCATCATTTCACACAAAACACACACCACTCTCCATCTGCTCTCTTGAGATTTCTGGCCATCCGAGAAAACCACCAAGAATCCATCATCTCATCTCATCCATTCGGACCCTAGATCGAATCGTGAGTCCCAAAACTATTCTTCATGCATTTTCTATGTGTTTTACTTTAAAGCATGCTTAGATCTTCATAGAATCAATTGATCTTCTGATATGATGCTTAGGAATGCTAGATCTGTTATAAAGTCTGCAACTTTACGTGTAAAATCATGCCATAATGAAGATTTATGCTAATTAGGTCATTTTAGGTTTAAAATGTATTTTTGGTGATTTGATGATGAAAATCCATGTTTAAAGTGTTAAAACTTACTGTTTAATGTTGGTAAATGATTATGCATGCTAAATATTGAATCACATGAAGTATGGAAGCTGTTAGATTGATTTTTAGGCTGATTTATGTGTTTTCCGCGACCAGCGAAACTGAGCTGTTCTCTGGGCGAAACTATACAGCGAAACTGTATAGATATTCATACGGCGATACTATGTAGCGAAACTATAGTGTCGCCCGCGAAACTAAGTAGACCTGCTCGAACGAAACTACCGAGCGAACCAACCTGAACGAAAGTTCAAACCAGTTTCGAGCGAAGCTAGGCTAGCGAAACTGTGTCATCAGTTCCGAGCGAAACTAGCTAGCGAAACTGTGTCATCGGGTATTACCCAGCGAAAATGTTGCCCGTGCACACAGCGAAACTGTGTAGCGAAACTAGGTAGCGAAACTATAGCGAAACTGTATAGCGAAACTGAGACCAGACCAAAACCCAAACTTGTGCAACTTGTTTGAATGTTATGCTATGACTTACATGATTATGCAATAATGAAACATGCTTTGATTTCTGATTTATGTGAACCCTTGTTTATGATCAACCATCGGTGTCGTGTGTCGATATGTCGTGTCATAGTTCCAACGTGGTATGTTATGGGCCATAGTGACGTTAGTTAAAGATTAGACACAAAACTAATACTTAAGACCTAAACGTGTTCTTAGGTCTTCGTTAAGCAAACAATATTTGGATTACTAAGCAAGTGTAGCAGTGCAACCAAAGGTGAGTGTCACTAACCCATTTACCGTGAACCTGTTTGGGTCACACTGAATAACTTATTGAAAAACAATGCTGACAACCTTATGAGTGCTATGCAACTCTCTGATGAACTTGAAAACTTAGGAGTGCTTGGCACCCACTTGATGAACTTGAAGTGTTTTATGGGAGACACTTGTGAAATACTTAAACAAACTATTTCTAAAACGAAACTGAAAATGTTTTCGGGATTCATGAGAACCCAAAGTAAACCGTTTTAATATGGCTAGTGTAGGTTAAAGTCTAACCACATGATATCACATGATTTCTAAGGATTGCCTTATAACTGAAAAAGTCCTCAACTTAATTGTACCATTAATTGTAAAGCGAGGGGATGTTGGGTAGATCTACTGGAGTTTGACAAACTCCGCCTCGTGACACGGGAAGTGCACGGAGGTACAATATCAGCCTATCTGACCGTGGTCCCGAGAGGACACGGGGGAGGCAAAGCCGCGATGACGTAGGTCCGCAAAACAAAATAGATGATGGCGCTGCCACTACGGAAAATATTAGTCAACTTTGGTACAAACTTCCTTAGTGCATGGAACAACGGATTAGCTACCCGCGATATCGGTTGAGCACTTTAACTATACAAAACTAGTACATACCCGATAACGTATGTTACGGACATTACTTTTACAAAACCACAATACTATGATATCACTAAGCATTGCTTTTCACAACTAAATATTTCATAAGTATATGTTGACACGATTATGATTATGAGACCGGGCCACTGCATGACAAGCCCACCGTGAACTCACCAACCGTTAGGTTGACACTTGCGTGGTTTAAACTTTTGCAGATCGCTGAGGAGTATCCGGAGCGGGTTGGTATGGCACGTGAAGACAATTTTTAATTCTATTTAGACTTAATTGGGAATTTAAAACACTGATTTGTAAAGCACGTGGTTAGTGCTAAGATAATATTTTCCGCTGCGTATTTTGAAGAATTTAATTTATGATTACATTTGGACTAACTCTGATTCGTTTAGTATTTGTAACTAATGGTTGTGATCCTGGTTTGCTCGCACCCCTTAACGGTATAAACTCCGTTAGTGGTTACTTAGGGGTGTGACAGCTCTGCCTGTCTCTGCCAATCTTGCTCCTCAAACGCCGGGTTTTGTCAGAAATGGGGTGGGTTGGCATTTCGGAAGAGGGGTTGTTGTGGGGCTTCTCGGAAAATAGGTTGTCGTGGGGCTTCGCGGAAGATGGGTTGTCGTGGTTGAAATGGTTGCCTTGGCCGGTAGTGGTAGCCTTCCTCCTCATGTTGTGAGGATTTGGGAGACAATGATGGGAGGGAATTGTGCCCATGCACCCGAAATGGTGGGATATGTACTGGAGGAATGTTTTGTGGCATGGCGGGGTTCACTGGTTCATTCTGGGCTTGGTTTTGTGGATTGTGTTGGTCCTGATTGAGGTTTTGATTTGGGTGTGGATTTTGGTTGGGAATTGGGTCTTGGTTGATGTTATCATTTGGTTCGGGTTCTGGTTGGGATTTGGGTTTTGGTGGATGTTGGCATTTTGGTTCTGGTTGGGAATTAGGTTCTGGTTTGGATTTTGGCCCTCCATTGCTCTTCTGTTTTTCTGCTCTGCTCGGTTCCGCCAAGCTGTTCTCTCAATTTCCGGATTGTAGATCAACGACGAGGTCTTGCGGGAATGCCGCGTATGCATGCACAATCACCTAAAACCTGCAAAATCAGTCACAAAGAGCAAACCAATTACGTTGCACTGTTCCAGGGGGTGTAAATAATGCAATAGAACAGAAAAAAATAAAAACTTGGAAGGTCAAAAATTGAAAAACTTTCTGTGAAAAACAGCCCAAGGCGTACAGCCCAAGAATTATAATTCTTAGGCGTACCGCCCAAAAGTGAGATTCGACAAAAAATTTTTTTTTTTAATAAAAGATGAAGAAAATAATTACTGGAATAAAAGAAACTATTTTTGGGTTTTTTGATATTTTTTAAAAAATTAAATAAAAATGCAAATTCAAGGAAAATCAATTAATCAAAAAGCGCACTAGTTCCCCGGCAACGGCGCCAATTTGATAACAGTTTGTCAAGCCGTCTCAAATCCCCAACTAAATTGATTCGTAGTATTGGTAAGTTAGGGTTATCGAACCTAAGGAATATGTGGAAATTGATTAATTGATTAAGCTAACTACTGATTGAATTAACTAAAATTATTGATTAACCTAAATTTACCTAAGTTGCCTCTTTGCTGTTTTGATTGAGTTGGGGTGAACTAACTAATAAATTAACTACTTTGAAACTAAAGAATTACTTGAACTATCAAATGAGAAAAAGCTAACCACTTTTGGATCCTGGTTGGCTACCGATCTAAGCAAAACCTAATTACTTACTAGTGACACATAGACATGCCCCCCACTTGCCTAATTGACCTAATAACCTAAGTTCCTATTGGGCTGATTAGTTCCTACCGCAAGAAAGTGCTAGATCATGTCAGGGTACCACTAAAACCCTAGGTCACTAGTTAGGTTAAACAATTTCAGCATGCGGGTGCGTAACGGTTGCAAGGATTCTGGAACAACTATATGTAATCGATTAGGAATAGAACGATTTTACCAACCAATCACCAAAAGCAGTTAGGGGTGATTAGCCGGACATAGCTAATGAAACAAACAAGATCATAATAAAATATTGCATTAATTAACGGTACCGAATGATTAAAATCTTCAAAATCTTCAAACCAATGGTGGAAAATCGTAACCCTAAGCTCTTTGGTCGCACAAGAATGAAGAAGTCCCTCAATTAACTTAGCAAACAAGTTTAAATACTAAACCCTAAAATTCTTTTGTCGACCAATTCGGGGCGTACCGCCCCAAATTGTGGGATCCTGGGCGTACCGCCCGAATTGGTAACTTCAGATGACTTTCTACACTTTAGGACATACCGCCCTCACATCTTCATTCCTGGGCGTACCGCCCCAATTTGAATCTCATGAACTTTTCTTGATTTTCTTCTAAGTCTTCACTCGTTCCCGCTCATTTCTCGACCACTGTACCAATCGGCTTCTGTTTCTTCATAAAAGTCTAGATTTGACATGTTTAACTCCTGGTACCTCAGAACACAAAAACCGTGTAAATGCAATATAATCCAACCGTTATTATAAATAAATATGACAAATTAGCAACAATAACGACGACACATTGGACTAACATCACATGTACTCATGTTTAATCTCCCAGATAGAGCCTCCAAATGTGATGGTAGCACTTAAAGATCCAAGTTGGATGGAGGCTATGCACGATGAATTGAATCAATTTTCAAAATTGGGAGTGTGGCATCTAGTGAAAAGGCCCGAAAATAAGAAAGTTATACCCACAAGATGGTTGTACAAGAACAAGAAAGATGATATGGGTGTGATTGTGAGAAACAAAGCCAGGTTGATTGTTCAAGGTCACATACAGGTTTACGGGATTGATTATGATGAGGTGTATGCACTAGTGGCCAGATTGGAATCAATTCGAATATTCCTTGCTGTAGCAACATATTTCAACTTCACAGTACATCAGATGGATGTGAAGACAACTTTCCTTTATGCTGAAAATGAATGAAGAGGTTTATGTGGCTCAACTGCCAGGGTTTGTAGATGAAGAGTATCCAGATCATGTGTATCTTCTGGATAAAGCTCTATATGGTTTGCATCAAGCTCCACGCACATGGTATGAGACTCTATCAAAACATTTGGTGGAAAATGGTTATACAAGGGGAGTGGTTGATCAAACTCTGTTCAGAAAGAAGGTGAAAGATGATATCATTATGGTGCAAGTTTATGTGGATGACATCATCTACGGGTCAACAAATGAAGAGTTATGCACCGAATTTGAGGATATCATGAGAAAGAAATTTGAGATGAGTGATCAAGGGGAGATGAATTTTTTCTTGGCATTGCAGGTCAAACAAGATGAATCTGGGATTCTCATTCATCGGGCAAAATATGTGAATGAAATTCTAGAAAAGTATAAGGTGCAGGACTCCAAGCCCATCTCCACTCCAATGACATCCCGGCCTCTATTGACAGCAGATGCAGATGGGGAATCAGTGAGTGAATTCATATATCGTTCAATGATCGGTTCACTCATGTATTTGACAGCAAGCAGGCCAGATATCATGCATGCAGTGTGTGTGTGTGCACGTTACCAGGCTAATCCTAAACTCTCTCATTTAGCTGCTGTTAAACGTATTTTTAGGTATCTAAAGGGCAGGCCTCGACTTGGACTTTGGTATCCTAAGAATACTGATTTTCAATTATTTGCGTTTATTGACAGTGATTATGGAGGTAGTGATCTTGACAGGAAATCTACAACTGGTGGGTGTCAAAATTTGGGAGAAAGACTCATTTCATGGCAGAGCAAGAAGCAACATACCGTTTCCAAGTCAACTGCAGAAGCTGAATATGTGGCAGCATCAGTTGGATGCTCGCAGGTAGTATGGATTCAGAATCAGCTCACTGACTATGGTATGGAATTTCTTAATACTCCAAATTTTTGTGATAATGCTGCTGCTCTACAAATTTTCAAGATTCCTATTCAACATTCCGAAACAACGTACATAGATATCAAGGTACATTTCATTCGTGATTGCTATGATAGGAAGTTGATTCAGCTCGAAAAGGTAAACTCCGATCAAAATGTTTCTGACCTTTTCACAAAACCCCTTCCTCGTCCAAATTTTGAAATGTGTGTTGAAGGCCTAAGGATGATTGCCTTCGAAGAATGATTTAATCAAAACTGTTTGTACATAGTTTTGTTTTTATTTTTGCTTTAGTATTATTTTCAATTACTTTTGGGTTTATTCAATTAAAAAAATGTGTTTATGTTTTCAAAAGCCTCATAAAAATAGGGGAAGAAATATTATAGTTTCAGAAAATCTGAAAATCTGTTTGAGGTTTTTATGAAGTCTTTTGTGTTTGTCTTGAGTTGGTAGGAAGTGATATAAATGTCCAAGACAATCGGAGACTGACACGCGTAAAGCTGAAGTGAAAGATTGCTCAAAGATGATATGTCGGTAAACTCAACACAAAACTATGATCATCAATGTAAGTTCAATAAACTTAACTTCTATATATGTTTAGTTTCTCGTCCTAGTTTACATGGTTTAAAAAACTGAGTCCCAGCAAAAATGGGTTGAGAGTGGTATCTACCTAGTATTCACTCTCTCACACGCCATGTTTCTGCTGTTATGACAACACCACAGAAAATGAAAAGAAAAATGTAAACAAAAAGAAAAATGAAAAGAAAAAGAAAGATAATAAAATAATTATTTTGTTTGGTCTTCTCTGCGTGCTTATGCGGCCGACCTGATCACCAACTGATAATTAAGGAAATAAGTGGTAGTCATAACGGTGTTGCATGGTTCCTCAAGTGGGGGGTTTGTGAATCCTCAGTAAACTCTGAGGTTGGGTAGGTTTTACTATGAACAATTGGGTGTGGGGACGGTTAAACATGACGGTAATATTGTATCATAATTAAGCACTTCAAAATGACTGGATGTGAGTTTATGCGGTCAAATATTCTGGCAATCGTCTAGAGCCTCGAATAACAGAAGCTGAAAAGGGTTCCTCAGTCAAAGATAAGTCTGGTTCGATCCATAAAAATCATCAGCTTCAAGGAAAGTATAACTTTTTGTCTCGGTAATAAGTTAGCTTTGTTTTATATTTTTACCTTTTTTTTTAAGTCTCTGACTGTTTAAAATTTCAATTTTTATGATCAAGATCAGGTTCTCGGGGTATGAGTCTGAGGGGAAGTTTTGTAATTCTCAAAATTTTCAAAATTACAATTTTCAAGTGATTTATCATATAAATGAGGTTAGGGAGCATTTGAAATGTTTTAAAAAACTTGAGGGGGTTCTATGAAACATTTTTTAACAAAACCCTCAAGCCCCCCTCCCATTTACAATTCTGTGTTTACGATTACCGCATCTCTCTCATCCTCTCGGTGTTTACGATTCATCATTTGAAACCCTAGCCGCCCCCTTTTCACCGGAAAATCACTTTCCGGCCGGCTTCGACTGTTCTCAACTGAAATCGAGAGCACCACTGCCCTCGCATTCACTTTCCGACCACAAAACACCCCTCAATCGAATGATTCCTCTTCGATTTGTTAGTTTTATCACTGTACTTATTTTATTAACTTCACGGTTGATCATCCTCTCTCTCTTCGTGTTTCGAGTCGATTTCTCAAGTTTAGAAGTGGTATCTGTGTTTGCGATAGTTAAACGGTAGTATCTGCTGTTTCATTTATAGTTTTGAATGTGTTTGATGTGTTTTCGAAGCGTTGCAGGTTCATCAATGGCGGCCCAATGCGTTTACGATCTTCGCAACGAAAAAGATGACGTTTCGGTGTTTCCGACGTAGTTTACGATTTTTGATGATTACGATGGAGATTACGATTAACCATGTTTACGATCCGCTGTCGTTTACGATCGATGACGTTCTTGACCCCGTTTGTTTACGACAATTGCTGTTTACGATTGGGCTTAACGATTACGACTGGACCTATGTTGGATTTTTGGTTGACCCAAGCGTGAACCCACATATCGGATCGTAAACCCATTGAAAGTTTTTATTTAAAATCGTAAAAAATTAAATAAACACAAAATGGTTTTTTTTTTAAATCTCATCAAATTTAATTTTTTTTACGATAAAATTGAACAAATTAATTTTTTAAGTGTGTGTGTTTGGTTAATCTCGTGGAACAAAATCCAAATTTTTTTAAAAGGTTTCAATTGAGATTCTAGAACTTAAAAGGATAGTCTGATAGTCAATTGAATTTCAAGATGGCATTAACAAACATAATTGCTCAATGATGTGATTAAACCTGATACATCTGTCTCGGTTTCTCAGATGGCAGAAGAAATGATGGACGAAGAGATTCACTTTGAACGAGACCATTGCATACCTGCTTATTTGGATGACCCTCCAGAGAAACATGCAGTTATTCTACTATCTTATTGCTGGGATGAACGTGTGCAAAATCAATCATGCTCTTAGGGCGCACGTGCTGATAGATGAGGAACTAGTAAGAGAATTCTGGGGATCTGCCAGGGCAAATCTTGATAAAACAAGGAATACTGCAACTGTTCAAAACTGCACAATTGAGATCGTAGAAGAAGATATTCGCCAGGGGTTGAATATAAATGATAAAGCTGAAGACACAATGGAATATTTAAAGAATGCAGTGTTAGAGGGTGCACGTCTCTTGGGATATGAAGGAAAATTCCCACCGATCTTCAAGAAGCTTTTGCCACACTACTAGAGGTGTTTGGCACACTACTTGCAGAAATCATTCTTGGGGAAGAGAACAAGCTTTGATCAACTAAACAAGGTGCATGGCACAACATTTGTTGCACTGGCATTGGATTGGGAATTCAACTTTTCAAAGATGATGCTATTGGATTGGGTTGGTAATGCTGATATGAGTACAAGAGAGCAATTCCTCATGACTCCAAGGTTTGTGCACATGGTGGTGATGAGGGAGTATCCAATGATTCAGGAAAGGGTTGAGAAGCTGGATATAAAAATCATGGATGATGGTGTGTTTGGTCTGCAAACTCAAGATAGAAAGGGAAAGAGCACTTTTCAAGGAAGACTTGAGTGGGCTAAAAGAGGTGCTTTCCCTGAGGTTGCAAGGGAACAAGAGCTTGAATCAGAACCCGAACCTGAAGTGCCTCCAGTCAATGTATCTGTTGCTGAAGATCATGATGTTCCAGTGACTGTTCAGGAAGAACCAGAAAACATACCTTCAGATGAAGAGAATGTGATGGACGATATTTTCCCAGAGCACGAGAATTTGGCAGATGACATATATGGCGATCTAGAGCCAATCAGCCACACGAGAACAAGGGATGAGTTGAGTTCTTCTTCAAGTGATGGCACAATCCCACAAGAGATAAATATTAATACTGCTGATGATGATGTATTTGCCGAACCTATTCCTGTACGTGAACCCTCACCAAGAAAGAAATCTGATCCAAGAACTATCAGATTTAAGTTCCAAAAGACAAGCTCAAGCTTGATGGTATTTGAATCATCAGGTGCAAATGTTGAGAGCACATTACTGGATGATGATCAAGCAGATGTACAAGAGACAACTTCAACTCAAACTAAAAGTCCTATTCTGAATGAACACAGCCCAGTTCGTGAGGAAAGACAATTCTTCGAAGTGGATAGCTCATTTGTTGAGCTCAGCCCAGTGAGAGTGAATGTTTCTACTGAATCAAGCCAGGGTCCAATCATTCCAAGCTTTCATCCATATCCAACACTTGTTGGAGAAAGTGTTCAAACTGGTGATCTCCCGGTAGACCTTCGGATAAGCGTTGATCCTCAAATCAACTTTCTGCTATCTCAAAACAGGAAGAGAGAGATGGAGAAATAAAAGAACTGGAGGAAGCAAACAAGAGGTTGAAGGATAAGGAGAGAAATAAAAGAATTGGATATTTATATGCTGGATTCCTTGAGTTAAGGAAGAAGTTGGAAGATTTGAAGGGGATTGATAGTTCAAATGCCCAGAGTTCGTCACAGGGTGCACAGACTGCTGATGTAGTGCAAGAAGATGAAGGTGATGACTCCATTGAGATCTCAGACTATGTTCGAGGAGGAAGATTCATCTCAAAGGCACCAGAAAGCCATGAAAATTGGTTCAAGGATTTCTTCCAGGGACCTCCCCCCTAAGCTGTACTCAATTGATGTGGGAGAAAGTGAAATTGACAAAAGGGGGAGTCGTGAACCTATCCTGTGCTGGCACTACGATGGAGAGAAGAAGTTGTTTGCTGTTATCAGAGATGGCTATAGTCCAGTGGAGTACTACAGAACTCGCGGTCAATTTCACTCCTGGACTGAGACAGATATGAGGAATTTGTTGAGGGCTCCATTTATTAATAGATGGATGAATGCACATGGAGACCTTGTTCGTAACAATCTGATGAGCCATCTTGAAGAAAGCTTTGCTAACTTTGACCTCAAGCAAACAAGATGGGTTCAGACTGGAACTGACCCTGTTATGGATGAGCCTGTTGGAGAAGTGAGGCGACCACCCACCAAAAGAACTCGAGTGATCAACATGTTGGACGAGATTGAAGATGGTACGCTTGTGAGAAACTTTGATAATTGGTTTTATGATCCGACAACTCATGAGGTGGTGGTGGTTTGCAAGAAGATGCGAGAATTTTGCTTCTATGATCCAGTTGATTTGCTGAGGTTTGGAGAACGTGACATCAAACTCCTAGCCACCCAACCTATCCTAGGTGATGAACTTGATTTTGAAAATGCTATAAGGGTGGGAATCTTTCATGGAACAACAAACATGATTGTAGAACGTGAATGGTGGTCAAGGAAGGAGTCTCACACCTTCCGATTTGATTTGCTTCTTCCTTAGACAGTCTAATGGTTCATGCCTAGGGGAAGATTGTTGGGCTATACATTGTGAGGCATGAACATTAGACTTCGGCTTACATTGTATTGGGCTTCATGTGATTACGACTTGGGCTTCTTGGGCCGGTTACCCTTCTTGGGTTTACGATTATGATTAGGGATTTTGTAAGGGTAGTATAAATACCCAACTAGTTTATGATTTTGACTAGCTTTGTGATTACGATTTTCCGTTTTCTCTCTTGTATTCACGATCGCAAACTCACTATAATAGAAGATTGATCAAGTTTCATTCAATATTTGATTGTGTTGCTTTGTTCTTCATCTCATATGAAGTCTATTTTATCATCTTCTTGTCAAATCACTCACAAACAAGGTTTCCGCACTTGTTTGTGTTTACATTATCGTAAACGATTGTTGTTTCGGGACCAACAGTATCAACCCATCAAACCCGCTTTTGATGTATCTCTTTGCGAATGTGTTATATTCGCTTGGCAGGGGTGTCAGAATCATATTCTGGTCCATTAACGAATGTATAGGAAAACCCATTTTCTCAAGTCTGTCAAAATATCTCACCATTCGATCAATATAATCTCCAATACTATATTTGACTTCATAGGCTTGTTAACTCTCTAGCGATTTCAAGACCCCAGACTTGCTTTGGCTAAAATTCAACTCCCAACTGTTGGATCATGTTGTGAGAATTAGGTATGCTACGCTACTTGACTCCTCGTGATGTTTTAGCCAGTCAGTTATAGTGCTATCGGTTGGCATAACCTTTGGGACTGGTTTGTCCACAGCATATAATATCTTTTCCTTTTCAAGAACGTATCTCAAGTTCTGGTACTATGTTGTGAAATTCTTGCCATTCAGTTTGTCTTTGTACATAATATATCGGTAAGGATATTTGGCAAAATAACTCTGATACATCTACAAGAGGGAAACGATAATTTTAGTATTTCATGTTACTTAAATAACCTAATTAATAGACCTAACATCATATATTTCAATTAGGGTGGAGATCCTATTTCATAAATACAAATGATTGCCTTAGCACTATTCACTTGTACTTATTACGTAGGTGGGTAATACCGATTGCGTCTCACACAACTCTCCGTTTTGGGGTTCCTTGACGTATTATGATTTTGCGATTCTAATTTATGTCTTTAATTAAGATTTTAATTTTAGACAATGACCCTATTTCACGTCTATAGAAGTGATTGGATTAGTACTATTCACTTCTGTATGTGTTACGTAGGTGGGTAACAGTTTACCGATTATGTCTCCACAACTCTCAAATTTGCATTACACGATTCGTCAATTTTGTACGTTTACCCCAACTATGCCCACTTGTCATGCCACAAGTGATTTTATCCCTAAACAAGAAACATGTTTCATACGCCTATGTTACATAGGAACCGCGGCTCGACCTCGTACCGAACCGTAGGCCCAATGCAGGGTAAGCGATAACAAAGGGGATTCGGATAGATCGGTTCGAGTGTTTCAAATTTTGGATGGCATTAAATATCATTTTGAAATTGGGATTTTCTTTTATATTGTGAAAATATAATGGACGACAAATTTGCATGGAAAAAAATAAGTCGTGCATTTTAGTAAAATCACATTTTACGTATTCATGATAAATTCTGAAAAACTCCTTTTTTGTTACATGATGCGATCGTATTTTAGATAACCTAATTATTAAAACTAGGTTAGTAATTTATCGCGAATCCTTTTTAAAATTAATAAACTCTTTATCAATTTTGTGGCTTTTAATATTTAACTACTTAAAAATTAAAACCAACTTTATAATAACGACTTATTATACATATTCCCTTTATAATTAAAACACATTTTTAATTATTAACGTTCATTTTATGATTGCCTAAACTAGTTTGGTTAAATGCATTATTCTAAATAATCAATCAACAACAACATATGGAATCGAGCCAATTATGATCGTACGTTTAGTTTCATTCGAGCCAATGAAGGAGCTAAACTAGGTCAATAAGGGACATGCAACCACAATTCTGGCCCTACTTTACTTGATTTCCTTGATCGTCACAAGATATCCAAAAGTATTCTTTTACCACCATTCTAGATCTACTTTGACAGTCATCGTCCTTGTTGTCTTCCATGATGTAGGTTTTGATGTAAACAGATTTAAATTTACAAAATAAAATAAAATCAAACTATTACATCATGGGTCCATTATACCCGAAAAATACCTACATCACTAACAGAAAACAACCATGATCAAAATAAATCGCAACCATAAACAATCATAAACGCAACAACCCATAATTAAAATAATTATTGGGTCGATGGCTCGATTCACACAATTATAAATGCAAAGGCATAATATTATATGTCATGATAAAATAGACATATATAAACTCTTGATCAATAATCTAATATTATCTGAATCATCGTAAATGTGGCTCTGATACCACTGTTGGGAATCTGGGGCTCGTTTAGGACAAAATTAAATTTGTCGAGTTAATATAAAATCATATTTTATATTTATTTATCAGAAACGATTATGTCAGATAATCAATTGTGGAAGCGTTAAAGTTCAAACCTTTTATAAACGAGTTTTAGGCATTCCACACCAGTGATCAAGTTACAAATAATTCAGATAAATATATAAAACACAAACATAGGGTGTTTAAAGATCGACCTTGACAATACTGAGATGAGACACCCTGAATGCGACAAACGGATCTGCTAGAAATCCTTGATCACCCGTTCAATAGCATGAACGACTCAAAACCTGGTTCCTGACACGATAACCAAGAATCATTAGATATCCAAAATCGAGACAACCCGAACTAGTCCACACCTGAAGAAAATCGAGTCAGCAGGTGGAGAACAGCGGTGGCGGCAGGTGGTGTGGTGTCGGGTGACAACGGCAGTGCGGTGGCGTGGCATCACGCGGCGACCGTCGACGGCACGACAACGGGTGGCCGGAGGACGGAAGCGGGCAGAGGCCGGCGAGCGGCGGCGGCGACGTCGGCGGTGGTGACCGACATAAGCAGAGGGAGAGAGGGGGGGGGGGGTAGATTTCAGGTTAAACTTTTAGTGTTTTTCTGTAAGTTTAGGATTCTGGATTCAACCTGTATTTATAGAAATACAAGTTACGATCCAGTCCCTAAGAATACTGTCTTTTTTCCAAAGAAAATGTCCTGGCATTTACTGTTAATACAGTTAATACCAATTAAAGTTTATATGTTCGAAACAAACCCAATATATCTGATATATATCCAAATCAATCTCCATATTTTAGTAAACTTAGTTATCTAAAACGTTTTTCCAGGATAATTATTATTAACATCTTTAATAATACTTATTGTATTCGTATTTAATTTATCTCCATAAATTACATATCTCATATAAGTTATTACAGGATAACGTATTTATATCATTTTTAGTCAAAACTATCTTTTAACGTAATAATATTCCCTGATTAAACTGTCAAACACTTTAACAATTTTAATCCACGTTTACATCTTAAACGTTCACCGTTTTATTTGTCCTTTAGTTGTTTCTCTAAACAATTAATTACAATCATTATTTCGGTAAATAATTATTCGCCTAATGTTCATTATGTGATCGGTAATATTTAAATATATATATATATATATAATATTTAAATACTATAACTTGTTTGTCATCCAGAGTGTAACTCTTGGATCGTACCTTTATGGCTATGTTGAGTAATCGATGGTCGGACACATCAAAATTCAACAAAAATAACCTGTTACTTGAGAGATGTAAGAAATATATTGTGGTGTTGGAGAAGGAAGACTACACCTACATCCAACGGGGGCAGCAACAAAAACGTCTAAAATTACCAAAAAAAATTAAATTGTGTCTTACCACTTGAACATGAAAAAA
>JBCNJP010000007.1:72365-90365 GCA_039602395.1 Deinandra increscens subsp. villosa
AATCATGTAAGTCATGGCATAACATTCAAATAAGTTGCACAAGTTTGGGTTTTGGTCTTGGCTCAGTTTCGCTACACAGTTTCGCTACAGTTTCGCTACATAGTTTCGCTACACAGTTTCGCTGTGTGCACGGGCAGCACTTTCGCTGGGTAATACCCGATGACACAGTTTCGCTAGCCAGTTTCGCTCGAAACTGTTGACACAGTTTCGCTGGCATAGGTTCGCCCGAAACTGGTTTGAACTTTCGTTCAGGGACAAGGTCTATGGTTGTTTCGCTCGGTAGTTTCGTTACTTAGTTTCACCGACGACACTATAGTTTCGCTACATAGTATCGCTGGATGAATTTCTAAACAGTTTCGCTTCATAGTTTCGCCTAATGAATGCACAGTTTCGCTAGTCGCTAAAAAAACTCGTTTTTAAGACCAAAAATCAATCTAACAGCTTCCATACATCATGTAATTCAATACCTAGCATGCATAAACATTTACCAACATCACAGAGGCAATTTTAACACCTTAAACATGAGTTTTCATCATCAAATCACCAAAAACACCTCAAAGCTCATTTTTAGCACAAAGTTAACCTAACTAGCATGAATCTTCATTATGGCTTGATTTCACACGTAAAGTTACAGACTTTATGATAGATCTAGCATTCCTAAGCATCATACTACAAGCATACACGATTTCATGAAGATTTGGTCGTGCTTTTTAAGAAAACACATAAAAAAGGCATAAAATGGTTTTTGGAGACTCACGGTTTGATCTAGGATCCGAATGGGTGATGTCTCGAGGCTGAGATCACGACGGCTCGTGGTGTTTCTCGGCTGACTAGAATTCAGGAGAGTGTGTGTGTGTTTTTGAGAAATGGTCTTATAAAATATATAGGTCAGGGGCTAGTTTCGCTGGCAGTTTCGCTGGCCAAGCGAAACTGACTCTGAACTCGTGTAAATCGAAAGTTTGGCTACCGAGCGAATCTACAGTTTCGCTCGGTAGTTTCGCTGGCAACCAAAAGGGCCAATTTACAAAATTAATTAATTAAACACGTTGCACATAATAACAATAAATAAATAAACACATAACACATATGGACGGGTTCGGTGATCAACCAAAGGTCGTGGACGTATTCGGCCTAGTTAAGCATTAGTTACTAAGTTAACACTTATAACGTAACTAACGGAGATTGTCTAACGGAAGTTAACCTCGAAATTCTCGGATGTCACATTGGGTGTTAGTTAATTATTTGTTTGTCCTTGTAAAATACGGTTTGAGCTAGAGGGTCAAAGGGCTTTCGCCCATGTAATAAATGTGTGAGTTTATATTTAAACAAACTCACATTCTACTAGCTAAGGTTCGCCGAAATAGACACAAGAGAGATAATGAGAATTCATGACTTGAGAGAGGCCATCGAAAGATTTCGGTAACTTAACAGAAACCAGTGTGCTAGACAGAAATCGAGTTGTAATAGTAATCAACGATTTAATCATCTAATCATAAGTGTTTATTAACTTTGTTGATTCATCGTTTATTATAGCTTCTCATACTTGATTCAATCAATCATTTGGATTCCGGACTCCTTATTGATCATTGATATCGTGATTAGACTATAACCGATAATGATGAGGCTTGTGTATTAAATGGCTTTGGGCTCGGGTTATCCATGTTTAGTGATTGGGTGTTAGTTAATTATTTGTTTGTACTTGTAAAATACGGTTTGAGCTAGAGGGGAAAAGGGCTTTGGCCCATGTAATAAATGTGTGAGTTTGTATTTAAACAAACTCACATTCTACTAGCTAAGGTTCGCCGAAATAGACACAAGAGAGACAATGAGAATTCGTGACTTGAGAGAGACCATCGAAAGATTTCGGTTACTTAACCAAAGCCAGTGTGCTAGACAGAAATCGAGTTGTAATAGTAATCAACGATTTGATCATATAATCATAAGTGTTTATTAACTTTGTTGAGTAATCGTTTATTATTGCTTCTCATACTTGATTCAATCAATCACTTGCATTTCAAACTCGTGATTGATTATTGATATAGTGTTTAGACTATAATCAAAAAATGACGAGGCTTGTGTACTAAATGGCTTTCGGCTCGGGTTATCCATGTTTAGTGATTGGGTCTTAGTTAATTATTTGTTTGTTCTTGTAAAATACGGTTTGAGCTAGAGGCTCAAAGGGCTTTCGCCCATGTAATAAATGTGTGAGTTTGTATTATAACAAACTCACATTCTATTAGCTAAGGTTCGCTGAAATAGACACAAGAGAGACAATGAGAATTCGTGACTTGAGAGAGACCATCGAAAGATTTTGGTAACTTAACCAAAGCTAGTGTGATAGACAGAAATCGAGTTGTAATATTAGTCAATGATTTGATCATATATTCATAAGTGTTTATTAACTGTGTTGATTCATTGTTTATTATAGCTTCTCATACTTGATTCAATCAATCACTTGCCTTTCGCACTCGTGATTGATCATTGTTATAGTGTTTGAACAATAATCGAAAAATGATGAGGCTTGTGTATTAAATGGCTTTGGGCTCGGGTTATACATATTTAGTGATTGGGTGTTAGTTAATTATTTGTTTGGACTTGTAAAATAAGGTTTGAGCTAGAGGGACAAAGGGCTTTCGCCCATGTAATAAATGTGTGAGTTTGTATTTAAACAAACTCACGTTCTACTAGCTCAGGTTCGCCGAAATAGACACAAGAGAGATAATTAGAATTCATGACTTGAGAGAGACCATCGAAAGATTTCGGTAACTTAACCGAAACCAGTGTGCTAGACAGAAATCGAGTTATAATAGTAATCAACGATTTTATCATCTAATCATAAGTGTTTATTAACTTTGTTGATTAATCGTTTATTATTGCTTCTTATACTTGATTTAATCAATCACTTGCATTTCGCACTCGTGATTGATCATTGATATATTGTTTGGACTATAATCGAAAAATAATAAGGCTTGTGTATTAAATGGCTTTGGGCTTGGGTTATCAATGTTTTGTGATTGAGTGTTAGTTAATTATTTGTTTATTCTTGTAAAATACGGTTTGTGCTAGAGGGGTAAAGGGCTTTCACCCATGTAATAAATGTGTGAGTTTGTATTTAAACAAACTTACATTCTACTAGCTAAGGTTCGCCGAAATAGACACAAGAGAGACAATGAGAATTCATGACTTGAGAGAGACCATCGAAAGATTTCGGTAACTTAACCAAATCCTGTGTGCTAGACAGAAATCGAGTTGTAATAGTAATCAACGATTTGATCAAATAATCATAAGTGTTTATTAACTTTGTTGATTAATCGTTTATTATAGCTTCTCATACTTGATTTAATCAATCACTTGCATTTCGCACTCGTGATTGATTATTGATATAGTGTTTAGACTATAATCGAAAAATGATGAGGCTTGTGTATTAAATGGCTTTGGGCTCGGGTTATCAATGTTTAGTGATTGGGTGTTAGTTAATTGTTTGTTTGTTCTTGTAAAATACGGTTTGAGCTAGAGGGTTATAGGGCTTTCGCCCATGTAAAAAATGTGTGAGTTTGTATTTAAACAAACTCACATTCTACTAGCTAAGGTTCGCCGAAATAGACACAAGAGAGACAACGATAATTCATGACTTGAGAGAGACCATCGAAAGATTTCGGTAACTTAACAGAAACCAGTGTGCTAGACAGAAATCGAGTTGTAATAGTAATCAATAATTTGATCATATAATCATAAGTGTTTATTAACTTTGTTGATTAATCGTTTATTATTGCTTCTCATACTTGATTCAATCAATCACTTGCATTTCGCACTCGTGATTGTGTAACACCCCAAAATTTTATGACTTAAGTTATATACGTGTACTATATCTGTTAAGTAGCTAAAATATATATGATATAATATATATACCTATAATAAAGAAACGTCACGATTCACGTACGAATATTCGGCACGACGTTCGAGGAAACATCAAAAGACGAATTTATAGAATATAGTAGATAACGAAAAATAAAGATCATGGGCGCAGATGGATCTGAAATCCGAATTATAACGAAGCAAGAAAACGCAAAATAGTGATTTGGGTCCGGTTTGTAATAAACCGTATTTAGGCACGAACATCACTAAAATAATACCGAAGCAAAGTCAGAATATCATGTATTTCTAAATACTTGATTTATAATCGTTATAAAATATATTTGCGATGTTCGGCACGCAAAACGGTGGAATCGGTAACCATTGTTGTTACGCGATAATAACTGAAGTTAACTCAGTTAGCCGTTCGAGATGATTATAACACCTCGGTAAATATAAATAATTATTATAATATTTATAAAGAATTTTAGTCAAAAGACGTGTTCGGTTTATGAAACGGCCGTGATCGCAATACTAACTGAACACGCGACTTCTACCGTGTAATTAATTAAGCGATCACCAATTGACGTTATAATTGAAGAATAAATATAATAATCAAATTTAATGGACTCCCGTAATATTTTAGATGTTCAGGAATTTTTATAAACCGTTTATAAAACATTATGTTATTTTACGGGTTTAGAATACGAATATAACACCTACTCATTAAATGTTATACCAAATTAAAATATCCTAAAGTTACTTGTTCTCTACTCCTCGAACTGTTTGTTGTCGAAAGATGCTATGATTCAGCAAATTGGGTGAACATTCATCTACATTACGTGTGTATCGAATCCTTTAACTCATTCTGTGTATATATACGCACACTTCATGCAAAAACAATTCATCCACACAAACAATTGAAATCAATTGAATATATACACACATACACATGCGACAAAACAAAAGAAAGAAAGAAGGAAAGAGAGAGAGGTGTACGGCGACCTTCTCCCCCCTCCCCTTCGCTTCTTCGCTTTTCCGTCACCCTCGACCATCGGCCGGACCACCTGCCGGTGCTGTCTCGGCGACCAACCTGCCCGGCGAACTCTTTACCTCCACAACTCCGGTAACCTCGTCCCTCTCCCCTGTTCGGACTAAGCAGCAACGGAACCGATCACGGAGACCCTCTCCAACCCGCAACAACCCCCGGAAACCATCCCTGCACCTCCGTTCGAGCAACTACGGGGACATGCTGTTGTCACCGGCGAGCCAAACCACCTCCGAACCTCCATGTTCGATCGACGCCGGCGACCCTGTTCGAACCCAAACCTGTAACTCCGGCGACTGCAGCGGCAGCCCGGCGAACCTCTGCTCCACCAGCGACCTTCATCATCCGACGACCCGGAGACCTTGTCCGCTCCTCTCCCGGTTCGCTACAGTAGCAACGGCGGCAGTTCGAACCTATCAACGATCCCAGCCGCAAGCCTCCATGATGAAGATGATCATCGTGACCGGTGACGATGGTGAAACCACCGGTGCGACTGAAGATGGTGACGGACAGAGGGTAACGGCGGTGAGGATCGGTGTCCACAAAGGGGGTAGCTAGGAGTTGTTTGTTTAAAACCCGGTAAAAAAAAAACCCGCTACAAACCACTATACTTCCGGTTTAATTTCGGTAACGAGCGGTTGACGACGGGGCATAACGGTAACACCGATGAGTTGCTGGGATGGTGGAGAATGGTGGCGGTGATTGGCGGTCGTTAACAACAGTCGTAGGTGATCGTAATTCGAGCTAGAAAAAGAGGTGTCGAGTTTACCCATTTACACTTTCGGGCGACGTTTCGGTGGCATAACAAGGTCCAAACAACAAACCGACAACGGGGAAATGCTCGTGACGAGCAACTAGTCGGGAAGGACTATTTATTTGTCCAAATCAGACAACTTTAGTATTCGGTTATTTTGGACTCGTTTCACGACCCGTCAAAAAGGTAATCACGTTAAATATTTGTTATTATTACAAATATTATATCAAATCATAATAAGACGGGATAAATGATATAAATATATATTTAAGACGAATAAATATATATAAATATTAATCAATATTATTTAAATAAAATTGGTTAAAAGAAAAGATTTATATATTAAATATATATTTAACATATATATTTAATATAAAGGTTAACGATAATTATAAAGTAATTATCGGGTTAAATAATGTTTAATATATGTTTGAAACATATTTAAAATATGTTAATATGTACATTTAAGTGTTGAAATGAGAAATTAGGGTTTTCTAGACACTGTTCTGTCAAACCCGAGCAAAGGATAATGAACCAAGCTTTGAAATTTTAAAGCATGATATAAAATGTTATAACGGATAATACCCTAAGTCAGTTTTCAATAAAAATGGATTTTTGATAAAGAAATGAGAAAAACGGGAAATTAAGGTTTCCAAACATGATTATTTAATATAAAATAATCCGGAGGGTATGGAGACACATCTTTATACATAATAAGTATATATGAAGTTAAAATGGATAAATGGTAAGGTATTTAAAATACCGAGTTAATCGGATATTTAGAAGTTCGCGCGGACCGGAAGGGTAGACGCCTGTACACTGGGATTTCTAGCAAAGCGAGGGTGTCGCATAAATCCCAACTGGGAAATGGCATCCCTCACTGGGCGATCCCGGAGTGAGCGTTTACTTATAGGAATGCGTGTCTTCATATTATCAACAAAGGAAAAGGATAATGGCCTAAAGGGCATTTTGGTCATTTTGACCTTTAAAAGAAATAAACTTAATAACTAAGTATTATTAAGTTAATAAAGAGTTAAAATAAACATAGGAAATGTTTATTATATTAAACCTTGTGTTAACGCCATACAATACGCGATTAGGTTTAATTGGAAGACATAGCGGAGGTTTTCTCTGAATTAACTGCTTAAGAGAATAAGGTGAGTTCTATGAGCCCACTTTTAAATGTTTTAAATGTTTTAATGTTTTCGGGCTGATATACATGCAATGATATATATTCAACTGTTTACTTGAAAAGTATTTGAAATGCCTTTACTTGTTTTGTGTTGATACACATACGTGGAAAAGTTATAATACTTATAACTGTTTTAAAGTTATTATTACCTGTTATTACTTTTCGGGAAGGTTATAATAAACGGGTAATATAAAGAATGAAACTTTTATATAAAACTTTGAGAAATGAAAAATGTGAATGTTTGGTCTAAGCCTATGTATAGGACTAAGTGTCGGGTAAATATGATCTTATTAGTCTTGTTATGCAAGACCCATAACATTATATTTATGAAACGCTTATTTCCATATACGGGTAATGGACTGGTGTTGAAATGGTTATGAGTCCAAATACAAGAGTTATTTAAAATGGACTTTTGAAAAGGATGAAAAGGTTGAAAAGGTTTTAATCTAAGCAGATATTGTCTAGTGAAAAGGGAAAAGGTAGTTGTGCAACTAGAAGCGGGGAATGACGGTTCCCCGGGGTAACGACGGTTACTCTATGAAAGGTTTCGGGTGGCGACGGTTGCCCGAAGAGCTAACGTGGTTCCAATAGACAATGCTTAGTAGAATGAATGGTTAAATGTTTTGGTATAATTCTGTTACGTCTTATACCTGATAAAGGATAAATGTTTAGGTATAACTCTGTTATGTTTTATACCTGATAAATGTTTATAAAGAAGGGGTCGTTAGGCCCAAATGTTTGAGGTAAACCTTTCAAGGAAAGGTAAAGTTTTAAAATACTTAGAACTCACCAGCGTAAGCTGACCTTTAAAAGCATGTATGTCAGGTATCGGTGATGTTTAAAGTAGCAAGGGAAGGGCTCTAGCAAGGGCAGATTAGATGGGCAAGCTATCAGGAAAGACTCGGTAGTAGACTGGCACAGCTATAGATAAGATCTAGTTATAGATTATGTTATTATCTTCCTTACTATTGTAACTCGTTATATATATAAATGAAAAGTTTTTAATTTCCGCTGCTTATTTATCTCTGTTGTACCATGTGTTCATGAGTAAATCCGACACGTGACCCCTCCTGGAACCAAGACTGGGAGTGGGCGTTACAGATTGATTATTGATATAGTGTTTAGACTATAATCGAAAAATGACGAGGCTTGTGTATTAAATGGCTTTGGGCTCGGGTTATCCATGTTTAGTGATTGGGTGTTAGTTAATTATTTGTTTGTTCTTGTAAAATACGGTTTGAGCTAGAGGGTCAAAGGGCTTTCGCCCATGTAATAAAAGGGTGAGTTTGTATTTAAACAAACTCACATTCTACTAGCTAAGGTTCGCCGAAATAGACACAAGAGAGACAATGAGAATTCATGACTTGAGAGATACCATCGAAAGATTTCAGTAACTTAACAGAAACCAGTGTGCTAGACAAAAATGGAGTTGTAATAGTAATCAACGATTTAATCATCTAATCATAAGTGTTTATTAACTTTGTTGATTCATCGTTTATTATAGCTTCTCATACTTGATTCAATCAATCATTTGGATTCCGGACTCCTGATTGATCATTGATATCTTGATTATACTATAATCGATAAATGATGAGGCTTGTGTATTAAATGGCTTTGGGCTCGGGTTATCCATGTTTAGTGATTGGGTGTTAGTTAATTATTTGTTTGTACTTGTAAAATACGGTTTGAGCTAGAGGGGAAAAGGAATGTGTGAGTTTGTATTTAAAACAAACTCACATTCTACTAGCTAAGGTTCCCCGAAATAGACACAAGAGAGACAATGAGAATTCGTGACTTGAGAGAGACCATCGAAAGATTTCGGTAACTTAACCAAAGCCAGTGTGCTAGACAGAAATCGAGTTGTAATAGTAATCAACGTTTTGATCATATAATCATAAGTGTTTATTAACTTTGTTGATTAATCGTTTATTATTGCTTATCATACTTGATTCAATGAATCACTTGCATTTCGCACTCGTGATTGATTATTGATATAGTGTTTAGACTATAATCGAAAAATGATGAGGCTTGTGTATTAAATGGCTTTGGGCTCGGGTTATCCATGTTTAGTGATTGGGTGTTAGTTAATTATTTGTTTGTTCTTGTAAAATACGGTTTGAGCTAGAGGGTCAAAGGGCTTTCGCCCATGTAATAAATGTGTGAGTTTGTATTTAAACAAACTCACATTCTACTAGCTAAGGTTCGCCGAAATAGACACAAGAGAGACAATGATAATTCGTGACTTGAGAGAGACCATCGAAAGATTTTGGTAACTTAACAGAAACCAGTGTGCTAGACAGAAATCGAGTTGTAATAGTAATCAACGATTTAATCATCTAATCATAAGTGTTTATTAACTTTGTTGATTCATCATTTATTATAGCTTCTCATACTTGATTCAATCAATCATTTGAATTCCGGACTCCTTATTGATCATTGATATCGTGATTAGACTATAACCGATAATGATGAGGCTTGTGTATTAAATGGCTTTGGGCTCGGGTTATCCATGTTTAGTGATTAGGTGTTAGTTAATTATTTGTTTGTACTTGTAAAATACGGTTTGAGCTAGAGGGGAAAAGGGCTTTGGCCCATGTAATAAATGTGTGAGTTTGTATTTAAACAAACTCACATTCTACTAGCTAAGGTTCGCCGAAATAGACACAAGAGAGACAATGAGAATTCGTGACTTGAGAGAGACCATCGAAAGATTTCGGTTACTTAACCAAAGCCAGTGTGCTAGACAGAAATCGAGTTGTAATAGTAATCAACGATTTGATTATATAATCATAAGTGTTTATTAACTTTGTTAATTAATCGTTTATTATTGCTTCTCATACTTGATTCACTCAATCACTTGCATTTCGCACTCGTGATTGATTATTGATAGTGTTTAGACTATAATCGAAAAATGACGAGGCTTGTGTATTAAATGGCTTTGGGCTCGGGTTATCTATGTTTAGTGATTGGGTGTTAGTTAATTATTTGTTTGTTCTTGTAAAATACGGTTTGAGCTAGAGGCTCAAAGGGCTTTCGCCCATGTAATAAATGTGTGAGTTTGTATTATAACAAACTCACATTCTACTAGCTAAGGTTCGCTGAAATAGACACAAGAGAGACAATGAGAATTCGTGACTTGAGAGAGACAATCGAAAGATTTCGGTAACTTAACCAAAGCTAGTGTAATAGACAGAAATTGAGTTGTAATATTATTCAATGATTTGATCATATATTCATAAGTGTTTATTAACTGTGTTGATTCATTATTTATTATAGCTTCTCATACTTGATTCAATCAATCACTTGCCTTTCGCACTCGTGATTGATCATTGTTATAGTGTTTGAACAATAATCGAAAAATGATGAGGCTTGTGTATTAAATGGCTTTAGGCTCGGGTTATCCATATTTAGTAATTGGGTGTTAGTTAATTATTTGTTTGTACTTGTAAAATAAGGTTTGAGCTAGAGGGACAAAGGGCTTTCGCCCATGAAATAAATGTGTGAGTTTGTATTTAAACAAACTCACGTTCTACTAGCTCAGGTTCGCCGAAATAGACACAAGAGAGATAATTAGAATTCATGACTTGAGAGAGACCATCGAAAGATTTCGGTAACTTAACCGAAACCAGTGTGCTAGACAGAAATCGAGTTATAATAGTAATCAACGATTTTATCATCTAATCATAAGTGTTTATTAACTTTGTTGATTAATCGTTTATTATTGCTTCTTATACTTGATTTAATCAATCACTTGCATTTCGCACTCGTGATTGATCATTGATATATTGTTTGGACTATAATCGAAAAATAATAAGGCTTGTGTATTAAATGGCTTTGGGCTTGGGTTATCAATGTTTTGTGATTGGGTGTTAGTTAATTATTTGTTTGTTCTTGTAAAATACGGTTTGAGCTAGAGGGTCAAAGGGCTTTCGCCCATGTAATAAAAGGGTGAGTTTGTATTTAAACAAACTCACATTCTACTAGCTAAGGTTCGCCGAAATAGACACAAGAGAGACAATGAGAATTCATGACTTGAGAGATACCATCAAAAGATTTCAGTAACTTAACAGAAACCAGTGTGCTAGACAAAAATGGAGTTGTAATAGTAATCAACGATTTAATCATCTAATCATAAGTGTTTATTAACTTTGTTGATTCATCGTTTATTATAGCTTCTCATACTTGATTCAATCAATCATTTGGATTCCGGACTCCTGATTGATCATTGATATCTTGATTATACTATAATCGATAAATGATGAGGCTTGTGTATTAAATGGCTTTGGGCTCGGGTTATCCATGTTTAGTGATTGGGTGTTAGTTAATTATTTGTTTGTACTTGTAAAATATGGTTTGAGCTAGAGGGGAAAAGGAATGTGTGAGTTTGTATTTAAAACAAACTCACATTCTACTAGCTAAGGTTCCCCGAAATAGACACAAGAGAGACAATGAGAATTCGTGACTTGAGAGAGACCATCGAAAGATTTCGGTAACTTAACCAAAGCCAGTGTGCTAGACAGAAATCGAGTTGTAATAGTAATCAACGTTTTGATCATATAATCATAAGTGTTTATTAACTTTGTTGATTAATCGTTTATTATTGCTTATCATACTTGATTCAATGAATCACTTGCATTTCGCACTCGTGGTTGATTATTGATATAGTGTTTAGACTATAATCGAAAAATGATGAGGCTTGTGTATTAAATGGCTTTGGGCTCCGGTTATCCATGTTTAGTGATTGGGTGTTAGTTAATTATTTGTTTGTTCTTGTAAAATACGGTTTGAGCTAGAGGGTCAAAGGGCTTTCGCCCATGTAATAAATGTGTGAGTTTGTATTTAAACAAACTCACATTCTACTAGCTAAGGTTCGCCGAAATAGACACAAGAGAGACAATGATAATTCATGACTTGAGAGAGACCATCGAAAGATTTTGGTAACTTAACAGAAACCAGTGTGCTAGACAGAAATCGAGTTGTAATAGTAATCAACGATTTAATCATCTAATCATAAGTGTTTATTAACTTTGTTGATTCATCATTTATTATAGCTTCTCATACTTGATTCAATCAATCATTTGGATTCCGGACTCCTTATTGATCATTGATATCGTGATTAGACTATAACCGATAATGATGAGGCTTGTGTATTAAATGGCTTTGGGCTCGGGTTATCCATGTTTAGTGATTAGGTGTTAGTTAATTATTTGTTTGTACTTGTAAAATACGGTTTGAGCTAGAGGGGAAAAGGGCTTTGGCCCATGTAATAAATGTGTGAGTTTGTATTTAAACAAACTCACATTCTACTAGCTAAGGTTCGCCGAAATAGACACAAGAGAGACAATGAGAATTCGTGACTTGAGAGAGACCATCGAAAGATTTCGGTTACTTAACCAAAGCCAGTGTGCTAGACAGAAATCGAGTTGTAATAGTAATCAACGATTTGATCATATAATCATAAGTGTTTATTAACTTTGTTGATTAATCGTTTATTATTGCTTCTCATACTTGATTCAATCAATCACTTGCATTTCGCACTCGTGATTGATTATTGATAGTGTTTAGACTATAATCGAAAAATGACGAGGCTTGTGTATTAAATGGCTTTGGGCTCGGGTTATCTATGTTTAGTGATTGGGTGTTAGTTAATTATTTGTTTGTTCTTGTAAAATACGGTTTGAGCTAGAGGCTCAAAGGGCTTTCGCCCATGTAATAAATGTGTGAGTTTGTATTATAACAAACTCACATTCTACTAGCTAAGGTTCGCTGAAATAGACACAAGAGAGACAATGAGAATTCGTGACTTGAGAGAGACAATCGAAAGATTTCGGTAACTTAACCAAAGCTAGTGTGATAGACAGAAATTGAGTTGTAATATTAGTCAATTATTTGATCATATATTCATAAGTGTTTATTAACTGTGTTGATTCATTGTTTATTATAGCTTCTCATACTTGATTCAATCAATCACTTGCCTTTCGCACTCGTGATTGATCATTGTTATAGTGTTTGAACAATAATCGAAAAATGATGAGGCTTGTGTATTAAATGGCTTTAGGCTCGGGTTATCCATATTTAGTGATTGGGTGTTAGTTAATTATTTGTTTGTACTTGTAAAATAAGCTTTGAGCTAGAGGGACAAAGGGCTTTCGCCCATGTAATAAATGTGTGAGTTTGTATTTAAACAAACTCACGTTCTACTAGCTCAGGTTCGCCGAAATAGACACAAGAGAGATAATTAGAATTCATGACTTGAGAGAGACCATCGAAAGATTTCGGTAACTTAACCGAAACCAGTGTGCTAGACAGAAATCGAGTTATAATAGTAATCAACGATTTTATCATCTAATCATAAGTGTTTATTAACTTTGTTGATTAATCGTTTATTATTGCTTCTTATACTTGATTTAATCAATCACTTGCATTTCGCACTCGTGATTGATCATTGATATATTGTTTGGACTATAATCGAAAAATAATAAGGCTTGTGTATTAAATGGCTTTGGGCTTGGGTTATCAATGTTTTGTGATTGGGTGTTAGTTAATTATTTGTTTGTTCTTGTAAAATACGGTTTGAGCTAGAGGGGTAAAGGGCTTTCACCCATGTAATAAATGTGTGAGTATGTATTTAAACAAACTTACATTCTACTAGCTAAGGTTCGCCGAAATAGACACAAGAGAGACAATGAGAATTCATGACTTGAGAGAGACCATCGAAAGATTTCGGTAACTTAACCAAAGCCAGTGTGCTAGACAGAAATCGAGTTGTAATAGTAATCAACGATTTGATCAAATAATCATAAGTGTTTATTAACTTTGTTGATTAATCGTTTATTATAGCTTCTCATACTTGATTTAATCAATCACTTGCATTTCGCACTTGTGATCGATTATTGATATAATGTTTAGACTATAATCGAAAAATGATGAGGCTTGTGTATTAAATGGCCTTGGGCTCGGGTTATCAATGTTTAGTGATTGGGTGTTATTTAATTGTTTGTTTGTTCTTGTAAAATACGGTTTGAGCTAGAGGGTTATAGGGCTTTCGCCCATGTAAAAAATGTGTGAGTTTGTATTTAAACAAACTCACATTCTACTAGCTAAGGTTCGCCGAAATAGACACAAGAGAGACAATGATAATTCATGACTTGAGAGAGACCATCGAAAGATTTCGGTAACTTAACAGAAACCAGTGTGCTAGACAGAAATCGAATTGTAATAGTAATCAATGATTTGATCATATAATCATAAGTGTTTATTAACTTTGTTGATTAATCGTTTATTATTGCTTCTCATACTTGATTCAATCAATCACTTGCATTTCGCACTCGTGATTGATTATTGATATAGTGTTTAGACTATAATTGAAAAATGACGAGGCTTGTGTATTAAATGGCTTTGGGCTCGGGTTATCCATGTTTAGTGATTGGGTGTTAGTTAATTATTTGTTTGTTCTTGTAAAATACGGTTTGAGCTAGAGGGTCAAAGGGCTTTCGCCCATGTAATAAATGTGTGAGTTTGTATTTAAACAAACTCACATTCTACTAGCTAAGTTTCGCCGAAATAGACACAAGAGAGACAATGAGAATTCATGACTTAAGAGAGACCATCGAAAGATTTCAGTAACTTAACAGAAACCAGTGTGCTAGACAGAAATCGATTTGTAATAGTAATCAACGATTTAATCATTTAATCATAAGTGTTTATTAACTTTGTTGATTCATCGTTTATTATAGCTTCTCATACTTGATTCAATCAATCATTTGGATTCCGGACTCCTGATTGATCATTGATATCTTGATTATACTATAATCGATAAATGATGAGGCTTGTGTATTAAATGGCTTTGGGCTCGGGTTATCCATGTTTAGTGATTGGGTGTTAGTTAATTATTTTTTTGTACTTGTAAAATACGGTTTGAGCTAGAGGGGAAAAGGAATGTGTGAGTTTGTATTTAAACAAACTCACATTCTACTAGCTAAGGTTCCCCGAAATAGACACAAGAGAACAATGAGAATTCGTGTAACAGCCCAGACTCGTCGCACCAAGATATTGTCCGCTTTGGCAGCCGGCATGTCCTCAAGCATCCGCCCCTCACGGATTTAAAACGCGTCTTGGTGGGGGAGGTATCCACACCCTTATAAAGGCATGCTTAGTTCCCCTCCCCACCAATGTGGGATGTTACAATCCTCCCCCTTTAGGGGACCAGCGTCCTCGCTGGCACACTGGCCGACGACCGGCTCTGATACCAATCCGTCACACCCCCAAAACCACTAACGGCGTTTATACCGTTAAGGGGTGCGACCAGACCAGGACCACAACCATTAGTTACAAATACTAAACGAATCAGAGTTAGTCCAAAGATATATCATAAAAACAATCTCAAGTTACGCAGCGGAACAAAATATTATCTTAGCACTAACCACGTGCTTTACAAGTCATTGTATTAAATTCCCAATTAGTTTAATTAAAATAAAAGTCTTCATGTGCCATGCCAACCCGCTCCGGATACTCCTTAGCGATCTGCAAAAGTTTAAACCACGCAAGTGTCAACCTAACGGTTGGTGAGTTCACAGTGGGCTTGTCATGCAGCGGCCCGGTCTCGTAAATCATAATCGTGTAAACGTATTCTTACGTATAATTTATTTGTGAAAAGCAATGCTTGGGATAATCAAAATCATATTACTGTGGTTTAGTAAAAGTATTGTCCGTAACCTACGTTATCGGGTATGTACTAGTTTTGTATAGTTAAAGTGCTCAACCGATATCGCGGGTAGCTAATCCGTTGTTCCATGCACTAAGGAAGTTTGTACCAAAGCTGACCATAAATTATTGTAGTGGCCGTGCCATCAGTTCTGCGGACCTACGTCATCGCGGTTTTGCCTCCCCCGTGTCCTCTCGGGATCACGGTCAGATAGGCTGATATTGAACCTCCGTGCACTCCCCGTGCCACGGGGCGGAGTTTGTCAAACTCCAGTAGATCTACCCAACATCCCCTCGCTTTACAATTAATGGTACAATTAGTTGAGGACTTTTAAGTTTTCAAGGCATCCTTAGAAATCATGTGATATCATGTGGTTTAGACTTTAACCTACACTAGCCATATTAAAACAGTTTACCGGATTCTCATGAATCTCAAAAGTGTTTTTAGTTTCGTTTCGGAAATAATTGTTTAAGTAATTCACAAGTGCTTCCCATAAGGCACTTCAAGTTCATCAAGTGGGTGTCGAGCACTCCAAGTTTTCAAGTTTATCAGGGAGGTGCCTAGCACTCTCGAGTTGTCAGCATTGTTTTACTTTTAGGTATCCGGTGTGACCCAAACGGGTTCACGGAAATCGGGTTAGTGACACTCACCTTGGGTTGCACTGCTACACTTGCTATAATATCCAAGTTTGCTTAACGAAGACCTATGAACACGTTTAGGTCTTAAGTATTAGTTTTGTGTCTAATCTTTACTTAACGTCACTATGGCCCATAACATAGCACGTTGGAACTATGACTCGACATACAGACACACGACACCGATGGTTGATCATAAACAAGGGTTCATATATATCAGAAATCAAAGCATGTATCATCATGGCATAATTATGTAAGTCATACATTCAAGCAATTTGTACAAGTTTGGATTCTGGTCTCAGTTTCGCTAGCAATTTCGCTAGTCAGTTTCGCTATGTGCACGGGCAGCACTTTCGCTAGGCAATACCCGATGACACAGTTTCGCTAGGCTAGTTTCGCTCGAAACTGTTGGCACAATTTCGCTAGCCTAGTTTCGCCCGAAACTGGTTTGAACTTTCGTTCAGGGAATTTCGCTCGGTAGATTCGCTCGAGCTGGTCTGGTTGGTTTACCCGGCGACACTGCAGTTTCGCTGCATAGTGTCGCTGGATGAAGATATACATAGTTTCGCTGGACAGTTTCGCCCAGAGAACAAGACAGTTTCGCTAGTCGCGAAAAACATACGGATCAGCCTAAAAATCAACCTAACAGCTTCCATTTTACATGCAATTCATTGTTTAGCATACATAGGCATTTACCAACATAAATCAGTAAGCTTTAACACCTTAAACATGCATTTTTATCATCAAATCACCAAAATACATTTAAAACCCTAAAATGACCTAAATAGCATAAATCTCTATCATGGTTGGATTTCAAACGTAAAGTTGCAAACTTTATGATAGATCTAGCCTCCGTAAGTCACATACTAGCAGATCAAGTGATATCATGAAGGTTTGGTCATGCTTTTTAAGTAAAACACATAGAAAACATAAAAAATGGTGGTTTTGGGACTAACGGTTCGATCTCCAAGCTTGATGGATGATGGTTCGGGGCTGAGATCTCGATGGCTCGGTGTGAATCTCGGCTGACCGGATTTCCAGGAGAAGATGGAGTGTGTGTGTGTTTTGTATGAAATGAGGCAAATGGGAGAACTAGGGTTTATTAAGATTATTTATATCAGAGGCTAGTTTCGCTGGCAGTTTCGCTGGCCAAGCGAAACTGGCTCTGGTCACATTTAACTGATTGGTTTAGCTGGCTACCGGGCGACACTACAGTTTCGCCCGGTAGTTTCGCTGGTAGCACAACTTAGGCAATTTTCACATAATCAAGGATTTACAATTTGTCATGCTATTCATAATATTAAATCATGCGTTTAAATCACATTGCACATAATGACAACAACAAATGAACACATAGCACATATGGGCGGGTTCGGTGATCAACCAAAGGTCGTGGACGTATTCGGCCTGGTTATGCATTAGTTACTAAGTTAACACTTATAACGTAACTAACGGAGTTTGTCTAACGGAAGTTAACCTTGGAATTCTCGGATGTCACAGGACCACTATTGGCTTAGAATGGTTCTCAAAAGTTTTAAAAATCAGTTGATTCTCAAATGATCCCTCCTTATATATATATATATATATATATATATATATATATATATATATATATATATATATATATAGGGTAAGGATCATGTGAAAGCAACTTTTAATGTGAAAACACAAAAACAAATATTAAAACCTCTATAACTTTTTCATATGTTAATATTTTTTTTAAAAAAGTTGCACCAAAATCCTTAAAATTATGTTATCTTTAGTTCTGGAAAAAATAAAAAAAAAATCACATTATTTTATTTATTATTATTGCAC